>CM077167.1:108503216-108985992 GCA_039583875.1 Platanthera guangdongensis
ACCCCCCCCCCCCCCCCCCCCCCCCCCCGGCCCCGCCCCCCTCCGCCCCCCCCCCCCCCCCCCCCCCCCCCCCCCCCCGTCCCCCCGGCCCCCCCCCTACCCGCCCCCCCCCCCCCCCCCCCCCCCCCCCCTCCAGCCCCGAAGGTGACGAATTACAGAATGGCAAAGCCACCGCCTGCCCTACCGAGATGCCTATCAGGCAAGAAGAAATCCCGACCCCCCCCCTTTTTTTTTGCCATGTCAGGGTCAAACAGTTCGCAGAAGGGGATCTGGTGCTGAGAAAGGTCGATGCGGCGGGAAGATCGGCTCCCGTGGGTAAGCCTCCACACGAACTGGGAAAGGTCCATACATTGTAAAGGAAGTCCCCGGAACAGGGGGATACTATCTCCAGGACGAGTGGAGGGAAGAGCCATAAGCCACACTTGGAGGTGATGATCTAAAGCGCTTCTAACCCCAAGGGGGAGGGCTTGTAATCATGTATCTCAAAAATAAACTTGTCTATATTATTCCGATTGATTCTCCCTTTAACTAGTGTCGAATTTTCATGGCATAACATAGTTGAATGTTTGTGTACCCCGCCAACTACCCCCCATGGACCAGACCCCTCGGGGCGAGGTCCGAGACCCGCCTGGGGCCCCTGCACCCCAAGCCATGGCCCCTAGGTAAAGAACGTCCCTTAGGCCTTGGCTTCATCGGCCCCCGACCCCGTTATACCCCCCTGTATGTACCCTTCCAACCCCCGATCCGCATTGGTCACCCCCCCCCCCACCCCACCCCGTTCGCCCCCCCCCCCAGCAAGCCCCCGGCCCGCCCCCCCCCAGGTGATCCCCCGGTAGAAGGTTAGCACGGCCTCCGCCCCGATCCCCCCCCCGTGGCCCCCCAGCCCGGCCCCGCCCCCGAGATACCCCGCCCCGGAGCCTCCAAGGTAGTGAACTCCGAACCTTTCGTGGATACCGGCCATCCCGGGATGCCACCCAGTCCAGATGGCCGCATGAGACCTTGTACTGGGGACCCGCGCGGAGCCCGCCCAACGGGGCGGTGAGGCTCGGCTCGGCCCCAGGTAGACCCGCTGCGCAGGCTCTCATCTAGCTGGCAGGTCCGAAGGCTCGCCTGTGGGGATAGGTTTGGTTGGTTTGAGATCTTCATCGGCACCCCGAGCTCGGCTCGGCCCCAGGTAGACCCGCTGTGCAGGCTCTCATCTAGCTGGCAGGTCCGAAGGCTCGCCTGTGGGGGATAGGTTTGGTTGGTTTGAGATCTTCATCGGCACCCCAAGCTCGGCTCGGCCCCAGGTAGACCCGCTGCGCAGGCCTCATCTAGCTGGCAGGTCCGAAGGCCGCCTGTGGGGGATAGGTTTGGTTGGTTTGAGATCTTCATCGGCACCCGAGCTCGGCTCGGCCCCGGGTAGACCCGCTGCGCAGGCTCTCATCTAGCTGGCAGGTCCGAAGGCTCGCCTGTGGGGATAGGTTTGGTTGGTTTGAGATCTTCATCGGCACCCCGAGCTCGGCTCGGCCCCAGGTAGAACCCGCTGCGCAGGCTCTCATCTAGCTGGCAGGTCCGAAGGCTCGCCTGTGGGGGATAGGTTTGGTTGGTTTGAGATCTTCATCGCACCCCGAGCTCGGCTCGGCCCCAGGTAGACCCGCTGCGGCAGGCTCTCATCTAGCTGGCAGGTCCGAAGGCTCGCCTGTGGGGGATAGGTTTTGGTTGGTTTGAGATCTTCATCCGGCACCCCGAGCTCGGCTCGGCCCCAGGTAGACCCGCTGTGCAGGCTCTCATCTAGCTGGCAGGTCCAAGGCTCGCCTGTGGGGGATAGGTTTGGTTGGTTTGAGATCATCATCCACCCCGAGCTCGCTCGCCCCAGGTAGACCCGCTGTAGGGCTCTCATCTAGCTGGCAGGTCCGAAGGCTCGCCTGTGGGGGATAGGTTTGGTTGGTTTTGAGATCTTCATCGGCACCCCGAGCTCGGCTCGGCCCCAGGTAGACCCGCTGCGCAGGCTCTCATCTAGCTGGCAGGTCCGAAGGCTCGCCTGTGGGGATAGGTTTGGTTGGTTTGAGATCTTCATCGGCACCCCGAGCTCGGCTCGGCCCCAGGTAGACCCCTGCGCAGACTCTCATCTAGCTGGCAGGTCCGAAGGCTCGCCTGTGGGGGATAGGTTTTGGTTGGTTGAGATCTTCATCGGCACCCCGAGCTCGGCTCGGCCCCAGATAGACCCGCTGTGGCAGGCTCTCATCTAGCTGGCAGGTCCGAAGGCTCGCCTGTGGGGGATAGGTTTGGTTTTTGTTTGAGATCTTCATCGGCACCCGAGCTCGGCTCGGCCCCAGGTAGACCCGCTGCGCAGGCTCTCATCTAGCTGGCAGGTCCGAAGGCTCGCCTGTGGGGAATAGGTTTGGTTGGTTTGAGATCTTCATCGGCCCCCGAGCTCGGCTCGGCCCCAGGTAGCCCGCTGCGCAGGCTCTCATCTAGCTGGCAGGTCCGAAGGCTCGCCTGTGGGGGATAGGTTTGGTTGGTTTGAGATCTTCATCGGCACCCCGAGCTCGGCTCGGCCCCAGGTAGACCCGCTGCGCAGGCTCTCATCTAGCTGGCAGGTCCGAAGGCTCGCCTGTGGGGGATAGGTTTGGTTGGTTCGAGATCTTCATCGGCCCCCGAGCTCGGCTCGGCCCCAGGTAGACCCGCTGCGCAGCTCTCATCTAGCTGCAGGTCGAAGGCTCGCCTGTGGGGGATGGGTTTGGTCTGGTTGGCTTGGTTAATGAAAGGGAGGAAGCACGTTGGGAATACCAAATGACAAGTAAAAAAGAAGAGAGAGATCTCGGCAGAGATAGATCTCGGCAGAGATAGGTCTCGGCAGAAGGTTCCCTATTGAAGGAACTCGAGGAGGGGAAGCATCCGCCAAAAGGGTTCTCTCAGTGATTCTCGAACAAATAGGCGAAATCGTCATACGATGGGCTAGTGGGGACTCCGCAGTCTAGAGGGGACGGTCCCGTCTTAAGGATTCGAGAGTCACGCTTCCGGCTGGCCGGTTACCGCGGGTTCTCGCTGATTCATCGCTACGAATTTCCTAAGAAGGCCAAGGGCCTTGGCGGAAGCCTACGCCGAAAGCATTCAACTACGACAATCACATCAAACACATTCGCAAATAACAGAATGTTCGCAAGAAAAAACATTTGCATTAACAAATTACTATATATGGTACAAAATGATAGCGTCTCGCGCTTTCACATAGAAATGAAAAACAAAAGCAAGAAGGGGACCCTCAAGGGGAAAGCTGTATCCTTCTGAAGTCTCGCTGGAGCTTCCGCTGGAGCTTCCGCCGGAGCTCCCCCCGGAGGTCTCGCCATCCGCTGCGGGGGACTTTGGGACATCCGAGGGAGGGGTATTGGGGGCGCCAGGGGGCTTTGGGATGGCTCGAAGAGCCATGGGACAAGTTGCGGAGCGGTAAGGTCTTTGCCCCTTCCGTCCCAATAGTTGATGTCACGCAACGTCTCCAGCGTCAACTTTACGGTGGCTTGCGCGTTCCCCTGAAGGAGCTTGTCAATGTCATAAGCCGAGTAATACTGGCTCTTCAATCTCTCATCCAGCGGAGGGGCTGCACTCGCCTCGAGGCGCGCGATCTGCTCTCGCAGGAGAACATTGTCATAGCGGGCCTGAGACAGCTCCTCGCGAAGTGCGGCTTGAGCGGAATCCTGAACAACGGGAGGTTAGCATAAGAGAAGGGTTAGGATTGCGAGAACAAGGGATTCTGAAAGGTCTCGCTTACCCCTTCCGCTTGGCGCGAGGATAATAATTGCTGGGTCTCGGCCAGCTCCTTGGCCAGAGAGGCCGCCTGGGCCACCGCATCGTCCCTGGCCTTGAACATGTCTTGGAAGTTGCGGTCTATCGTAATGCTCCGTCGGGCGCACATGTGCGCAAGCTCCAGCCCACGCATTAAAGCGCGAGTGGAGTCGTATGCCACAGCCGGGTTGACATCCTGTCGTAGACGCTAGCGTCGTCTCCCGCTGTAGAGGCCATAGCCTAAAGCGAAAGCTTCGCCGTGACCTCATCTCGCTCCGCCCAGCTCGGCAAAAGGGACGAGATCGTGACCCTGTTGGCGTCAGGGTCCCATTGCAGCAGCGGCTTGTTCTCCGCGTCCAGACACCTCACGCCGAGACCAAAGTTGCGATGACCCCGCGGCACCTCGTCAGACGGGGGTTGGCCGGAGGTCCCGGCGGCGGCACCCTCGCTCTCGGCGGCGCCAGGGGTCCGAGGGTTCTCGACAGGCGTCCCGGAGCCACCCCTGGTGGCCGCAATCCTGCTTACTGCCTCCAGGACCTACTCGAAGGAGCGGCCGGCGGGGAGAGGTTGGACGGGCTGGACAACCACACGCCTTGCCCTTCTCGGTATCCGTGGTCTTGGGCCTCTTGATTGGCTGAGGTGCGGAAGCAACCGACTTTCGCTTCACACACACCGCTCGAGGGGGGGAGGCCCGGCTCCTTTCGGCAGGCTTGCGCGGCGGCTTTCGCAAGAGCCAGCGGGTCCTTCGGAGGCTGACTCCCTCCGGCACGAGCCTCGTCAAAAGGCTGACGGAGAGGGATCTCGCGCTCTCCTGCAAAAACAATAGCGATAAGTTCTAACCTTGGAAAGGGCAAGGAAAAGATAAATGAAGGCGAGACCCTACCTTCTCCCGGAAGTACAGGGGAAAGAGAATCGACGTCTCGCCGGAGGTGGAGGACGTCGAAGTCCTTGGTTCCGAAGAACTCAAGGAGGGCACTCTCGCGGGAGCCCAAGGACGGAGGCTTGTAGGCGGCATCCTCGTACTGGATGGGGGCTAGGGGTACGTTCCCGAAGTCGCCGGAGACGTAGATGAACTTCTCGCCCCAATGATGATGCTTGTTGGCGAGACCGATCGTCTTCAGCAGTTGCCCGGAGAAGAACACCACGCCTCCTTTCGCACGGAAGGTAAACAGCTTGCGGAAGATCGGCAAGCTGAACTCGATCCTCTCGGAACGCATGTAGCATATGAATGCCACGAGAATGGCAACTGAATTAGGGTTCAGCTGCGCGGGAACCACCCCGTAGTACCGGAGAGCCTGTCGCATCTCAGGCCACAGCGGAAGGCGGAAGCCCACCTCGAAGTGTTCAATAGGGATGGCGAGCTCACCCTCCCCTGCAGTGTTGACTTTGTCATGACTGCCCGGGGGCCGCGCGACGAAGCCGCCGTGAACGTGTTGGGTCTTGGTCAGATTGAACTCCTCCAGAGTGAGAGTACAGGAAGGGAAGAGATGCTTTTGGAAGGCTTCCGCGCAGTTGGATCGTCCTTCACCACCACCTGGCATCGCAATAGGGTTTGAAAGCGAGATCTACGGGGAGAAGGCGAGAGCGAGAACGGGGCGAGAACGGAAGTGGAAGACAGAAAAGGGCGAGAGCTTTGCGAAGACCGCGAGAACAACAGCAAAGAGGAGAGAGACTGGAATCAGAGAAATGAATATGGTAGGTGAGCCTCCTATTTATAGAAAATCGTGGTAATGATGGCTGTTTTCAAAAAGGCGGAGGGGGAACAGCCGGCGCATCCTAGGTCAGCGGCGCTTCGTTTTTCCCGCCCGAATCTGACAGCGACTGATTAACTAAGCAGCTGGCGCAAACGTTGCGAAACGTCATATGGCCGGTAAGATAGGCGGAAGCAAGGTGGCTCTCGCCACCCCAAAGGCCTGGGAAGGTAACTCATACGCATACAAAAATATTAAAGACAGAGACGTTGCTCTCGCAGAGCGGGAACGCGATAAAAAAAAATAATAATAATACAATAAGCGAATAAAGTGCGGGAACATTAGTTACAACTCCAAGCGAAAAAGAAAGGGTACATTAGAGAAGGGAAGGCCAGGGGAAGAGGAGGGGAGGTCTCGCGCTTCAGTACGGCTCCCAGCGCCATTTCCCTTGCTCCCAGCGCCACTTGCCTCGGTCCCGCAGCTTGGTCCGGGGAGGCGCCTGCGGGTTGAAGTAGGATGACAGAACGCTGCATCACAGGTCAACCCGGCGAGACAGATCCCGGATCCTCTCGATGCATCTCTCAGGTGAGGACCCGGCGGTAGCTCCCCCGGGCCGGTCCATCTCGCCTAGAAGGAAGTCTCGCTCCAGGGACTCCAGCCTTTTCTCCACTGACTGGCGAAACTCTCTGGCCGCAAGGTCGCGGACCCGTTCTCGCCGGATGAGTTTCGACAGAATGGCGGCAACCTTCTTCCCCCGTCTTTTCGCGCTCCCGGCACCGGTCAGGATCTCCTCCATCTCGTCAGATGAGGGGAAGGGAGAGCTCTCGCCATCCTCTCCTTCTCTTTCTTCTTCTTCTTCTTCTTCTTCTTCTTCTTCTTCTTCTTCTACCTCAGCGCCAGGCCGCGGGTCCATGTCCCCTGTCAAAAGAAGCCCCATTTTAGCGGAAGCTGAAGAATAGCAGCGATAAGATTGTCATATACCTTCGGAGTGACGAGGCCCCCCGGTCGACGGTAGGCGAGAAGGCCCAGCCCCCCCCCCCCCCCCCCCCTCAGCTCCAAAGAGGAGGTGGATTGGCTTTCCTTTGCCGGGGGTAGACCTTGCGGATGGTGATCCCGGCCTGATCGAGAGCGGGGGAGCGGGTCTCCTCAGCCGCTAGAGGACTAACGTCTAGCGGTGGCACAGGGATCTCGGCACTTTTTCCTCTCGCCGATAGGGAGGAGTCAACCACATGGGCAGGCTGATTCGCAGTTCTCGCCCCACCGTCCTGGGTGGCGAGATCCGAAGGTGCAGGAACCAACGCTGCGAGAAATCAGGTCAGCATTTGGAAATACCAGGCGAAGCCAAGAAGGGAACCTTTACCAGCGGTGTTCGGGTCTGGCGGAGGAGGCGCCTCGGGAACATGTGGATGATCATCGTGATGGCTAGAGGGTGGATCCGAACGTTCTCGCGGGGACGCGGCAGCGTCAGGAACCGTCTCCTGCGAGAGGTATTAAGTTTAACAATTGAGCAACTGGTTGTTAATTGGTATATCAAGCTTACCTTCCGCGGCGAGATGCCGTCCGCGCAACTAGGGGTCGTGGTGGGCGGGCTCCTGTTCTCGCGGGATAGATCCCGCTAAACCACCTTCGCCTTCTTCTTCTTCTTCTTCTTAGGCAGAGAAGGCTCAGCAACTGACGACTGTCTCGCCAGCCATGGGGCGACAAGGGCACTGTTAGCCCTAGCTCGCGCCTGCGCCGCGTTGATGCGGTCCTGCAGATCCTGCGGAAGAGGTTTATCGGCACGCTTGGAAGGCATAGCGAGAGAGGGCGAGAGCTCAGAAGGAGAATGACGACTCGAGGGAATTGTTATGACCGTCCATCGGCACTCATATTTATAGGCGCCGTACGGCCCACCGAAAGATTCCCTGACGTTGACACGTGCTCAGCGAATATTTTGGGTTGAACATGTCTTTTCGAGCGCGGCGCTAGCTCAAAAAGAGCGGGGATTGTGTACAACCCCATATTCGCTGAGCCAGACATGGAGGCACAATGGTCACAGGAGGGTTAGCCAAAGTGGTCCCGCCCTAAGGAGGATCTCGCCCACAGAAGGCGGAAACGCTCTGGCCGGATGCTATAGAAGAGAAACCGTGGGCCGAGAGCGCCAAGCGTGGACTGCACGGAAGCGCTCTCGCCCAAACCAAGCCTCAATCCCGAAAAGTTCTCGCTTGCGCTGTGCGAGAACGTTCGCGCCGCGCCCTGGGCCGAAAGGTCTCGGCACCAGCTCTCGCCGAGTGGGGCCCAGGGTCTTTGGAAGAATGTCCTAATTGCCCTCAGGAGAAATTACTTCAGTACCCTCAGAAAAACAGCGGGTTTTGGCTATTGGCAGACCAACCAGGGGCTTTTTAGTAAATTCAGGACAGCAAAATGCTATAAATAGACCCATAATGGCTCCTTAGAAAGCAAGCTATCATTGTCTCCGGAATTCTAGTGCTTTCTGAGGAGCTCCTAGCCCAGCTTTGGCTTTGGAGGGGAAGCTCTCAGAGATCTTCCGGGTGTGAGGTGGGACCTCCCTGCTGAGGCTTTTGGGTCAGTCTTAGGTCCTTAGAATCCAGTCAAGGGGTGAGACTTGAGGGAAGTAGGTTTTGGCTGCACCCCTTTTTTCTTTGAACTTCAGTTGAGGTCATATTTGGCTTCAACAGACCCTACCCCTTCTCTCGGGGCAGCGGTATTCTTCCCTGCAGTCATAGTCAAACACAAGTATGGCAAGATATATCATCAAAAGGTGCTTTCACGCACACAAGCCATCACAACCGTTCGCCACACGACCCAACGGTCCGTGCACTCAGGGCACATTCTTGGTGTTCTGGCAAACCTCTAGCCCACCACCGTATCAGGGTCATAACCCAACGGTAAATCTCTTGAGCATTTACTCCATGGCGTGCAGCCGGAGTTAGTCTTCCTACACCGGGATGGCCCGTAGCCCCCCATTGTTACATGGCTATTTTCCTGTGCTACCACCCCAGTACTTCTTGCTACTCCTTTTCGCAGGCACAACCCGTTGACTCCTCAAACTACACGTTATCACGGAGTCTTCTCCGGTTCGTATGCAACATCACCAATCTAGACCAACCTGTCCAGATGGGCTTCACACAGCATGCCTATTCCGTACTCTATTTCCGGATCTATATGCTAACACAGGGGATTTCAAGCATCCACCCAAAGATTTCCAAAATCAGCCACCTCTTGGTGGGGGAAATCACAAAACTATGCCAAAAAGAAGCCTTCACATGGCTAAGAAGAAAAGTCGTTACCCTTGACGACCGCTTCGGTGCCATGGACTCAAAGCTAGCTTGCAAGACTCGCAAGATCGTTTCCTCCACAACGCTGGCTTCGGAACTCTCGTCGGTAAACCGCAGCACCACCAGCAGCAGCCCCCTTTCCCTCTTCCTCCTCCTTTCTCTCTCTCTTTCTCTCTTAACTTCTCTCTTTCTCTCTTAACATGAATAAGATCAAGGCCAAGGAAATAAGAATCCTTTCTCTGATTTCGGCCTTTAAGAAAAAGAGGATGAAGCTTCAGCCCTTGGATCCCAGCTAAAGGAATGGACGGCCACGATTCTGCCAAAAACACTGATTTTGACCCGACACGGCCTCTGACACGGCCGTGTGCCAGGCCGTGTGCCTCAAGCGGTGGTCAACCGACTTATCCAAACCAGTGACACGCCCATGGAACACGCCCGTGTCATGGGCCGTGTCACCAACACGCCTTCGAACATGCCCGTGTCTGTGGCCGTGTGCCTGGGCGAAAAAAATCCCAAATCATCCCGAGACTTCACACGGCCTATGACACGCCCGTGTCCCAGGCCGTGTGCCCTGACACGGCACAAAGACACGCCCTGTCGAAATCCTTTGGCGGTGAGTTCGTCGACCCGATTTGACACGCCCTGGGATACGCCCGTGTCACAGGCCGTGTGTAACTTCTCGACACTCGACACACACATCTCGACACTCGACGATCGTCGAGTAACAATCGTCGAGCATACGACACGGCCTTGGACACGCCCGTGTCCTGGGTCGTGTGCCACCTCTCGACACATCGTCGAGCGAAAAATCGTCGATACAAAGCACGATCGTCGACACAACCTCGACACGCCCTGCGACACGCCCGTGTCGTAGGCCGTGTCCTTTGACACGCCCTGTGACACGCCCGTGTCACAGGCCGTGTCACCCAAAAATGTCCTGTTTCAGAAATTTGGACTGTTACAGGGGTTACCCTTAGCAATACCTAGAGTCTATCCGAAAATGCGAATTTTTGGAGATACTTTGCCTAAGGTTTTTGTTTTAATTTAATAAAGTTAGAGTAATTTATTTATGTGGTCAAACTACCTCCAAACCCTACCAAATTTTTGTGAGTGGTCCCTTGCTATAAAACCTAGCTCTGTACAAAATTCCAACTCATTTGGATGAGTTTTGGGTGGGAAATCACCTATCCTTAGCTAGGCATTAATGAGGCATTTTTTAGTAAAAGGTGAACTAAGAGATTGGAACGGTCAAATCACCTCAACAGAGGCTGATATTTTGACCACTGACTTAGAAGGGTTATTATAACCCACTTGGAGAAAAATGGTGTGGTTTACGGTTGATTTACCCTAGGATCCAAACTCAAACCCTAAAGGGGGGGGGGGGGGGTTTGAGGGTTGTGAAGGACATGGGAGCAAATGCCCTTGTATTGCCTTAAAACTCAGTAGAGTCGACGTTAGCATAATATAAATCATCTGGATGGAATCTCGGAGGATTTGGAGATAGGTAGAGACCTCAAAACCCTAACCTTAATTTTAGGGTAAAATCTCAAATGAGTAAAATCAGTCACTAAACATTACTTAAAAGCTGTGAAACTCGGGTAGAGTGAGTTTTGGAATGGGCAGAACCTACAACAATTTTACTGGAATTATATGATGTCTATTTCCAGCACTTCATTTGTAAAGTTTGTTATAGCTCTAACTGACGTTTTAATTATTTAGAACATTCTTTTCATTTTAACCCCATGAAATCTTGGTAGTAAGTTTTTTAGGTCAAAATGGTTGCTCCTGAATTTTTGTATAATTTTTAGTTGAGCAAATCCAGTACTTCATTCACAAATGTTAAAAAGGGATTTTATGGTTTAAAAATTAATTATGGATGATATTTCTGTTGAAAATTATGAGAGTTAGGAATTGAGATATTCAGGCCATTATATGCTTGTAGACATTTATTCATGATTTTTAGAATCTTAGTTATGGCACTTTCTTTACAAGTCCACCTTATGGAGATTTTTGATAATTAATTTATTCAGAGATTAATACTTGCTGAAAATTTTTGAAACTTGGGCTATGTTATTTTAAAGCTGGTATCTGCATAAGTATAATTAATTTATAATTTCTGGATGTATATTTTCTGTTTTTGATTCATAAATAACGAAAGATAGAAAATATTGGTAAAATAGTTTTAGTGCCCTTCTGATGATAGAAAAATTGTGATACTTTGGATTTACCATATTGAGATAACATAATATTTATAATAATTTTGTTGGACATCTTTCATGAGTACCTAGGGTAGTTCATGTTCAAACCGGTAGCCCTTGGAATATTTGAGGAAATTAATTAAATGCCGGATAAATTAGAAAAATTATGATTCTCTGATTTTATACTAAACTTGTTATGATATACCTCTGGTAAATTTTATAGGAGATTTGGAAGACAAACTGGAGTACCTCCTTTGTACATCTCATATAGTATAGGGTGGTCTGCATATAGTAACTACGGAAACTGAACTAGACTGGGCAATGAATTCGAAGAGTTGAACCCTTAGTAGGTTGCTAGTTTGGGTAAATAAATAAGAGATCTAATCAAGGGTAGAAATCAATAATATTAAGTGCTTTGCGAAAGGGAGCTTTGAGCGTAATCCCATCATAGTTCCTAGTGCCTTCGAGAGCCCTTCACGGGGAATACCTTGGGCAGTCCTAGGCTAACGTAAACCTTAGGAATAATTTGGGCAAGAGTAACCCTAATAATAGTTTCACATTACACTCACACTTGTACACGTAGGGAGATGAATTGGTAGAGAAAGGATAGCGTAGGCCCACGGCCTAATGGCTTACTGGTAGAGTTAAAGGGACTCGGTATTGATTTGGAAGTCCGGGGAGCTGGAGGCTCGGTACTATAATTAGATACAAACTATCATAGTTGCATGTGCATAATAGTGGTGGGCCCTCGGTATTGGACGATCGATCACACCGTCGTCGGTACGTTGACTCGGGAGACTAGCTGGTTTGCTAGGAATAGTACGGAAACGTACGTGAGGGGCTAGATGGGGTAGTGTGACTACCAGTCCAGGAGTGGAGAGGCCCAGCCCACTGTCTTCGTTTTGCCACGACGGAGGCTCCTGAGAGTTTAGCTAGCTCCAAAAAGGGGAACTAAAGGTCTGTGCGCATAGAGTCGTGTGTGTGAGTTGCACTTGCATGTGCATACCATAACATACTTGTATGTCATAACATAATCATTGCATTTAACCCCTGACACCTATCGTATAAAATGGTATGCGATGTTTTATACGATAGGCCCTGCAAAACGACCCCTTGTTCTACAGGGGTAATCCCTATAAATCAACGGTTATATTTTTCGTTGCTCGTACTTACCCTTCTTACTGCTTTTACTTGCTATTCCTTACTATTTACTTTTGTTACATACTTGTTTACACATGTTTAATTATTGTGATACCCCTGCCACACTTTATTATTTTATCGCTTAGGGTAGATGTCACCTGCTTGATTACGCCCTGCTTTTGCTCCTCCTTTTCACTCCATTCCACCCGGTGCCTAAGAGCCATGGGTAGAGGGGTGC
Source organism: Platanthera guangdongensis (assembly GCA_039583875.1). Lineage (NCBI taxonomy): Eukaryota > Viridiplantae > Streptophyta > Magnoliopsida > Asparagales > Orchidaceae > Platanthera > Platanthera guangdongensis. The sequence goes on from CM077167.1 coordinate 108,515,527, forward strand.
AGGATTGTTGACTGAGTCTAGTTTGACTGACGGTCATTTGACCACCATATCTTAGGTGCTCAGGATGGGAGATAGGGAACAACCGCAGGAGACGCAACACCAGCAGGGCACGGTACAGATGGAGATGGGCCAGTGTAGCTCGGGTGGACAAGCAATCAGATCCGTGAGTGGAGCCGAGTATTAGTAGTTTTACTTTTATGAGTGGATTGTAGTGAGGTTATCATGTACCGGACTTAAGCCCGTATTCACTTTCTGGTGTGGACTATTTATTTGTCATGTGATTTCCTCCTTTATACTATTGTGGATTTGGATGCTTATATTTTCATTCATTATACATTCTGTCGATGGTGATCGATTTGGCCGGCAGGATCGGCGCTTTGTAGTGATGACCTTCCCGGGTGCGAAGGTGTCATCGCAAAGTGACGGTTCTGGGCATAACACCCCGGTGGTTGTTGCAAAAAAAATGGGGTCTTACATCAGTAAAGTTTGTGTGTATCTTATTTATGCAAGTGTCTGTGTGTTTACTTATGTCGAGTGCGTGAGTATTTACTTTCTGAAGAGTGCGTGCGTTTGTTGCATTTATTATCGCCTACTCGCTATGAGTTAAATGGCAGATCTTTATTTTCCGGCTACTCGCTAGGAGGTAAATGGCACGTCTTTATTTCCCGCCTACTCATTTGAGTAGGACTTGTACTCGCATTTATTTTTGCCTACTCATTAAGAGTTAAATGGCATGTCTTTATTTTTCACCTATTCATTTGAGTAGTATTTGTGTGTGTGAGTATTTACTATCTAAAGAGTGGGTGCGTATGTTGCATTTATCTCCGCCTACTCGTTAAGAGTTAAATGACTGGTCTTTCCTTTTTTTCACCTACCCATTTGAGTAGGATTTATGTGGGAGAGTATTTACTTTCTGCAGTGTGGGTGTGTTTTCATTTCTATCGAATATGTGTCTGTGTGTGTTTTATTTTCAGTAGAGTGTGTGTGTGTGCATTTATTTTCTCCTACTCGTTTGAGTAGGACTCGCTTTCATTTCAGTCCAACTCGTTTGAGTAGAACTTGCAATTACCAGCTTTAATTTACCGCCTACTCGTTTGAGTAGGACTTGCCATTTTAATTATGTCAGTTTCTCTTTTTTATAACTTAGTTGTAAATATTCTGTTCCTTTCTCTTTATTAAGAGTTTGGAGGATTGGGTGTGTTTTTATTTGGAGTAGCTTTTTTATATTTAATATTAGGATATCTTATTTTTTTCTTATCTTCTTTATAACCCTTCAGCGAATAGTTTAGAATGCTCCCCTAACCAAACTCATAAGCCATCCCCATTCCGATGAGTTGTTAATCGCTTTTAGCCCTCGGTATCGAAGAGCATTGGGAAATAAAATGTTTTAAATATCTAAATGTCTCATTTTTCCTTTTAATTAAAAAACTTAAGGTTTACCCCGGGTTAACGACGCGTAGAACCACATATCGATGTGTGGGCTCTATTTCCATTATCCTTATGCTAGCTAGCCAAGAGGCCGTGCGTATGGACTGATCACCCGTGTGTAAAGAGAGTTCCGCACTAACCCTCGAGAGAGGAGGCACGCTAACTCTACCGGATTGGGTTCCCCACCCAATAGCGGGGTTGTTAGCATACTGTGGGCATTAAGAGGAATCCTTCGTCGGACGAGAGCCCGGTCGAATAGCCTTAATGTCTAGGTGAGTGATATTCCTAGAGATAGGTGAGCTCATTCTTTTGGAACCTCCACGACCTAGTTTCCGCTTTAATTAAATTGAAACCTAAGATCTTTATTTATTCAAATCTATTTCACTCTTAACGTAATTCGATACTGAGTGTTATCTATTCATCGACTTTAATCTTAATCTATTTTCTTCCTTTTTTTTTTAAAACCAACAACTTAATATTTCGGTAAAATAATAGTGCTTTCGGAGCAGTAGGGATAATCAAGCCGACCACGAGAATAATAAGACCTCGGTATTCCCACGAATATCGAGTACTACATGCGATGGGTGCACTTGCCTCCTTTTGTTAAAAGCTCGCTTTTTAGCAAGTCCGTGGCGTTCGACTTATCGAACCAACCACCCAAATAAGAGTCTGTTCGCAGGCCATCACATGTTGCAGTAGAACATAACCCAGTCCACTGCCCAAAGCTTCACTGTAGATCTCAAAGCCTTCAGTCCCACATGGCGAACTTAGAACAGGCGCAGTGGTCAACCGACTTTTCAACTCTTCGAAACCTCATGCGCACTCAGGCGTCCAAACAAACATCTGCTCTTTTCTCGTCAGAGTCGTGAGGGGTAACGCTATCTGCGAGAAGTTCTACATGAAGCGCCTGTAATAGCCGGCAAGCCCCAGAAAACTCCAGACTTCCGCTACCGAAGACAGCACAGGCCACTCCCGTATAGCAACTATCTTCGCTAGATCCACCGCAATTCCCTCTCCACTAACTATGTGACCAAGGAACGCTACTGAGGACATCCAAAACTGGCATTTGGAGAACTTGGCATACAGTTGGTTCCTCCTCAGCATCTCTAACACCAAATGCAGATGCTTAAAGTGATCCTCCTCACACTGCAAGTACACCAATATATCGTCGATGAAGATAATCACGAAGTGGTCTAGGTACTCTCTAAAAGTCATGTTCATCAGATCCATGAACACGGATGGCGCATTTGTCAGCCCAAACGACATGACTGTAAACTCACAATGCCCATTTCTCGTGTTGAAAACTGTCTTGGGGATATCACTTTCTCTTATCCTCAGCTGAAAATATCCAGACTTAAGATCCAATTTCGAGTACACTGATGACCAGACTAACTGATCAAACAGATCAACAATACTTGGGATAGGGTTCTTGTTCTTCCCCGTTAACTTATTCAGCTCTCGATAATTATTACAGAGTCGCATACTTCCATCCTTCTTATTACCAAAATCGACTGATGCGCTCCAAGGCGACGAACTTGGATGCACATAACCCTACTACAACAGCTCTTCAAGTTGAACCTTCAGTTCCGCCATCTACTTAGGCGATAATCGATACGGAGAGCGTGACACAGGTTTAGCACCTAGTACCAGCTGAATAGTGAAGTCAATCTCCCGCTGAGGTGGGGCTCCAGGAAGATATTCAAGGAACACTTCAGGGTACTTGGATACCACTGAGATGCTGTCCAAAATAAGCTTGGGCTTCAAACCTTTCACCAAAGTGAGAAACAGCTCTGCACTAGCACGAACTGCCTTAACCACCTAGAGAGCAGACATCAAAGTCTTGTTTGATCCCTTCAGGGCTGCAAAAGTCATCCCACGATCAGATCTCCATTTGACATTCTTGCTATTGCAATCAATGTATGTCCGCTGCTCCGAGAAGGAGTCCATGCCAAAGATCACATCGAACTCTACTATCGGCAGTAGTGACGCTTACCTGTCAAACTCTTGACTCCCAATCCATATCTAAATGCAACAAACTCTATCTGCGTGCATTGAGCACCCATTAGGCAACAACAAATCCAATTTGTCCTTTGCCAACGAAGGAGGTACTCCGATGCGCGATACAAATCCTTTGGACCAAAAGGGGTGCGAAGCTCCCGAATTGAACGGTGCTCTCGCTCGATAATCGAAAAGCGAAACAACGCCTAATACAAACAGTCCTAAGCTAACACGCGCAAGGACAACAAGTATTTAAAGCTAAACTGCTATAAATTTAACTCATACCTATCACCACATCAGCTTGCTTTATGGCCTCCTGCAGGCCAAAATTGTACACCCTAGGATGGTTTGGAGCATAGAGGGATGCAGTTGACTCCACAACCTTGCACTTCTCCTCGTACGTTGCACCAAGCTTCCTCTTGGACTTTGGACGTCCGCTCTAATAGTCTCGAGCAAAGTGTCCCAGCTTTTCACAGTTATAGCATTCGCTTAGGGTTCGGCCCGTAGTAGCCCCAGACACATCAGAAGAAGGGGCTGGACCTGAAGTCCTTGCCTTCTTATACCACTTACGGAACACAAGTTTTGAGGAGTTTGGCATTTTGAACATCGTTTCCTTTGCACTAGAGTCCTCAACTGCTCCTGACATAGCTTTCTTTATCTTCTGAGCATCATCCCGACAATTTCGGGCAAAGTGCCCTTTCTTGCCACAAGTATGACAGGTGTAAGTAGCTTTGCTAGATGATGCTATAGCCCCCTTTTTCAGCATTCTGCTGAATGCAAAACTTATAGGACTTGTAAGTTCGATACCCTGCTCACTGGCATCTGGTGAGTTTTCCCCAAATCTACTTCCAAAGATCTAGCCGACTCCACCAAGTCTCGGAATCCCAATAATTTTGGTCCTAGCAGTTGAATTCGCAACTCGCCATGCAGACCATCATAAAATCTATCGACTATATACTTCTTGTTCTCCAACTCAAAGCATGGGTAGCGGCTTATCATAAGAAACGTCAGCAAATATTCATCAACTGAGTGTGCTCCCTATACAAAATGAATGCTCAACTGCTGACCCGATGGTCTACTAAATGTCATTTGCTCCATCACGCCACCCGGTGTTGAAGCCACATCAGGAGCAAAGGGTTGCACATTCCTTCCATGTTGTGCATTAGTCACAGCGAACACCGCTTCAACTACCCTTCTTATGGTTTCAAACGAAGGTGGGGTCTTGAGCATGTCGTTGGGTGCACTGTATTCCTTAGAAAGCGAGCATTCTGACGGCCCTACACCACTCTTTGTCACCTATAGTGTACAAAACATCATTAACTGACCGAACAATATTACAAAAAGCATTTATAAGAACACGCAGGTTCCTCAAACATGTGTATTTTCATTCCTAAGTGGACATTCATGGGTTCTTTTTATGTTATAATGATGATGCACACACATGTGCTCACCACCCTTTAAAATAATTCGCCCACGAATTCATTTAAGTTGACCGAAACCGGTAGTATGATACCAAATTGTAACACCACTATCCGTCACATAACATATAGTAGTAGGTCCGGCCAGGGCCCGACGCCAAATACCACAGACAGACCGAAGGGTTACGCAATGAAACCATCCTTCCAATAACCAACGTCCTACCCAGAGCACATTCTAACAGAAGCATTTTAAATGTTGCAAAGAATTAACCCAGCCACAGCATGAATGTCCACTAAAATAATAACCCAAATGGAATGAACGTACAAATACACAAAGTACTTGGCCTTATGGCCTTACAAGAGTTTACTTATACAAATAGTGTCTTCCAAACCTCGACACATAGGCCGGTCACACGTGAGAATAAAAGCAAACATTAACAAAGGCCTTCGAGGGTCGACTCATCAGCAAGGGCTTTTGCCCTCTATTTGCCACTAGGCTCTGTAGCACCTGCAAGCAACAATCCACCGAAGCGGTGGCAAACAAAAGCAACGGTCAGCTAAAGCTGATCAAATTATAACGACCCTACCCCTAAACTCGGGGCGGCGATGCCCCTTCCATGCACTTTATTAGCATAGCCAAACAGTAGTGAAATTACACTTCATCACAGGCGCAGGAACGCACAGCCACACACCCCGTGCTCTCAGGGCACATTCTCGACGAACCCGATCAAATCCGTGGTCTCACCACCGCCCGTTGGACGGCAAATTTCGTGAGCATTACGGTCTTACCGGCCTATGCCTAAGACCCTCCATCTATGCCAATAGCAAGTACCACGTAACTTAGATCGCTTTAAACGAATGATATAGAGCGGGTATGGTTCCGCCTAACCCGTTGCTCACAACATAACGTCAATTTAAGCCATATGCGCAGGTCAAGCTTCCCCGAGTCCCAATTCAATCACACACTTTACATAACCCAATTATGTGCAAGTTGGCTCCCAGGCCACCAAGATGGCAGAATCACGAATCTGCCCAGTTTTCCGGGTACACCTTGGAGTTTGTCCATTAGGTTCCCTGTTGCAATCTACCGCGTAGAAAACCCGAAAAACAACCATAGGCACAGAGTATTCTCCGGTCATTCATGTAATGCAACATCACCGATCCAGACCAACTAGTCCCCGTAGGCTTCAGACACCATGCCTATGTACGTTCCTTGATTCCGGACTCTACATGCAAAACCACGGGGACTATTCATGTCTACCCGAAGGAATACGTCACACTCGCCGCATACTCGCGAGAGTTAGCTTCCTATGCAAAAGGGAAAGATGACTTCATATGTCCAAGAAGAGAATCGTTACCCTTGCATTTCTCTTTGGCACCATGAAGATCTAGACAGATTAAAAGCACCGCAATGGCCTCGCCTCCGTAAATCTGAACTCGGCTTGCGATTTGGGGCTCCGAAGCTCCACCAGCGGTCGGATCTCTCCTCCTCCTTCTTCCTTGCTCTCCCCTCTCTCTAAGGTTTTTAGAAAGATAAAACCCAAAATGAATTAGGGTCTCAAAGACTATTCCCGGATTTAACCAAGCAGGAACAGCCTTGGGCCCTTGGATCCCAAAATAAGGAAACGGACGGCCACAATTCGCACTTAAAATCAATTTCCTGGGCCGAATACGGCTTGTGACACTCCCATGTCCTAGGATGTGTGCCTCAATAGATGCCGAAACTATCGCATCCCGACCAGGATACGGGCTCTTGACACGCACGTGTCACAATTGACATGCCCGTATCACTCAGTATATGCCCGTGTCAATCAGTACATGCCCGTGTTGCGGGGCGTGTTCCTCCATCGACATAGGACCAAAAACTTCCTGAATAGGACACGGTTCTCGACACGCCCGTGTCAATTTTGACATTCCCGTGTCAACCCAAACACCGTTGGGCTCCAGTCCGTGTTCCTCCCCCGACATAGCTCGGCTAACAGTCCGAACAGGACACGACCGGGGACACGCCCGTGTCTCAGGCCGTGTTCACTATCCCGACGATCATCGACTGCATTTTCGTCGAACACTCGGCAAGATCGTCGAATCCAAGCATGACATGGCCAAGGACACGCCCATGTCCCAGGCCGTATGACCCCTACCAAGCACCAAACTTGGTTCTAAACGTTTCCCGTCCATATTTTGAGTTTAGGGGCGTTACATAGACCCACGTCGATCTCAACAACCATTGCCACACTCACAGTGGTGCTCTCCACTACAGGGTGGGTTGGTATTGGAATTATGGGATACTTTGACAATCTCTGTCACAGTCATTGTGAATTGGAAGATGCCATCTCCTGAGAAGACAATATTTTTGTTAAGAAAAGCGAACAATTGACCTTGTCTCTTACCACCACACCGTAATGTATTACTTCGACGTGTTAGCCCGATGAACTTTATCTCGTCTTCCTCCTCCAAATCACCCCAAAATCTCCAATTTTTAACATTTTAGTATAAAAAATTAGTGAATGAAGGTATCTACTCACATATAGCTTAGATCTAAAAGATTCAACCATAGATCTATGGTTAAAAACAAAAATCATAGCTTTACTTGCTTTGACTTCAAATCCCTAGCCTACCACCATGGATATTTGCCCTAACTTGTACATTTTTCATGAATACAACCTTAAACTCATCATAAATTAAATAGGCGAGAAAAGGAAGGGTTTTAACTTGGATCGGATGAAGAGCCGGTGGAAGCTCACGTCACGGGGTTATAATGAAGAAGGAAGTGTGAGCGGGGTTGGCCCAGGGCCGATTCTATTAAAATTGGCTACCGCGGCGCAATCCCACTGCCGTAGGCAGTAGCATAGTAGAATCTTTTAAAAACTTTTAAATTAAATTTTTGAAAGATTATAAAAACACAAAAACAAGTTTTTTTTATTTTGGGGGGGGGGCTAAGTTGTTTGATCTTTAATTATTTAATTTTTAAAAATATAATATAATATCTGAAAATCTCGATATTTATTTAATTGAGTGCTTGAATTCAAATTCTAAATGGATTTAAAATCAACAATCCACAAATTCTTTAATTAATCCAAACACTTATCATGCAGTAGTACCATAACGTAAATGTGAGTCTATAAATGCTTAAGTATGATCATGATCATTCACCCATTGTTTGTATCTCACAATAGCAGGGGCATAGGGTTATTTTCATTAGAGACGCTAACCTATAAACCATGGCATGTCATTAACCGGGGAGGGTTTTAGTGAGGCCTTGAGAGGCATTAGGGGAAAGTGTTATGTTAAACGGGTTCTTTTGTATGCATATTGGATTCTTACCACAACCTACGGCATGTTTGCAGCTCCTCATGCCAATCCAACACTTAGTACGAGGTTAGGGTGTAGACATAGAGCTAGAGTATTGGAATCTAGGGTATACTCATAAATTTTCATACACATTGCATGAACATTTTTTCACTTCTCATGTTCATTTCATGCATAATATTCTATTATGATATTTTGTGTTTGTATTATATATCTCTTTGTACTTTCATATTTGTAGAAAAACATAAGAATTTTTTTCTTTCTTTTTACATTGTTTTCTGACATAGAAAATCACGTAACTGACAGGCTTGTTAAAGAATTATATGTTTTCTTGAAATCTATATACTATAAAATATTTGAAAATCAAATATAAATTTTTAAATAAATTAAAAGAACAAAAATATGTTTTTATTTATTGTTTGAGCGTGTTTACCTCATTTAAATCATAACAAAAAATTATGCAATAAAATAGTATCATTATTATTAGGACATGCATACCTAGAACATAAAGCATAAAGATTAAATGCAATGTTTGATTTAGGATTGTTAATCTCTGTTCACATTATATGCTTTGTCATGTTGTGTCTAATCTATTGGTACTTAGCTACCAAGTGTTATCTGATATCAAAGTGTATGCTTGATATTTCTCTAGTTATGTGTGAGGATTTAGATAGCATAATGACTTTTCACGATTCACACATCCCTAGAAAATGCACTCTAGTAGAAATTTCAAAGCTTACATGTTATAATTCGTGATATTATGTCTAACATGCTAGGAATGACTTGAAAACTCAATGTCACGTTGTTCATTTTTATTTAGAGAGTTTAGAACATTGTGTAAAAATCATAATAGTATGGTCTTTGTATACAAGTTAAACTGTATCTATCTATGCGGGTAGATTTTGATTGAACTCGACAAAAAATAGATATAAAATAGATAGTGAAAAAATGAAATGAAAAAAATTGTGTACATTATTTTTATGCTATCAAAGTATGTGTCAAGGATACCCCCAAGCACTACTCATTTTTCCTAATAAGCCTCTATGAGCATTGTGAGGATGAGCTCCTTGGTCTATGGAATCGTTTCAATCTTGTACAGAGACAGTTAATTAATTTAGGCCCCTTTGTTCTAGTCTTGCTATATTATAGATAGAAATGTGATATGATTTTTCACTTCATCATTTTTGTGTTAGCATATCGATTTATTGAGATAAAACATATATTAATGATTATTTTTACCTGAGGTTTTTTTTCTTTTGATGCTACACGTACACCTGTCATTATTCTATCTGACTCTTCCATGCATAAGAATTGGACTTAAATTGGACTTACTATCTATCGCACATGTGTACTAGTACACGATTACTACTCATAATGCTTCCAATGTTACACTATATTAACTCTATAAATCACCTAACATTGCTCGTCAAATCTTGTGTACTTAGTTTCACAAGCTTTGTCCAGAAATGTTTCATGCTCTGTCATTCTTTAAATCAAAAGTTTTTCTTATGTTGGGTGGGTCTGTCCAAAAAATACCTTTTTTCCTCCCATTTTTGTGTGTTTACTATATCAAAACTTCATATCTTTGTTTAATCTCTATCCTTTCTTGTTAGTTCCCTGCCCTTTTGATAATACCAAAAGGGAGAGTTATTTATTTATTCATGAGTTTCATATTAACCACCTGGGGGAAGATCACGTGTAGGGGGAGCAAATTTTTAGGGGAGCACAAATGTAGGGGAAGTACACATGTAGGTGGAGTTGTACTTTGTACTTTGGTTTATATATTTCATGTTTATTGTCGAACTATACTATACCTTGCTACTAACGATTTATATTTCATGAATGAGATTTGATATTAACAAAAGGGTGAGTTTGTTATAACCAATTGTCCACATCTGTTTAGTTTGACAATATCAAATCCCAAGTTGTATTTGATCATACTTGTGTTGGGTATAGTGTGCAGATATACAAGTATGAAGAACAAAAGTTTATGCGACCTACCATTGGGGGCTAGAACTACCGCTAGCGCTAGAGTTGGAGAATTATTATTGAGCGCAAAGAGTCTTCTATGTGACTTATCATCGGGTGCTAGCTGTTTCGTTGGGCACTAGCCATTTCGATAACCGTCGAGTCAATTCGTCGAGATGAAAGCGCTACTGCTAAGCGTTAGCCTTACTGCACCGCGGTATCCAAAACTGGCTCGAATATTATTTTGGGATATTTTTCCTAATTTAATAGACAGCTGACAATACTGAGTGAGAAGACCAACCATCGGGCGCTAGCTCTATTGCCGGTGGTAGCTTATTTATAATGATATTATAAACGCACGTGTTTCTTTTTTTAAGGAGACGAGGAGATGGATTTGACATCTAAGGTTCGGCTACCATTTTTGTTGGTACGAACCACCGTATCCAAGTGAGGAAAAGCGAATTTCTCCCTCTCGTTCATGATCGAAGAACTCTGAAGAGCGAAGTGTCCAACGACCATCAGCGGTTGATTGAGTGCGCGAAGAACGAGATTCAGAAGCCTCGAATATGCACCATTCTACGGAGGATTTCTTGTTTTGAGGGAGCAATAATTTCAAACACTTTTACTTTTCTATTTGTATTTTCACTTTTCTATTTAGCCTGAGGTTGTGAGAAATGGGTCTGGGAGGACAGCGGATTTCTGGTAGGAATCTATGGGAAATCGTCCTAGGAGGACGTCTAGATATGGGAGATCTAGTGGGCTCTAAGACCCTTCATGAGAGGAAGGTTAAGAGTCAGCTCATCGATTTCTTGGGAAGAAGAGAGAGAATCAGCTGGTAAAGGTAAGGTCAGTATATAAACCAAAAGACAGTTTGATTCACCACCTACGATCTCCGGCGTCACGAAGATCCGGTTTTGTTATTGTAAACCACTGTTTTAATTTTGAATAAAATTATATTCCTTTATTCCATCTCAAATTCATGGTTGAATGTTTCCAGGGCATTGAGGGTTGTATGAGAAATCGGAAAGCAAATATTCATAAGGAAATGTTACTTTGTGACTTACCGTCTCGCGGTAGTATCCTACCAGCCCGCGGTAGCTTCCAGAATTGGATGTCTTGGTAAAAATAATTTTAATTCTGTATCTATTTGAAACTCTTATTCACCCCCCCCCCCACCCCACCCCCCGCCAAGGTTGGCCACTAGATCCAACAACTTGATATTTTATTTCTAAAATATCTTATACTGTGAACAATATATGCTCTTACCTATTGTTCGTAGAATTTAAATAATAATATTTATCCGAAATTTTACCCATCATGTTTCAGCATCATTACTCTTCTCAGTGGCTGCTGCAACATGCCCATAAGCTCTTAGTTTTGGTAACCTTCTTAGGATTATTAAAACGATCTCAGAGTATTGGATTGGTGCTTCTAGATTGCTGAGTTTATTTGTTTGATTTATTAGTAGTGGCAAGTAATCAAAGATCTTCTCACCATCTTTCATATTTTAATCACCAAATTGCCATCGTAGATTAATTTGACGACGAATGTAGATTGCCTTTTTTGTCTCCTTGATTACACTCCTCGATAATATCTTAAGCTGCTTTTGCAGTCTTGGCACCCATTATACGGGGTAAAATTTCGATGGTGACGACATTTTAGATGGTGTGCATGAAGTTTTTCAATTAATCTCCCTCGGATATACTTGATTCCCCCTCCCCCCTTCTATACCTTTCTTTTTTGGTTGATTGCAGGCTCATTTTTCAGGGTCTGTCGAAGAAGATTTATATTTTTATAGCTTAGTGCTCATACATTTTGTAACACCTTCGTATGTCACATGAAATAAAATAGAGGGTCCGGCCGGAGCCCCACACCATATGCCACAAACAGGAGGCGGGATTACAGGTTAATATCAATGATTACTAGAATCCTAACTCATAGCATTCTAGCAGAAGATATAGGGTTGCATGAAGTCATAGAAATTGAATGTCCACACTATATAAATCATACCATTTATATATTTACAGGAAAGTCACTTACAAATACACAAAGTTATGCCCTTAAGACCTTATAGTTACATTTTATCAGTGTGGATTACAAACATCAGCACGTAGACTGGCCACACAAGAAAACAGTAAATTCTTCATTCGACCTTTGAGGGCCAGCATAGCAGCAGCAAGGGCTTCAGCCCGCTATTTTCCGCTCGGCTCTCCAACACATGCACAAGGACAATCCAACATAATGGTGGAAAACAAGGCAACGGTTAGCATTCGGCTGATCAAATTATAATGACCCTACCCCTTTCCTGAGGTAGTGGTATTACTTACATATAGGCATAGCATTAGCACAAGCAAATATATCACATGAACGTGCACTCACTCACAGTTCAATATATCATAAATGAATGCTTCAATGGCGAAACATTTCATGTACTCAGGGCACATTTCGTTGTACCTGTTGCCAGGGTCCCAGCACCGTTCAGAGGTCCCAACATAACGGTTATCTTTGAGCATTCATAGTCTCCCCGGCCCCCGGCCTGAGACTTTAGTCTGTATGAGGTATAGCATCAGACTCTCATTATGCGATCTTAACGAACACCAATAACTTAGGCACTCGAGTTAGACAACCATAACATGGATACAGTTCAGCCATTGTCTGTTGCTCAAATCATCAAATCAATATCTAGTCTGACGCGGGTCGGCTTACGCTTGTCCGTTTGGCTCACTGGCCTTTAAGAGCTCGCATCTTACAGAATAGCCTCACAGTCTCCCAGAGACAGGCTTTACAACCAAAAGGGAATCTTCAAGCTATTGCCAACGGTACTCACTGTCGCCTGACGTTAACCAAAAAATTCACTTTCTGCACTACACACAGCCAAAAACATTACAGTAACATGCAGTGCCAGAAACACTGGTCTTTTCATAGCACAGAGCACAAATAGATCACCAAGTGCTATCGCCATTGGCGATACTCACTGTCGCCCGGCGATATCAAACAGTCATTCAAACTGTGGTATTTCATGGGTATTTTTCTGGAATGCAGCTCCAGGGCTTCCTGCTACTTCCAGTTCACATGTATAACCCCGCAGACCCCGTAAACTATTCGTTTATACCCAGAGTCTTCTCTGACACACAAAATAAACATCATCAATCCAAACCAACCTGCAGCTCCCGGCGATATCCACTGTCGCCCGGCGATAGCGACCAAAAGTTCTGCTGTCAAATTTGAGGTGCTACACAATTCACCGTTGAAAGTGACCGCGTGATGAGATAGAGCAGGTGGAGGGATAAATGATAAGCCCATCGCTTCCCATGCAACAGGAATGCAGGAAGTCAGTCACTAACTGCACTGATAGATAAATTCCTAACACAAATCACAACACTAATTTGTCGATGAAATCAGCAGGAATTCAAAATAGATCAGGAGAAAAAGGAAAATGATTTCATTCATTCGAGATTGGATTGCTAACTTAAAAGTTACATGGGAAGTACATTTATTGCAAAAGTCCTCGAATACACATTTTACTTTCTCAATATAAGTTTCTTAGAATTTCTAATGATAATTAATGCCGGAAATTAAGTGCCATGGGTTCATGCATCTAATACACATAACATTTGTGTGCATATAAGTAAAACTGATGTGCACCTAGCATTGCTAAAAAACGAAATGCTCAGTGGTGGCATCCAGGCCGTCCTATTTGGAGTTGACATGCATTTCAGTTTTGTGGGTCTACCGTTGTTCAGGCCGGAGTAAAAAAAGAGTCCGACAGTGGCATCTCCACGGCCCTATCGTCGACATGTCATCTTTGCCGTCCTGCAGTCTCTCAGGCCGCCGTAAAAGGAGTAATTTTTCTGTACGGGCAACGTTCCCTTCTCTGTAAGTGGGTGAGATCCAAGCCGCCCATCTTTAAATTCAACGTTTGTGCTTTACCAAAATAAAAAAATAACAAAAAAGCAAGCAAAAAACAATCTTGAAAGACCCATCGGACGGCTCCTGCGCTACACACTCCTTCCAACGGAAGGCTCAGGAAAAAAATTATTACAGTGAAAGAGCGTGTCGGACGTGCATGATAACTTGTTTCTCACTTTGTAACGTCAATGCAGATTGCATTAATTTATGTTGTAATCGGCTTATGTTGAGGTATTTAATGCCATCTATCACTGTTATGTAATCCAAGATTAATAAAAAATGAGATATTTTCCACTGTTCATCGTCTTCTCCCTTTCATTTTATTTCTTTATCAGTTTTGTCCGCAGAACATCACATGCAAATGCGTGGCCCCCTCTGGCGAATCATAATTCACGAGCCATCTTTATAAGCCATGGAGATGATTATAATGCTACCGATTGGATACATAATGAAAGGACAAATATTATTTTGATGACAAATTTATTACTATTAAATTACTTTATGAATTAATAAATGTCACATGTATGAGGAAAGTCATTTGTGGTATTGATCACCATATTCACTATATGGGGGAGGACAACATAACAATTAAATGGTGCACAGCCCCTAGCTCAATGCCCTGTATTGAGGGCGATGTCCGTACAAAATCAATTTTTATCGTGCACACGGAGCTGCGACCGAATTTTTTCGCTGCCTCACACTGCGCATGTGAAACAACTGCCCAATTGCAAATTTAAGAGGTGTAAAAATCATTTCATTCTCTAACATTACAAGGTAATGTCAATTTGGTCTCTAAATTTTAAGTTGTCATTTTCATCATTTCAGCCAACATCATAGACAATTATTTAGCCCTTTTATTAGGAGGTTAATAGCTACAACATCAAACTAGTCGTACCGTTAAATTTTTTTTCTCTCTTTATATATATAGAGCCTTATTAAATGCATGTTTGTTTTGGCTATATGCAGGACACGATTTGCCAAAAAAAAAAATGTAATTTTCCCTTTTCAAACTGCAGGCCACATTTTTTTTAAAAAAGTAGTACTCTTCAAACATTGTTTCCGACACCTTTGCAAAAAACTAAGACTTGAAGGCAAGGTTACGGCCATCACCGGTGGGGCGAGAGAGATTGGAGAGGCTGATGTGCGCCTCTTCGCCGCCAAAGGTGTTAACGTTGTCATCGCAGACATTCAGGACACAGTCGACAATGTTTGGGAAGAGATGTACATGGCTGCCACCATGGCCCTCACAGTGGATAACTACGGACGCATCGACATCATGTTATGTAACCCAGTATCATGAGAAGCATGACCAACGTGCTAGATCACAAAAGAATGTGAAAATAATGCTTACTTTTTTGTTAGAAGTGGCAAACCCTCGGCAGAGGTGGTGCCCGGCAGTTGATGGCAGAAAATTTTCTCGAAGATGAATCCAGCGATGGCGGAGATGGTCGAATTTGAAGCATAGAACTATACACATGAAATTTTTTAAAGGGGATATAACCGTAGATATAAAATTTGATCTTAATCAATGAATAATTTATTGGTCTACATATATCCATGATCTGCATAACTCAAAATTTTTGTGCATATAACATTGCTATATATATCTTATTATATAAGACAATATAGGTATTTGGAGGCACACCATAAATCAAACAAGAGCAATTGGATCATGAGAGCGAGTATGAGATGGGTGGAGAGAGTTGGGAGAGAGAGAGGGGGAGGAGAGAGAGAGAGAGAGAGAGGGGGAGGAGAGAGAGAGAGAGAGAAAGAGAGAGAGATGGCAGAAGGGAGATGAGAGAGGGGGCGGAGTGAGGGGCTGGAGAGAGAGGGAGAGAGATGGGGAAGAGAGAGAAAGAAGAGGGAGAGAGAATGCGTGAAATTAATGTTTTTACGTCAAAACGTATTTTTTTATAAAATAAAAATTGTAAAATGATTTATATTTTTTTACGGTCATTTTGAGTACTCATATGTATATATTGCGGGCGTCTTGATGTTGGTGCATCCAGCTTTGATGCGGGCCCAACACGCAACGACGCATTGAGCACGGGAGAAGCTTGTTCGGAGTCGGGCGAAGCCCGCCTAGATGCGGCCGAAGGCCGCCCGAGTGCATCGAGCACGGGAATAGCCCGTGCGAAGATGCATCTTTCACTATTACAAGGAAAAAGTTGTCTTTGGGGAAACATTCAAAAATATTAAAATCCAAAGAAATTAAAATTCATATATCCATGGTCCTCATTTTTATATTTTAATGACTTGACATATATTATAATCTATTTCAAAGAAATTAAAATATAATGTTCATTCAAGTAATTATACTATCAAAAACTTAGAAGTAATGATGAAAATCTTTTTAAATTCAAAAAAAATATTAGTAAAGCTCCTACACCTACTATGGTTGGTTGTCATTAGGTATTTCTGCGGTCTATTCAAGAAAGGTTGTTATTAGGCATATCAGTGGTATTTTCAAGATGATGAAATTAAATCAATCAACTTTATTAAAGTCAAAATTAATATTTTTATGTCAAAATGTATATTGTTTTACAAAATAAAAATTGCAATATTTATGTATATTTTTTTACGTTCATTTTGAGTACTCGTATGTATATGTTGCGGTGGAAACCCGCCTTGATTTGGCATGTGAAACCCGTCGTCGCCGGTCAGGTTTTGCCCCATCCATTTACTGGATGCGGTTGAAGCCCACCCGTGAGCATCGAGCCGGGACAAACGAAGTCCGTCATCGCCGGACGGGTACTGTCGCGCCTAGCTGTCGGGGCGGAGCCCCCTGTCGGGCATTCATGTATATATATATAGACAAAATAACATATATATAGACCTAATTCCACAATACATGTCTGAATTAGGTAAATAATATATGCATTTTGTAGACAAAAATGCGAACTAAAACTTTCATGTGAAACATTTTTTCAAATTTGCACGATTTGGCCGGAATCTCGCCCGAAAAATCGCTTGCTCGAAATGAATATAATAATAATAAATTTTAAAATTCGAGCCAACAACCTTTCGGGTCAGATTTCCGTTAAACCGTGCAAATTTTGAAAAAATGTTCAAAATGAAAATTGTAGATCAATCTCGTTCTTGGCTATAAAATACATATATTATTTGTCTAATTTTGACATGTATTATGTGAGAACAAACTCAAGCTTCTTTAGACTTAAAAAAGCTTGAGTTTATATATTCTAAACTCATATATATATATATATATATATATATATATATATATATATATGTATATGTATGTATATATATGTATCTATATATGTATATATATATGTATATATATATATATATATATATATATATATATATATATATGTATATATATGTGTATATATATATATACATATATATACCTATATATACATACATATATATATATATATATATTTATATGAGTGTTGTTATTAGCAAACTCATTTTGGCTATTAACAAACCAAATTAAAACGGGTTCATGATTATTTACTTATTTTTTCTATCCTAAAAATCTCCTGCTAGCAAACCATTAGGGCACATGCCATCGTTGCCGCTCCCGAGTCCATCGTTGTCGCTCCCGAGTCCACCGATCGGCGCTGCTCCTCCGCCTCCTCAACCCCAAGGTTCAGGCTTCTTCTTCTTCTTCTTCTTCTTCTTCTTCTGTTCATTTTGCCCTAATCGTTGCTCTGTTTTTCCCCCCAGGCCCTAGCCGCTGCCCTGTTTTCCCCCCGATTTGCTCTTCTTATTCTTCTTCTTCTGATTTTGCCCTAGCCATTGCTCTGTTTTTCCCCTAGGCCCTAGCAGCTGCCCTATTTTCCCGCCGATTTGCACTTCTTCTTCTTCTTTTTCTTCTTCTTCTGATTTTGCCCTAGTTGTTGCTGATTTGCTTCTTCTTCTTCTAACACTTATAACAATATGAATATATTTATTTTTTATGAAATCCGGGGTTCTTTTTAAGTATCTTGAATTAGCAAAAATGATTGAAATACAACTCTCGGAAAAAATCATAATGCTTGGTAATTTTCGAAAATAATTTTCTGTTACTTGATAATTTAATGTTATTTGTTTTTTATCGATGAATTACAAATTGGAAGATATGCATTAAACAGAAGTCGCAGAATTGTGTTTGTTCTCTTTTCCTCGCCTTTGTTCTCCAAAGGAGCAAATGCCTGAGCTCCCCGTTTAGATTTTCTTTCTCAGATAATTCTTTTGTGGTTTCAGATTAGCCGAGACTGCCAAGAGTTGGAGCCTTTTATTGGTGAGCAATTGGCTTCTCTTCTTTATCTTGAACCAGACAGCGAACTCACGGTATGCTACAGTAGGCCTCATTCAAAAGTCTCTTCCCCTATATTCTTCATTCTGACTGCATGATCTATACATAAATTTTATCTTCTGCATGCAAATCTTGTTTTTCTTTCATGTTTTATAGTTCTATCATCATGTTTCGTTAATTTCCATCAAGAATTTCAAAAAACTTTATTAGAGACAACCACAATTTATGGTTGTAAGTTATTTTAGGTGCATACAAAACTCAAGTTTTGATATTGACGCCCACTATGTAATCAATCCTAACTCATGATGCCATATTTAATCAAGGAATGGAATTGAGATCAATTCTAATTCCCTCAAGAATTAGATTTTGGTTTGAATTATAGTTCTGTTGTTTGGCAAATAATATAATTGTGTAAGCATAATTGAATTGGTCAATTCCATGCTTCGGTTGCACGAAAGGATTTATTTAGGAATTACTACTCTAAACTACATCAAATAAAAAATAAAGATGCACACAATGGAGGAATTACTACTCTAAACTACATCAATTCCATGCTTCAATTCCCCCTTTATTGATTAAATCTTATGCTTATTGTTGATTTCAGATGGAGAATGTTGATTTCTCAATGGAGAGTGTTGTTTGTAACCCATCAACCGAAAGGTATCCTTCACAACCTTAACTTATTGTGATAGTATAATGTAGTTATTGATCAATATGGTTATATTGATTTATTTATTCTATTCTTTTCATTGTTGATTAGTGGATCGTGTGTGAAGGTTGATGTAGGTAGTCATTTTGTAACAAACATTCAGTTTCCATCTCGAGATGTGTTGATTGATTGGGCTCGTAATGTTGGCAAGTCATGTAGTTTTGCTGTCACAGTGAAAGGTTCAGACAAATTAGAAAGTGGGAGAGCACGACCACGTGTCATTTAGGGTTGTGATAGAGGTAGATTTTACCGTGAGAAGCAATGTAAAAAGGGTTGGACTAAACAAAATTTAAGAAAATCTACAAGTAAGCGTTGTGGTTGCCCATTTACTTTGATTGGGAAAAAAATGCTTTCTCTAATGAATGGACAATGGAAGTGAAATGTGGGACACATAACCATGAAATGGTTCACTTAGAAGCACATGCCATGGTTGGAAGGTTGGATTGTCTTGAGAAGAAGATAGTTCACAACATATATGCATCAAATGTTAAGCCTAGATGCATATTATCAACATTAAAAAAGCGAAATGCAAGCAATCGTACTATCATGCGAACTATTTATAATGAGAGATACAAGTTGCAAAAAGAAGAATTGAGTGGAGCAACTCCAATGCAGTACCTATATAAATGTTTAACTGATTGTGGGTATTTGAGTTTTAATCGTGTTATGGAAGGGAAAAAAATTTTTATTAGCCTGTTCTTTGCTCATCCGGTGTCTATTAAACTAAGTAAGATATTTTCAACCGTGTTTTTAATTGATTGTACCTACAAGACAAATATATATCGGTTACCACTACTTTCTATAATCAGTGTTACATATACTCAACTAACTTTTTTCTCGGCCTTTGCTTTTTTGTCTGATGAATCTGAGTCAAGTTATAGATGGGCTCTAGAGCACTTCAAGTCTACTTTGGATGAAACATCTTTGCCTAATGTAATCGTTACTGATAGGGACTGGGCATTGATGAATGCCATAAAGAGTAATTTTCCAAATGCGAAGCATACTTTATGTCAAGTACATGTGCACATGAATATTTTATCTAATTGCAAGAAATATTTCAAAGATGGGAAAGAGTTTGAGATCTTTCTTGGGGTTTGTCAGCTGTTGATGGACGCAAGAAATGAAAATGAGTTTAATATGAGATATAACAATATTTTGAGTGTTTATTGTACTGCATATCCGGATATTATCTCTTACCTATCTCAAACATGGCTTGAACCTTTCAAAGAGTATTTTGTTTGCGCTTGGATTGACAAGTACATGCACCTAGGCAACTCCACAACAAACCGTTTCGAAGGGGGACATAGCAAGTTGAAGAAATGTTTGGAAGTTTCAATTGGAAACTTAGCTACCATATGGAAAGCATTCGATCAAATGTTATGTCTTCAACATACTGAAATTAAAAGATCGTTTGGGCATAGCTCCATTTAAGTTAGTAATGAATTTAAGGGGTCTTTGTACTCAGACCTTGCTGGGAGTTTATCATTAAAAGCTTTGCAATTGATAAAGGTGGAGGAGGATAAATATCGGAAATCGAAGCATGGTGTTGGTGAAGATTGTCCACATACAAGCCGTTCAACACTTGGGTTACCTTGTAGTCACGAATTGACACCTTATATCTCACAAAACAAAGCATGTCCGATATGGTTAATACATAAACATTGGAAGCAATTATCTTTCCCCTTGGAAAGTGATACAATTCCAAATACACAAGAATCTATGAACACCAAAGACATAGATATAGTAGTTGAGTTAGAGGGGATCATAACAAGGTGTGCAAAAACTAATGAGCATTAACAAAAGGAGATCAAAAATAAATTGCGTGAAATCATGGATCCAACATCAACCCAAACAAAAGAGACTTTTGCCAACAAAATTAAAAGGTAGACCAAAAGGGAGTACGAAGAGGTTCACCCAAGACTTTAAAACTACAAAATGCAAGCCCTCTCTTTTTGATCACATTTTGAAGGAAGATATAAGCACACACAAAAAATTGTCAAAGTCATCAAGGGAACAAAGCATGTGAAGCAATAGATTATATGATAGCATTCGCCGACAACTACCGTCGTGCATTTCAGATTACTTGGTGGATGTGTTCAATGTCGTCACAGATGGACATTGTGGTTTTCGTGTGATTAGCGAATCACTTGGCCTTGTTGAAAATTGGCAAAAAATTAGAGTTGATTTGATGAATGAATTGGTAAGAAGAGATGCTTTGTTTGATGCAATATAACGAACCACAAAAAGAAAGGAATTAATTAGCAATCTTGATTGCAAGAGCTCACCCGCACCATATGATAAGTGGATGTGCATACCAGATATGGGGTTGGTAATTTCAACTTGCTACAATGTTGGAGTGGCTCATATTTCAAGAAATCAAAGTCCAACACTTTTGCCATTGGATTCACCGCTTCCTCAAAGCCCGAAAGTCATCTTCATCGGCTTGATAAATGGTAACTATTTCGTGGGATTGTGCATGAAAGAAGGGAGTCCACTACCACCGCTCTACTCCTCATGGAGGCGATATCATACACAATTGGCAACTACATGGGAATGCATAATCAATTCAAAAGAATGAAAGGTTAGATTACTTACTGTTTATATTTAATGGCCTATTACCTACTAATGTTTAAATTTGTTTGATTATTTCTTTATGCAGTGGTAGGTGAAGCATGTCATTTGTGAATTTTCCATTGCACTTATACATATTCTTGAAGGAAGAATAAAGGTGAATTTATGCAATTTATTTCACATGAATTGATGTTATGTTAAGTATAATGTTCACTAATTTGAAGACTCATGAATTGCATGTTTGTTTCTTGTAGAATATGGTCAAAAACATTTTGTGGTGCGTAAAAATATTTGGTATTTTTGAAGATGTTATGAGACATTTAAAGAAGATTTAGAGTATTTTGAGAAGTTTTGTTTACATAAATGATATGTTAATGTTAACCAAAAATTATTTAGTATACCTAGTATTTAAGAATGAATGAAGCAACTTATTATATGATTGAATTGTTTTTTAATTATTTGGTGGTTTGCTAATAACAAAATGGTTTTCAAATAGCCATTTTCAATTGCAATGGTTTGCTAACAGTAATGGTTTGCTAGCAGTGGAAATGGGTTTGCTAATAACATCACCGATATATATATATATGTATATATATATATATGTATGTATAGATATATATGTATGTATGTATAGATATATATATATATATACATACATATATATATATATATATATATATATATATATATACATATATATATATATACATATATATACATACATACATACATATATATATATATATATATATATATATATATATATATATATATATATATATATATATATATATATATATATATATATATATATATATATATGCGGGATCCTGCGCGAATAGATTTTTTGAAGTGCCACCACGTCGGCTGTGGGCTCGCCGGCCACCGGGCGGCCGACGTTCGTCGTCATGCACGCCGACTTCCCGGAGGCCTGTGAGAACGAAGCCGGTGACGATGGCGCTACAAAAGTTCTATTCACACAGGATCCCGCCAATATATATATATATATATATACTAGCATCTTCGAACGGGCTCTGCCCGTTCTCTATGTGTCGCTGCGGGCTTCGCCCGCAAGCAAGCGGGCTTCGCCCGCTTGTCAACGACATGGGTCGCTGGCGGCAACATTTGTCGTGAACTGCGATTTCGGTCGTGAGTGCGACATTTTTCGGGGGCGGCGACATTGATCGTGTGCGGCGATATTGTTCGTGGGCAGTGGTATTTTTTCGTGGACTGCGACATTATTCGTGGGCGGCAACATTGTTCAGGGGCGGCGACAATGGTCGGGGGTGGTGACATTGTTCGCGGGCGGTGACATTGTGCAAGGGCGGCGACATTTTTCGGGGGTGCGACGACATTGTTGGGGGGTGGGGGCGTTCTTTCCTATACGCAACTCTTCAACCTCATCATCATAAGTCTTTGATAGAGAACATTAATTTATAGAAGTAACAACAAAGAAATATGATTGTAACACATACATCTTCCAGTAAACACACATACATGCAAAGTTCATACTTGTGCCTGCAATGAAAAAAGCTCAGAACAAAGTCCATACTTGCAAAGCTAAAAATCAAAGACCCCCCCCCCCCCCAAACCCCAAATAAAGCTGTCACGATCTTGCAGTTGAAACCATATCAAAATATTAGCATCTCCTTCTTATGCAGCAATAGATTTCATTCAGTGTCCTCGAGAGACTCTGTTTCAATCAAAAATGTAAAGATAAAAAATCATTAGTTCACAATTTTGTAATGTGTTAAAACAACAATATTTCAAACATAAGATATAATTTTTGTTAGGCATTACCTCCTTATCATATCGAAAACAAAATTCCACTCTTCTCTAGCATCCAAGCCTCTTGGCACTGCCAGGATAATTAGCCTAAAATCTTCAACCTCAGTACGCGGACCATCAGACCATCTGTTTGTACCCTCTTTGCAAATTTCATCATAGTATTCATAGTCGTTGTCGGTCGTAGCAGTGATATTACAGTTTTTATCTATTGAGGCTGACCGAGTTGAAAAACAAACGACAATATTTAATATGTAATACAGATTTTGATTATGTAAAATGCACAAAATTAGGATCCGTAAAGTATGAAGCTCTTACGTTGGACCGGGCCACCCCCATTTGGCAATGATGCCATCGTCTCAGGTTGATTTTGAGTTTTCATCTGCATGCGTTTGAAATGAAGTAGAGATCCAAATTAGAGCATTAGATGAAAAGTAAGGCTAAATTAGATCAAAATTAGCTTTTGATGTAAAACAAAAAAATTATTTATCAAAACTGATTAAACATTTCAAAGACTTGAGAAAACAGACAATACATTTCTAAACAGTTAATCTTCAGTTCTTGCGGAAAAACTGACATTACGATGAGAATTTTACAAATCATTTAAAAAGACAATAATATAAATGATAATAAGATAGTTTGACATTCAATTTGTATTACAGCTGTATTGGAAGTCATTTCATAATCAACACCGATCATGGCCGTCTATTCTGCATTAAAAAGGATATAATATAGTGGTTGATCGAAGCAGTTGTAGTGTTGTGAAAATAATGAGCAAACGATCTACCTTGGAGATACGTTGTATGATGTTGTCTAAGTGTTGGGTACATTGGTCAAATGTACCTGATTTGAAGAAGCCTCACCCAACTCAATGATATACATCAAAATGTATTTGATGTAGTTTGAGTTACATGTGCAGGTTAAGTATTTGCAGGAATAAAGCAAAAAGTTTCTAAGTCCATGTGTCGACACACAGGGGGAAAGTGTCGACACTTAAGAAGGCTTGTGTCAACACCCAGACAAGCAGTGTCGACACTTGGAGTCATTGTGTCGACACCTGGGATGCAGAGTCGACACCAGACAGAAAGTGTCGACACAAGGAGCAGTGTCGACACTCAATGCAGAAAAGTGCAGACAGAAAGTGTCGACACAAGGAGCTGTGTCGACACCCAGTGAAGCTGTGTCTACACCAGAAAGGGTCGACACTTGGAGCAGTGTCGACACTCAGCAAAAGTCTGCAAAGACTAAGTATAAGTGTCGACACTCAGCATAATATGTCGACACTAAGCAGAAGAGTCAGCACTTGAAGTAAGTGTCGACACTTAGCACAATGTGTCGACACTCAATAGAAGAGTCAGCATTTGAAGTATGTGTCGACACCCAGAACAATATGTCGACACACAGCTGAAGCCTCAACACTTGAAGAAAGTGTCGACACATGGAGCTGTGTCGACACTTACCAAAGAACAGAATTATCTCCAAAATATTCTAAGTACAAGTGTCGACACTAAGGGAATGTGTCGACACTCAGCTGAAGTCTCGACAGAAGAATCAAGTGTCGACACAAGGAGCTGTGTCGACACTTAGCAAGTATCAACATAGAAGACTATGTGTCGACACCAAGAAGCAGTGTCGACACTTAACAGATTCAACACAAGAAGATGTGTCGACACAAAGGAGATGTGTCGACACTTAAAAGAATTCAGTTAAAGATAGAAGATCAAGTACTTGTGTCGACACTCAATTTCAGTGTCGACACCTGAAGAAGAATCTGTGTCGAGACATACAAGGAGTTGTGTCGACACCTTGTAGACTTGTGTCGACACTTACACAGCATGTGTCGACACTTGGACTATAAGTGTCAACACTTAAAGACAGAAAGTCTCGACACTATCAGACAGTTAGAGATTTTCAAGAACTGACTGGATGACATGACAGCTGCTGTTCCAGCCGGTCTACAACACCTATCAGAGATGTCAGAAGACAGTTATGAACCGGGCCAGCCGGTTACCATGAAGAAGGCCTATAAATAGGCATTGACAGTTTACAGAAACTGTTGTTCAAGTGGTTGTTCAGTTAATCACATTGTTGAAGAACAAGTTATTAAAGTGGTACACAGTATCAAATCAAGAAGATCTTGCCGTCCAAGTGCAGATCTAAGAAGTTGGAGAGAGAGGGCTCCATCCAAGAAATCAGCCATTGGAACTGGGCTGAGAAGAAGGGTTCAGATATATTCTGGATCTTAAGAAGCAGAGGTCAAGGATCAACTGCAGAAGGAATCAGTCTTATTCAGTTCTATTTCAAGAAGCTTTGAAGAAAGCTAAGTCAGATTGAATCCAGCTGAGTTCTTCCAAGAACTCATCAAGAAACTCTCAACTCCCCTCTCTTGTTTCTGAGTTGTTGAGTTAATATTTGTAATTCATTTTTAACTTGTAGGATCCTTTGGATCTGAGTGAATTGTAAGCCTGAAATTATAAAGGCTGAGGGTAGGAGTTTGAAAACTCTGAGTGTAGGCCTTGTTGGCTGAGTGTAGGCCTTATTGGCTGAGTGTAGGCCTTGTTGGCTGAGTGTAGGCCTTGATTGGCTGAGTGTACGCCTTTGTGGCTGAGTGTAGGCTTTGGGAAAAAGTTGAGTTGTAAGGCTTTGGGCCTGAGGTGTAGGAACCAGTTTGGGTTCTGAGCTAGTGGAGAAGTTTGGCCGAATCTAGTACACTGCTAGATAGGCGAAGGGGGAAAGTGGATGTACCCAAAGCTTGGGGAACCACTATAAATCTCTGTGTCTGCTGTGCTGTGTTGTGATTTGCTGTGTGTTTGCTGTGATAACATAGTCAGAATTCTGTGATAGATCTATTTGCTGCCAATAAAGTGTAAAAAGGATTAGGTCACCTATTCACCCCCCCTCTAGGTGTTTAGGTACTCTATTTCTTTCAAGTGGTATCAAAGCGAGGTTCCTCAAAACAAGGACTAACAGTCTGAGGAGATCCTGATTGGTAGATTCAAACTAAGTCAGTTTACAAATTAAAGAAAATCAAGAAACATGGGTTCTTCTGAGAATCACAAGGAATTGGGTTCCATGAAATTGCCCATATGCAGGAAAGAGATCTTTGGGATCTGGAAGAAAAGGGTAAGGCTATTTATGGAGATCTCAGACCCTGGAATCTACATCACAGTAAAGGAAGGGCCTTATGTGCCCATGAAGATTTCAGTTCTAGATGCAAATCAGAGAACTCCAAAGGATTTCTCTGAGATGACTAAGGATGAGATTGTCCTAGCCACCATGGACAAGAGGGCACAAAACATCATAGTGAGTGCCATAGATGATGCCACTTTTCAGAATCTTATTCACTATAAGACAGCCAAAGAGATGTGGGATACTCTTATTGTCTATATGGAAGGTTCTGAAGAAGTTAGGCAAGATAGAAAATCCTTGCTAAATCAGGAGTATGAGTGTTTTAGACAAGGAAAAGGTGATAGCATAACTGAGTGCTATAAGAAGTTCTACAGAATAGTGAATGAACTCATGTCTTATGGAAGAGAGTTCAGTAACTATGAACTAAATGACAAGTTCTTAAGGTCCCTAACCAAAGATTGGGACACAAAGATTTGTGCCATTAGAGAAATGGCTAAGTTGGGGGAAATTCCTCCTCCTACACTGTTTGGCAAGTTATTGTCATATGAGATGCAGTTGACAGTGAGAAAAGAGGAGGAGAAATCAACAAGAATTGAACACAAGGAAAGAACAGTTGCTTTCAAGATAGATGTCCCCAGAAAGTGCAGGAATAAGTCATCAACTCCACCTCCAGAGGTAGTTGAATCAGAATCAGATGAGTCAGTCAGCACAAAGACTGAGAGCAGTGAAAGTGATGAAGACTTTGCTGCCTTCACTAGACACTTTCAGAAATTCTTGAAGAAGAAACAGTGGAGGTCAAGACCCTCTACTTCAAAGGGAAAGGAAGTCTTTTATCAGGAGAAAAAGCCTTCAAAGAAAGATAGGAAGAGGACAAAGTCAAGCAAGGCAACTGGTTCTAAGATAGTGTGATATTGCTGCAATAGACAGGGCCATGTTATTGCAGACTGTCCTGAAAAGAGGAAAGAATCTGGTGACAGGAAAAAGAATCATTTCAAAGGCAAGAGAGAGAAGTCTTTTGTTGCGAAGAAGGAGAAGACTCTATCAGATATCTCTTCTTCAGAAACTGAGTCTGAGGCTGAGGCCTACATAGGGTTGTTTGCTGAAGAAGAAGAAGAAGAATTCATGCAGATAATGGAGTCTATTTATGAACAAGAAGACAGTCATTGCCAAGGGCTAATGGCTTTGACAGAGAGTGCCAAAATCCTGGAGCAGCCAGGACCCAGTAAGGTACAAGGTTCAAGTTCAAGTTCAGTTTCTTGTTCTAGTTTAGATTCAGATTCTTCTTCATCAAGTGATGAGAATGTATCTGAGTCTGAGGATGATATTCATCAGCTTATAGATGAATATAAAGTGCTGTTGCATGCTTACAAGAAAAGCAAGTCCATTGCCAAAAGTCAGGTAAAGGAAATTGCTGATCTTAAAGCTGCTGCAATAGATTCTGAGAAGCAATTTGATCAAAAGCTTAATGAAATAGCCAGGCTGAAACACATAACAGTGATTCAGATGGGCACTATCACCTTTAAGAATGATCAAATCAAGAGTCTGGAGATAAATCTTCAGAAAGAGAGAGATCTTGTTGTTAGGTTTTCTAAACCTAAATCTGTGCTACCTTTAATTGATGAATTTGTTCATCATAAAGGTAAGACTGGATTGGGTTTTATTAGACCTGCAAGGACTGAGCAGTTTAAGTCTAAGTCCAAGGGCAAAGCCCCAACATTCAACAAGTCTGCTGTAAATAAGACAGCAAAGACTGTACCTAAGCAAAGGTACAACAAGTTTGAATGCTGGTGTTGTGGCAAAGTTGGCCATTTTGCAGTGGACTGTTGGCACAATGCTAGTGCCAAAGTGAGTACCAAACTACCTGTTGGAAAGCCAGTAGGTAGCTTTGTCAAGTTGCAAACTAACAAATACCAAGGACCCAAGAATTCTTTGGGTTCTAAGGTTCCTTAAATCTGTTTTGCAGGTAAGTCCAAGTGGCCATACCCTAATATGGTACTTGGACAGTGGATGTTCCAGACATATGACTGGAACAAGGGGACTACTAAGGGACTACATTCCAATAAAAGATGGTCCAAAGGTTACCTTTGGTGGTTCTGAAAAAGGAATCATCAAAGAGTTTGGTAACATTTCTACAAACTTGGTTACCATTACTCAAGTGGCTTATGTTAAAGGGTTGAAACACAACCTAGTAAGTATATGTCAATTAAGTGATGTAGGGTATGACATCTCATTTGTTAAAAATAGTTGTCATATCAAGAGGTCAAGTGATCAAGAGATCATTTTGACAGGTTATAGGAAAAGGAATGTCTACTGCCTAGACATTATGATTGAGAACAATGGTTCTCCAGTTTGTCTTGTAGCTGATGAGACAGTCTCTCATTGTGTCAAATGGCACAAGAGGCTTGCCCATCTTAACTACAAGACTATTAGCAAACTCTTTAGCAAAGAGTTAGTGAGGAATGGTCCTCAAGTTAAGTGTGTTAAAGATGGTATTTGTTCAGCTTGTCAAAAGGGCAAGCAGACTAAATTCACCTTTAGAAGCATAGAAAACAAGGATGATGTGAGGTGTTTATACCTCTTGCATACGGATCTCTTTGGTCCAATTCCAGTTCACAACTTAGGTAGGAAGGTCTATACCTTTGTAGTTGTAGATGACTACTCAAGGTTTTCCTGGGTGTTCTTCTTAAGACAGAAATCTGAAACACCTAATGTTTTCTATAACTTTGTCAAGCAAATTCAGAATGAACTAAATAGTACAGTGGTCAAAATTAGAAGTGACCATGGTACTGAGTTTCAATCTGATAGCATGACAAAACTATGTGAAGACTTTGGGATATTTCAAGAATTCTCTTCACCTAGAACACCTCAGCAAAATGGCATTGCTGAGAGGAAGAATAGAACCTTGATAGAGGCTGGTAGGACCCTATTGAGTGATACATCGCTACCAGAGTATTTCTGGGCTGAAGTAGTTAACACTGCATGCCATGTTATCAATAGGGCTACCATAACTAAAGGCCTCAACAAGACCCCCTATGAAGTTGTGAAAGGCAGGAAACCAAACCTATCCTACTTCAGGATCTTTGGTTGCAAATGCTTCATACTTAACAATGGGAAGTCTTACTTGACAAAGTTTGCTGCCAAGTCCCAAGAGGGAATTTTTATTGGGTACAACAATAACAGTAAGGCTTATAGAGTCTACAACTTGACAACACAAGTTGTAGAAGAATCAGTGCATGTAGTTTTTGATGAGACAAAACTTATTAACAATGAGTTGTCTAGTTCTGTATGCAGCCCCACAGGTTTAACAAAGAAAATGGACAAGCTTACTATAGAAGAAGTACCTGCTGCAAGACAGCAGGTAGAGGAGAGTAGCTGTTGTCCAGCGGGAGAACTACATGTGCCAATTGCAGAAGAAATACAAGGAGTACAGCATGATGGAGATGCTGAAGAGGTTCAACCAGAAGTCAGGATGCCTCCAGCCAATAGGCATCTTAGAGATCATCCAGTAGAGCAGATTATTGGAGATCAAAGACAAGGGGTACAAAGCAGGAGCAGAAACATGAATACAGTAGTCTACTCCAGCTTTCTATCCCAGGAAGAACCTAAAAAGTTTGAAGAAGTCATCAAAGACCCACTTTGGATTGAGGCTATGCAAGAAGAACTCAATCAATTCAAGAGATGCAAGGTTTGGGAACTGGTTCCTAAACCTAAAGACCACAATATAATAGGAACCAAGTGGATCTACAGGAATAAGATGGATGAACAAGGGGTCATCATTAAGAATAAAGCAAGACTGGTTGCTAAAGGATATAGGCAAGAAGAAGGTATTGATTTTGATCAAACCTTTGCTCCAGTAGCCAGACTGGAAGCCATAAGGATGTTCTTGGCCTATGCAACCTATCAAGGATTTAAGGTTTACCAAATGGATGTCAAGTCAGCATTCTTGAATGGTAATCTTAAGGAAGAAGTCTATGTGGAACAGCCCTTAGGTTTTGTAGATTCTACTTTAACTCATCATGTCTATAGACTTAGGAAAGCTTTATATGGGTTAAAGCAAGCCCCCAGGGCTTGGTATGAAACCCTATCTAGTTTCCTCATTGAGAACAAGTTCTCAAGGGGGAAAATAGAGAAGACTCTATTCCTTAGGGAATCTAGAGGCAAAGTTATACTAGTCCAAATATATGTAGATGACATTATATTTGGGTCTACTGAAAGCAGCCTTTGCAAAAAGTTTGCAAAACTTATGCAAGGTCAGTTTGAGATGAGTAGTATGGGAGAGCTGAAGTTTTTCTTGGGTCTCCAAGTTAAACAGACTGAAAGTGGTTTATCCATTTGTCAGTCCAAGTTCACCCAAGAACTCATAAGGAAGTATGGTATGGATTCATCCAGTACCATGAAGACTCCTATAGGGTCAAGTATGTCTTTTAGCAAGGATGATGCATGGAAACCTGTAGATGAAACCTTGTATAGAGGGATAGTTGGCTCCCTATTATACTTGACTGCTAGTAGACCAGACATAATGTATGCTACATGTGTTTGTGCAAGGTATCAAGCCTGCCCCAAAGAGTCTCATTTGACTGTAGTCAAGAGAATATTGAGATATCTAAAGGGCACTCCCTATCCAGGCCTCTGGTACCCTAGGAATGGAGATTTTGATCTAACAGGTTATTCAGATGCAGACTTTGCAGGATGCAAAGAAGATAGAAAAAGCACTACTGGAACCTGTCAATTCCTAGGTGGGAGACTAATTTCATGGAGTAGCAAAAAGCAAACCAGTGTGGCTATCTCCACAGCAGAGTCAGAGTATGTGGCTGCAGGAAGTTGCTATGCTCAACTTCTGTGGATACAACATCAGCTAGAGGACTATGGATTTCAGGTAAGTAGAACTCCACTTTTCTGTGATTCTACTAGTGCTAGCTAATAATACTGTATCCCATAGTAGGACAAAACATATTGAAATTAAATATCACTTTCTTAGGGAGCATGTAGAAAGAAATGATATTGTACTTGAATATGTTAAAACAGATGAACAATTAGCTGATATGTATACTAAGCCCCTAGAAGAAGCTAAGCTCAATAGATTCAAAATTGAACTAGAAATGATAAACTTAGAATAAGTTTATAGAACTGAAATTGGCCAAGTAAAAAGGTGTCGACACATAGACAAGTCTATGTCGACACAGTATAGTGGTGTCGACACTTCAGGAAAAAGGTGTCGACACATCTAGGAAGTTGGTGTCGACACTTCAGAATGTTAGTGTCGACACATGCCATATAGGTGTCGACACATCCAAAGTGGTGTCGACACTTAGTATTTACTCAGAATTTTCTAAGTAAAGTCTCGACAATGTGTCGAGTTATGTTGTGTCGACACATAACCAAGTGTCGACACATAAGATCTGTTGACTAAACTTGTATCGACACATATGTGTCGAGACATTATAAGTCAGTGTCGACACTTATTGCCAGTGTCGACACATTTTAAGTTAGCTGTCCCGCCTGTTCATCTTCAAAATCAGAAAGGTATAAATAGGGTTCTGACTTTGTTTGTCGACACGCTTTCAAAGTTTCGAGACCAAAACTACTGTGTCGACACCTCTCTTTTCTAAAGACAAATTCTACAAACCCTAATGGCACCTAAGCTTGAGGAGAACGTTAACGAAGGCTATGAGCTAGTGCGCGGCGCATTCGACGATGCAGATCAAGAAATCAAATCGGTTGTAACCCTAGTCGCCGATTCTGGACTAGAATACCTAGTGTCTGAACCAACTAAGATATGGAAGAAGGAGGTGCTTGAATTCCTTAATGGAGCTCAGATAGAAGAATCTGGATACAAAAACAAATCCAGAGTTCATGGTGCAAGGGTTAAGGTATCCCCCAAGAGTCTGAGGAAGATTCTACAGCTTCCTAAAACTCAAGAAGAAGAAGAAGTTACAGCTTCAAGGACCAGGAAAGCTCTACCCTGGTGTGGACTTGATCCAAAAATGAAGATAGGCTCTGTGTTTAACAGGAAGGGCATGAACAGCCAAGGCAAATTCCTATCTGAGATAGTGGGAAAAGTCTTACTCAGTAAGGCAGGAGGGCATGACAGAGTGTCTGCCTCCATGTTCAGTATAATGATAAGAATTATCTTCATTATAAGAACTGATTGGTCTGTTATAATGTTTGACAAGATTAAGGAAAGTCTGAAGAAGCCCAACCTGGGAAGAATCTTAAGTCTCTATCTTGCTGGTGTGATACCAGAGGTAATGAGTACTACTGCAGGAAACAAGATAAACCACATGAGGAAGATGGATCTAAGGATCTTTTCTAGATGGGACAGGGTGTTGTCCAAGGAAATGCCAACCCCTGAGAAGACAGTTATTGAGAAGGAGATTCCTCCTAAGAAAAAGAGAAAAACTACTCCAGTGGCACAAAAGTCCTCCAGCAGTTCTGAAAGTGAAGAACAAGTTGTTTTCACTCCAGATGACCAAGAGGAAGAGACTACAGTGAAATCTCCTGCTCCTCAAGAGGCTGCTGAGATCCAGGGAGAGCTGCCTCAAGCTAGCCCCATCCACAGGGATCACAGCCAGGGCGAGCCTCCAGTTGTAGAAGCACCATCTACACTGGAAAGTGAGCAAGCCACCACCATCATACAAGAGGTACTCACTGACCTAAGTACTTTAGAATATCTTATAGAAGATGCTGATTTATCTGCTGTTCCTCAGCAAACTCAGCTGGATAGTCCAGTACCAGATGTTGTTGAAGATGACACATCTGCTGTACAAGTGATTCCTGATCCTGTGGTTGAAGAACCAAGAACTTCTCCAGCTTCTTCACCACCAGAATTCACCATGGAAGATTTGTTTCTAAATCTGGATCAAGCTGATTTTGATAAAGAAATATCTACTGCTGAAGAAGAGAATGCTGCTCTTGAGGGGGAGAAGTACAAATTCTGGAAGAGCCTATTAGGCAGGAAATTGAGAGGGCACCTGAAGTACAGAAAGAGAAGCCTCAAAGCCCTAAGGATAGGGTTGACATAGCAAGCACTTCTGTCTCTGAAGATGAGGAGAGTGCTAGGGCAAAGAAGAAGAAAATGTATGCCTTCAAGAGAAGAAGTCAAAGTTATAAGAAAGCTCTGCAATCTATTGCCCCACAGCCTATAGTTCAGCAAGCTCCAACTGTTGATTATAGTGCTTTGATGATTGCCATGCAGATTAAATTGGATGAACAAAGAAAAGCCATAGAAGCTTATGTGGATGAAGGGCAGAAGTCTTTACAGTTTGATCTTGCCCAGGACATCAAGTCTATAAGGTTTGAGATGAATCTCAACAAGAAAGAGATGACAGACTGCTTCCACAAGGGTGGAAATGCAGTGGTGTATTTGGCAACACACCAGGAAAAGATAAAAGCACATGTAGATGATATAGCATTGAAGCAAGGATATGTTCTTGAAAATCAGTTAAGAATGAATGACAACTTGACTGCTTCTCATAATGCTATACTCACTGAGTTGAAGAACAAGGCTGCTGAACCTTCTACATCTACTGCTACTGCTAAAGCTGATTTTGATAAAGTATTTCAAGAAGAAATTTCTGTTGTTAAGTCTGCAATCCAAGCCTCCCAGAAAGCCATCTCTGAACAACTTCAAAAGCTCAAACCATTCTTTAAAGAGGGAATCAGATACTTGGGTAGTCAAATAAGATTTCAAAAGGATGATGTCCGAGATCATATGGCTAGAGAAGTCATAAAGGGGGAGAGAGTTTTAGTCAAAGCTAGCTCTGATCATGCCAAATGGATATCAATTCCATCAGAGCTACACTGGGCTATCCTACACTCTGTGATGATGACAATGTTGCTGAATCGGGGATTCAAACTGCATATCTTGGAGGTGAGCAACCAGAGGTAGCTCAAGTGATCTATCCTCCACCAGATTTTGATATGGTGCAAGCTGATATTCATCAAATGTATAGCCCAACTGAAGGGAAGTCTAATGTTATTCTGGATAAAGTGGTTCAGCCTATTACTGAAGCCATTCAAGAGGCACTACAGAAGGAGGAAGAGACAAGGTTGTCTAAGAAGAGGTTTAGGGAACAAGCAGAACAAAGGCCAGACTTTGAAGAGTGGAGCCCTACCTCTAGAAACATAATATTAACTGCCTGGAAAGCTGCCAAGGATAATACTCATAACAGGAACAAGTGGTTTTCTGAAGCTGAATGGAGAAAACATGAGATCAGGCAGGAAGCAATAGTTCAGTATAGAAGGAAGGCAAAGATGGGAAAGCTACCTCCTACTGCAGTAGAGCCTAGCAAGTACTTTCCAAAGCCATATTGTAACACCCCCATCCGTCGCATGGCATATAACAGAAGGTCCAGCTGAAACCCGACGCCATATACCACAGACAGTCGGAAGGGTTACTAAATGAATAAATCAAACCAACCAATTAATACTACACGTCCTAAACACAGAGCATTCTAGCGGAAGATTTTAAAGTTGAAAGAACCCAAAATTAAATCCATCAATATGAATGTCCACATTTACAACTACAAGAACGAACCCCAAATACACTGAAACAGGTACATGGTCTTATGGCCTTACAAATGTTCATCAATATAACATGTCTTACATACATCGGCTCGTAGGCCGGCCATACATGAGAACTGTAAAAACAATTATTCTACGGCCTTCTAGGGCCAGCATAGCAACATGGGCTCCAGCCCGCTATTTGGCACTCGGCTCCGCAGCACCTGCAAGCACATACCACCGCACGGTGGCAAATAAAGCAACGGTCAGCTAAAAGCCGACCAAATTATAACGACCCCGCCCCTTACTCGGGACGGCGGTGCTCTTTCCCTGCAAAACATTAGCCCGACAATATATATATATCGCAATTATAATTCGCCACAGGTGTAGGCTCGCACGGCCAAACACCCCGTGCACTCAGGGCACATTCATGGTGAACCCTGACAAATCAGTGCATTCACCACCATCCCTAGGATGGCAACAACATGTGAGCATTTAGCCTTTCTGACCACCGTCTAAGGTTCCGACTATGCCAACGGCCAGTCCCCGTCTTCGGGTCTCTCGCACCGAACCACATAGCCTAGGTCCAATTCCACTTGCCCGTTGCTCACGCCGCATGTCCAATTTAAGGAACTTTGCGCGAGCCAAGCTTCTCTCGGATCCCAAATTTTCCAAAACAATCTCATAACCCAGTTATGATCAAGGCCGGTTCCCAGACCGCCAAGTTAGCAGAACACGTTTCCGCTCAGTTTTCCGGGTGCGCCTTGAAGCTAACCTCCAAGGATCCCTGCTGCAATCTACCGCGTAGAAACCCGAAAAATCCAAAGCACGTAGTCTTCTCCGGCAAAACCATATCAAATGCAACATCACCGATCCAGACAAAACACGTCCGGGTAGGCTTCACACACAATGCCTATGCCCGTACTTACGATTCCGGGCTCTACATGCAACACAAGGGGGACTATTCCCGTCAACCCCAAGGAACACCACGCACTCACCGCATACTCGCGGGAGCGGGATTCCTTATGCAGAAAGAAAGAGATTCAAGCGCTCGAGTTGAGAATCGTTACCCTTGTAGTCCGCTTTGGCGCCATGGAAAAACTACGCGGTTAGAACTCTTCGCAATGACCTTCCCTCCACGGATCCGCTCTCCGATTTCGAAACGGCGCTCCGATGCTCCGCCGGCGGCCGGAAACCTCCTTCTTCTTCCTCTCCTCTCTCACTTTGGAAGGGGAGAACTTTGGAGAGAAAATGAGGGAATAACTCCCTATTCCCGGCCTTAATAGAGCAGGATTTCATCTGGGCCGTCGGATCTAAGTTAAAGGAAACGAATGGCTCAGATCTGCACAAAATTCCCCAGACCTGGGCCGCACACGGCTTGGCACACGGCCGTGTCCAAGGCCGTGTGCCTCGATCCAGTCACGATCGTCGAACTGAGAAACGCACACGGGTCAAGACACGCCCGTGTCTGACCTGACACGCCCGTGTCGGGTTCCTCGACACGCCCGTGTTCGTGGGCGTGTCACGCATAACCGCCACGGCAACGGACACGACCCATCAGGACACGGGTATGGACACGGGTTGGCACATGCCCGTGTCGGATGACACGCCCGTGTCATCCGGCCGTGTTCCTGGCCGTGTCCTTCTCGGGTTGGAAACGGCCAAAAAATCACCAGCCAGACACGGCCTTGGACACGCCTGTGTCCTAGGCCGTGTACCCCTACAGGCACCAAAAACTCTTTTTCCGCGACCGACTTACACACAAAATTCGGGGCGTTACAAATCTCCCCCACTTAAGGAATTTCGTCCCGAAATTAAGCAAAGGTACACGAAAGCTAAATGATACCTGAGTGGAATAACTCGGGGTATTCCTCCAACATAACTTGCTCTCGCTCCCAAGAAAGCTCCTCACGTCCGCAATTATCCCAACGGACTTTAACCATTCTGACCTCCTTGTTGCGGAGTCGTTTGACCGCAACATCTTCAATTCGTACTGGTCTGACCCTTGTTGTTAACTCATAATCAACCGGTACCTGATTGTCTGCAACGATCTGCGAAGGCTCTTGCACTGCCTTACGCAACACCGATACGTGGAATACATCATGCAGCCCACTAAACTCCATCGACAGCTTCAACCTATACGCCGTCTCGCCAATACGCTCCAGGATTTCAAATGGTCCAAGGTATCTCGGACTCAGCTTCTTCAAGCGTCGAACCTGCGATACACCCTTGAACGGCTTGATCTTTAAATATACCATGTCGCCAACATTGAATTCCACATTTCTATGTTTGGCATTGTAATACTTAGACTGTCTATCCTGAGCAATCTTCAGCCTTTCTTGAATTGTCCGTATCATTGAAGTGGCATCTTCCACCGCTTGACGTTTATACAACTTTGATTCGCCTGCCTCCAACCAAGACAACGACGTACGACACTTCCTCCCGTACAAAGCTTCGAAAGGCGCCATTCCAATGCTTGCCTGAAAGCTATTGTTGTACGCAAACTCCACCATGTACAGGTGATCCTCCCAATGCTTCCCGAAATCTAGGACGCACATGCGAAGCATGTCCTCCATAGTCCTGTTGACTCTCTCGGTTTGGCCATCTGTCTACGGGTGAAAGGCTGTGCTGAACTTTAGCTTAGTACCCAACAGACCATGCACCAACCTCCAGTCATTTGACGTGAAGCGTCCATCACGATCACTAACAATACTGCGAGGCACACCATGCAGTCGTACAATATTATCCACGTAGAGTTTGGCTAACTTTTCTACTGGGTCTTCCTTTCTCATTGGGATAAAGTGCGACACCTTTGTCAATCTATCTACGACCACCCAAATGGCATCATTTCCTTTCTGCGACTTCGGCAAACCGTGCACAAAATCCATAGATATATCGTCAAACTTCCATTCTGGGATAGGAAGGGATTTCAAGAAACCTCCGGGCTTCTGGCATTCCGCCTTCACTAATGCACAAGTACGACACTTGGCCACATAAAGTGCCACATCCTTCTTCAAAGCCGGCCACCAGAATAATTTCTTCATGTCTCTATACATTTTCGTGCTTCCCGGGTGGATTGAGTACTTGGTATGATGAGCCTCATACATTAACTCCTCCCGAATATTATCCGCACTAGGAACGCATAGACGACCGTCCTTTCTTAGCAACCCGTCTTCAACCACAAACTGGGAATTTGACCCATCCAAAGATTCATCCAAGATTTGCTTCATGCTGCTATCTTGAACCAAAGCCCTCCGAACTCTATCCGCTAGGTCACACTGCACCTCTGTCCAAAATAGTTTTGCCTCGACACTAGACTGCTTGTCAACGCAAGATATCTCCAATGCCTCCAGCTCTTGGACCAATCTCTTATCATGCACTGATAACCAATTGGCTTGTGCGGGAATCTTACGGCTCAACGCATCCACCACTGCATTTCCCTTCCCAGGCACATAGTGTATCTTGAAGGTGTAGTCCCCTAAGAACTCCATCCACCTCCTCTACCTCATGTTCAGATCCTTTCTTGTCAACGTTGTGAGTGGTAGTGCTATCCGCGAGAAGTTCTCTACGAAGCGCCTGTAGTAGCCAGCAAGCCCTGGAAAACTCCGGACCTCTGCCATTGTAGTCAAAGTAGGCCACTCCCGTATCGCCACTATCTTCGCCGGATCCATAACTATTCCTTCTCCACTGACAACAGGACCAAGGAACGCTATTGAGGATAACCAGAATTCACACTTGGAGAATTTTGCATACAACTGACTTTTCCTCAATGTCTCCAACACCAGGTGTAAATGCTTGTAGTGATCCTCCTCGCACCGCGAATATACCAGGATATCATCAATAAATACTATCACGAACTGATCCAAATATTCTCTGAACGTCCTATTCATCAGATCCATAAACACGGATGGAGCATTCGTCAACCCAAACGGCATGACTGTGAACTCAAAATGCCCAAACCGCGTACTGAATGCTGTCTTTGGAATCTCGCTCTCCCTTATCCTCAACTGATAGTAACCAGACTTCAAATCTAACTTCGAATATACAGTTGACCCAACCAACTGATCAAATAGATCGTCAATCCTCGGGATTGGATATTTGTTCTTCTCCGTAAGTTTGTTCAATTCCCGATAATCGATACAAAGCCGCAAGCTCCCATCTTTCTTCTTAACAAAGAGAACTGGTGCGCTCCAAGGCGACGAACTTGGACGCACATAACCTTGCTCTAGCA
Organism: Platanthera guangdongensis; assembly: GCA_039583875.1. NCBI lineage: Eukaryota > Viridiplantae > Streptophyta > Magnoliopsida > Asparagales > Orchidaceae > Platanthera > Platanthera guangdongensis. Next base: position 108,554,751 of record CM077167.1, read on the forward strand.
ACTCCTGCAGTTGCACCTTCAACTCTGCCATTTCTCTTGGGGCTATCCGATAGGGGGAGCATGACACCGGTTTGGCACCCGGTACCAGCTCTATAGTAAAGTCTATCTCCCACTGAGGAGGGGCTCCTGGGAGATCATCTGGAAACACATCAGGATATTCGGACACAACTGGGATGTTGCCCAAACTAGGTTTAGGCGTCGAAGTCTACACTAGAGTGACATACAGTTCTGCCCCAGACCGAACTGCCGGGAACACCTGAAGGGCTGACATCAAAATCTTACCCGACCCCTTCATGCCCGCGAAAGTCACCTCATGACTAGCTCTCTACTGACCCACTAGCAACTTCGATCAACGTATGTCTGCTGCTCCGAGAGCCTGACCATACTAAAGATCACGTTGAACTCTCCTAGCGGTAGAAACAACGCCTGCAAATCAAACTTTTGACTCACAATCCATACCTAAACGCAACAGATTCTATCTGCACGCATCGAGCACTACTAGTCAACAACACATCCATTAAGACTTTTGCCATCGGAAGATATATTCCGACACGTAATACAATTCCTTTGGGCAAACGGAGACACAAAGCCCCCTTTAACGAACGGTGCTCGCGCCGGATAAACGAAATTCAGAACAACGCTTAGCACAAGCGGTTCTAGGTTAACATGCACAAAGACTACAAGTGTCTAAAGCTAAATGCTAGAATTTTAAACCTTACCTGTCACCACATCTGCTTGCTTTTTGTCCTCTTGCTGACCAAGCTTGTACTCTTCAGACTTCCTTTCGGACTTTGCACGTCCACTCCAACACTCACGTGCAAAATGTCCCACTTTTTCGCAGATATAGCAAGCTCTTGGGACTCGACTTGTAGTTGTTCCCGACGCACCAGAAGAAGGGGCTGAGTTCGAAGTCTTCAGCTTCTTATTCCAACTGCGGACATCGGACTTTGAACTTGGCCCTTTGAACTGTGGTTTCTTAGTACCAGAGTCCTCACCTGCTCCTGACATAGCTTCCTTAATCTTCTGAGCACCATCCCAACATTCTCGGGCAAAGTGTCCTTTCTTTCCACAAGTATGACAGTTGTAAGCAACCTTGCTAGTCGATGATCTAACCTTCTTCTTCAGCATTTTGCAAGATGCACCCCTCATAGGAATTGCAGAGTTCGATACCCTACTCACTGGTATCTGGTGAATTTTTCCTATTTCCACTTCCAAAGATCTGGCCGACTCTACCAAGGCTCGGAATCCCATTAGTTTTGGTCCTAAAAGTGGAATTCACAGTTCGTCACGTAGACCACTATAGAATCTATCGACTATAGACCTCTCGTTCTCCAACTCAAAGCATGGGTAGCGGCTTATCAAAAGGAATGCCTGCAAATACTCATCAACTGAGTGCGTACCCTGCACCAAGCACATATTCAATGGCTGACCTGATGGCCTCCTAAATGTCATTTGATTCAACACACCACCCGGCATTGAAGTCATCTCGGGGACAAGAGGTTGCACATTGCTTCCTTGCTGTGCACTAGTCATAGCGAGCACCACTTCAACGATCCTTCTTATGGTTTCTAACGAAAGAGGGGTATCAAGCGCGCCACTGGGTGCACTATAATCCTCAGAAACCAGATGTTCTGTCGGCTCTACGCCACTCCCGGTCACCTATAGTCATACAAAACACCAATAAGTGACCAAACAAAATTGCAAAAAGCAATTATAGGAATGCGCAGGTTCCTCAACCACGAGTATTTTTCATTCCTAAGTGGACATTCATGGGTTCTTTTTAATGTTATAACGATGACGCACACATGTGCTCACCACCCCTTAAAAGAATTCGCCCACGAATTCATTTAAGCTTGACCGTAACCAGAAGTCTGATACCAAATTGTAACACCCCCATCCGTCGCATGGCATATAACAGAAGGTCCAGCTGGAACCCGACGCCATATACCACAGACAGTCGGAAGGGTTACTAAATGAATAAATCAAACCAACCAATTAATACTACACGTCCTAAACACAGAGCATTCTATCGGAAGATTTTAAAGTTGAAAGAACCCAAAATTAAATCCATCAATATGAATGTCCACATTTACAACTACAAGAACGAACCCCAAATACACTGAAACAGGTACATGGCCTTATGGCCTTACAAATGTTCATCAATATAACATGTCTTACATACATCGGCTCGCAGGCCGGCCATACATGAGAACTGTAAAAACAATTATTCTACGGCCTTCTAGGGCCAGCACAGCAACATGGGCTCCAGCCCGCTATTTGGCACTCGGCTCCGCAGCACCTGCAAGCACATACCACCGCACGGTGGCAAATAAAGCAACGGTCAGCTAAAAGCCGACCAAATTATAACGACCCCGCCCATTACTCGGGACGGCGGTGCTCTTTCCCTGCAAAACATTAGCCCAACAATATATATATATCGCAATTATAATTCGCCACAGGTGTAGGCTCGCACGGCCAAACACCCCGTGCACTCAGGGCACATTCATGGTGAACCCTGACAAATCAGTGCATTCACAACCATCCCTAGGATGGCAACAACATGTGAGCATTTAGCCTTTCTGACCACCGTCTAAGGCTCCGACTATGCCAACGGCCAGTCCCCGTCTTCGGGTCTCTCGCACCGAACCACATAGCCTAGGTCCAATTCCACTTGCCCGTTGCTCACGCCGCATGTCCAATTTAAGGAACTTTGCGCGGGCCAAGCTTCTCTCGGATCCCAAATTTTCCAAAACAATCTCATAACCCAGTTATGATCAAGGCCGGTTCCCAGACCGCCAAGTTAGCAGAACACGTTTCCACTCAGTTTTCCGGGTGCGCCTTGAAGCTAACCTCCAAGGATCCCTGCTGCAATCTACCGCGTAGAAACCCGAAAAATCCAAAGCACGGAGTCTTCTCCGGCAAAACCATATCAAATGCAACATCACCGATCCAGACAAAACACGTCCGGGTAGGCTTCACACACAATGCCTATGCCCGTACTTATGATTCCGGGCTCTACATGCAACACAAGGGGGACTATTCCCGTCAACCCCAAGGAACACCACGCACTCACCGCATACTCACGGGAGCGGGATTCCTTATGCAGAAAGAAAGAGATTCAAGCGCTCGAGTTGAGAATCGTTACTCTTGTAGTCCGCTTTGGCGCCATGGAAAAACTACGCGGTTAGAACTCTTCGCAATGACCTTCCCTCCACGGATCCGCTCTCCGATTTCGAAACGGCGCTCCGATGCTCCGCCGGCGGCCGGAAACCTCCTTCTTCTTCCTCTCCTCTCTCACTTTGGAAGGGGAGAACTTTGGAGAGAAAATGAGGGAATAACTCCCTATTCCCGGCCTTAACAGAGCAGGATTTCATCTGGGCCGTCGGATCTAAGTTAAATGAAACGAATGGCTCGGATCTGCACAAAATTCCCCAGACCTGGGCCGCACACGGCTTGGCACACGGCCGTGTCCAAGGCCGTGTGCCTCGATCCAGGCACGATCGTCGAACTGAGAAACGCACACGGGTCAAGACACGCCCGTGTCTGACCTGACACGCCCGTGTCGGGTTCCTCGACACGCCCGTGTTCGTGGGCGTGTCACGCATAACCGCCACGGCAACGGACACGACCCATCAGGACACGGGTATGGACACGGGTTGGCACACGCCCGTGTCGGATGACACGCCCGTGTCATCCGGCCATGTTCCTGGCCGTGTCCTTCTCGGGTTGGAAACGGCCAAAAAATCACCAGCTAGACACGGCCTTAGACACGCCCGTGTCCTAGGCCGTGTACCCCTACAGGCACCAAAAACTCTTTTTCCGCGACCGACTCACACACAAAATTCGGGGCGTTACACATATCACTATTTTGAGAGGCAGAAGATCAAAGCTGAAGAGCTTAAAAAGAAAGATCTGAAAGGCAAGAAGCCTGCTGATGCTGAAACTGCTGATGCTGCTGTCCAAGCTAAAGTCCAAGCTGGCAAGGGAATAGTTATCAAGGAACCAGAACAGAAATAGATTAAGAATTTACTTGAAGATTATTTTGTAATCTTTTGAATGTAAAACATTTTTGTGAATCACTGAAAATATATAAGACAAATGTTAGAACAATATGTGATCAATATATTTCATGATTGTTCTGTGAATATGTATATTTCTTATTTGTTCTGTATTGATGTATGTATATACATGTGTGATTTATACATGTTTATGTTTACCCTGCTGAATATAACCTGCTTTACATAATGTTGTAATTTTTAATTATGAATGGTGTATATCATTGACTAAGGGTTATGACTTCTCCAAATAGGGGGAGATTGTTGGGTACATTGGTCAAATGTACCTAATTTGAAGAAGCCTCACCCAACTCAATGATATACATCAAAATGTATTTGATGTAGTTTGAGTTACATGTGCAGGTTAAGTATCTGCAGGAATAAAGCAAAAAGTTTCTAAGTCCATGTGTCGACACCTAGAGGGAAAGTGTCGACACTTACGAAGGCTTGTGTCGACACCCAGACAAGCAGTGTCGACACTTGGAGTCATTGTGTCGACACCTGGGATGCAGAGTCGACACCAGACAGAAAGTGTCGACACAAGGAGCAGTGTCGACACTCAATGCAGAAAAGTGCAGACAGAAAGTGTCGACACAAGAAGCTGTGTCGACACCCAGTGAAGCTGTGTCTACACCAAAAAGTGTCGACACTTGGAGCAGTGTCGACACTCAGCAAAAGTCTGCAAAGACTAAGTACAAGTGTCGACACTCAGCGCAATGTGTCGACACTAAGCAGAAGAGTCAGCACTTGAAGTAAGTGTCGACACCCAGCACAATGTGTCGACACTCAACAGAAGAGTCAGCATTTGAAGTATGTGTCGACACCCAGAACAATGTGTCGACACACAGCTGAAGACTCAACACTTGAAGAAAGTGTCGACACATGGAGCTGTGTCGACACTTAGCAAAGAACAGAATTATCTCCAAAATATTCTAAGTACAAGTGTCGACACTAAGGGAATGTGTCGACACTCAGCTGAAGTCTCGACAGAAGAATCAAGTGTCGACATAAGGAGCTGTGTCGACACTTAGCAAGTATCAACATAGAAGACTATGTGTCGACACCAAGAAGCAGTGTCGACACTTAACAGATTCAACACAAGAAGATGTGTCGACACAAAGGAGATGTGTCGACACTTAAAAGAATTCAGTTAAAGATAGAAGATCAAGTACTTGTGTCGACACTCAATTTCAGTGTCGACACCTGAAGAAGAATCTGTGTCGAGACATACAAGGAGTTGTGTCGACACCTTGTAGACTTGTGTCGACACTTACACAGCATGTGTCGACACTTGGACTATAAGTGTCGACACTTAAAGACAGAAAGTCTCGACACTATCAGACAGTTAGAGATTTTCAAGAACTGACTGGATGACATGACAGCTGCCGTTCCAGCCGGTCTACAGCACCTGTCAGAGATGTCAGAAGATAGTTATGAACCGGACCAGCCAGTTACCATGAAGAAGGCCTATAAATAGGCATAGACAGTTTACAGAAACTGTTGTTCAAGTGGTTGTTCAGTTAATCACATTGTTGAAGAACAAGATATTAAAGTGGTATACAGTAAAAATCAAGAAGATCTTGCCGTCCAAGTGCAGATCTAAGAAGTTAGAGAGAGAGGGCTCCATCCAAGAAATCAGCCATTGGAACTGGGCTGAGAAGAAGGGTTCAGATATATTCTGGATCTTAAGAAGCAGAGGTCAAGGATCAACTGCAGAAGGAATCAGTCTTATTTAGTTCTATTTCAAGAAACTTTGAAGAAAGCTAAGTCAGATTGAATACAGCTGAGTTCTTCCAAGAACTCATCAAGAAACTCTCAACTCCCCTCTCTTGTTTTTGAGTTGTTGAGTTAATATTTGTAATTCATTTTTAACTTGAAGGATCCTTTGGATCTGAGTGAATTGTAAGCCTGAAATTATAAAGGCTGAGGGTAGGAGTTTGAAAACTCTGAGTGTAGGCCTTGTTGGCTGAGTGTAGGCCTTGTTGGCTGAGTGTAGGCCTTGTTGGCTGAGTGTAGGCCTTGATTGGCTGAGTGTAGGCCTTTGTGGCTGAGTGTAGGCTTTCGGAAAAAGATGAGTTGTAAGGCTTTGGGCCTGAGGTGTAGGAACCAGTTTGGGTTCTGAGCTAGTGGAGAAGTTTGGCCGAATCTAGTACACTGCTAGATAGGCGAAGGGGGAAAGTGGATGTACCCAAAGCTTGGGGAACCACTATAAATCTCTGTGTCTACTGTGCTGTGTTGTGATTTGCTGTGTATGCTGTGTGTTTGCTCTGATAACATAGTCAGAATTCTGTGATAGATCTGTTTGCTGCCAATAAAGTGTAAAAAGGATTAGGTCACCTATTCACCCCCCTCTAGGTGTTTAGGTACTCTATTTCTTTCACTAAGTTGTGCAAATATTTATTTGTAAACAACGTTCATTGTGTAAATGCCTTCATGACCAGCTATCCTGCCATTTTTTATCAGAAGTTTTGTTTTTTCACTGGACACACCCCGCAATAAAGCTACGTACAACTGGCCATGACTGAACACATTATTTGGGAGATATATTCCAACATTTTCCATTTTTTGTCCTTGAGATTTATTAATCGTCAATGCGAAGCTTAGCCTCAATGGAAATTGTTTGCGTGTTAATTGAAATGGCAGTCTAATATCTTCAGCTGTCTTCAATGGTATTCGTGGCAAGAAGACCAAGTTTCCTTGAAAGTGGCATGTTAAAATCTCCGCTTCTATTACATTTTTCGCAAACCGACGACAAATAAGTCTTGTTCCATTACATAGACCTATCTTTGGATCAATATTTCTGATTAACATGATAGGAGCTCCGATTTTTAACTTTAGCTTATGAGGCGGTAAATTACCCGGTGTCAATGAATTTAGAAATTCAAGTTGATACAAACCTCTCCTATCATCAACAACAGAATCGTAAGAGTAGTATATAACTTCTTCGCCTGGGAATTGCAGAAGAGTGGTGTTGTTCAACATATTAACATGCTCATTTAGCGGTGTTAATAAAGCTCTATCTCGAATATAGTTTTTATCGCCAACGTGCAACCCTAAATTTGGGAATGTAACATCTATTAACTCATTAATAGAATTCTCGCATTCCCATGGCATTCCCATTGAATCGGGGATCCTAATCATATCATCTTGTATGGTCATCTCCAATCCATTTCCAACTCGGAGGAGATATTCAGAGAAGCTGTTATCGTATTTGGCTCGCATATTTTCTGTCAAAGTTAGTATATAGATATGACTCCATAAATGTGATTGAACGATGCTTGCATTAATTATCTGTGCTCTTGTTCCATTGACAATAACCGATAGTACCTGGCGAAAATCTCCTCCAATAATTATAATTTTCCCTCTGAATGGCTTGTCTACATCAGTAACATCACAAAACGAACGATCAACTGTCTCGAACACCTTTCTATCAGCCATGGGTGCTTCATCCCAAATTATAGCCGTTGATTGTCTGATTACTTCTGCGAAATCTGACTGTTTTTCAAAAGAGCAAAACGATTTGTAATCCAATTTAATGGGTATTTGTAACTTTGAACGTTCAACTATGTAGATTATAGCCATGAGCATTTTAACATGACAGTGCTTTCACAAAAGGAAATTTGGTGCTACTTTCAACTACATAGAAAAACTTTTATTCAAAAAGTGCATATCAGTTCTCTTAAGAGAACTTCCCTCCGGACAATCAAATGGAAGAGTCTTTAGTAATTCTTTTCTAAAGTGAACAAAAATCAAATGGAGTTCAGATTTCAGTAATTTTGTAAGTAGCTGCAGTATTGCTACTTACATTTGTGCATTCTTTTCTAAATTTCAGATTTCAGTTCACTTAAGAGAACATCTCTACATTTGTGTTCAAAGTGTTCAAAATAGTACAGCTACATAAATGGAAAAGAGTACAGAAATGCTGCCTTACCTCGCCGAAATCAAACAGTGGTAGCAAATGAAAGTGAGAACTGCAAAATGGACAACCAAATCGAAGGGCATGTAGTAATTCTTTTGTAAAGTGAATGAAAATGAACTCTGATTTAAATCAATGCAAGTAGCTGTTGGAAGGGAGCCCAGCTTAGTAGGATTCAAAACAGAGAGGAAACACTTTGTAAAACAGGTTGAAATGCTTGAAAGAGAGAAGAAAAGCTTGAAAAAGAGAACAGAGAAGAAGCGTGAAAAAAAACGAAGGAGAGAAGCGTACCGCAGGGTCAGCAGGTGTTGTAGATCGATTCGAGCACAGAGTCGGCGAAGAAGAAAATAACAGATCTTGCCGGCGGTGAAGCAGGTGTTGTAGATCGATTCCGACAGAGTCCGGCGCAGTTGCCAACGGTGAGGGAAGGGGAAGTGGTTTCTCGAAATGGAGATAGGGAGAGGAATGATCGCAGGGAGAAGAACGACCTAGGCAAAGCAGATGAAGGGATTTAAAGCAGTAGGGGGAAATGATATCGGCGAGGTAAGGCCGCTGATTTCGGCGGAGAAGACACCTCCTTTCGGCGTTTCTGCGTGCTGGCCCGCGTGAATTGATGGTGGGATTCGAATTGATGGCGTTTCGGCGTTTCGGCATGCTGCCCCGCGCATGAATTGATGGCGTGCTGCCCCGCGTGAATTGATGGTGCTGCCCCGCGTGAATTGATGGTGAATTGATGGCGTGCTGCCCCGCGTGACTCGATGGTTAATTGATGGCGTTTTGCTTAATCATCCGACGGTGGAGAATCGTTGAAGAAAATCGATCGGACGGCTGAAATGGAAACGATGGTGTGCTCTGAAATACCTATATTCATTTATATAATAAAGATATATATATATATATATATATATATATATATATATATATATATATATATATATATATATATATATATATTTATACACACATATACATATATATATATATATATTTATACACACATATACATATATATATATATATATATATCCATATCTATATATATATATATATATATGTATATATACATATATATCTCTCTCTGTATAAATATATATATATATATATATATATATATATATATATATATATATATATATATATATATTGCACGCCGACGAACGCCGGCCGCCCGGATGCCGGCGAGACCGCAGCCGACGGCGGCGGCGCTACAAAAAATACGAGTTCTTCTCAGCACCGCCGCCGCCGACTGCGTGCTCGGCGGGCACCGGCCACCCGGGGTTCGTCGGCGTGTCCGCCGTCGAACCCCGGGGGCCGGTGCACGCCGAGCCCCCAGCAGGCAGCGGAGGCGCTGAGAAGATGTCGGCCGTTGGATGCAGGTGCGAATGGATGGCGAAGATGCACTATACGCATCTTCGCACAATCTTATCTTCGCACCAGATTCTGATCCTATAGACACACACACACACACACACACACACACACACACACACACACATACACACACACACACACACACACACACACACACACACACACACACACACACACACACACACACATACGAGTGACAAGCACGGGCCTCCGGCCCGATGGCTACGCAGCACAGTACCCGGACGGCGACGGCGGGCTTCGCCCTCCCCCCCGACGGGCTTCGCAACAGTACCCAAACGCCTGCTTTTTATAATTAATTAAAAAAAATTATATTTATAATAATTAATTAAAAATAAAACGTTTCATTGCAGGCGAATGAATAGTGGCGTGAGCACTCTTCACCCGCCTGATTTTTAAATTGATAATTATAATATAATAGGAGGGTGAACATGGCGTGAGCACTATTCACCCATCTGTTATTGTCCCACACTGCCCGTAAATTTGCAATTTACGGATTTAAATATAGTTTTCCATAATGAATGTTTGAAATCAGCCGGGTTGGTGGGTTGCGCTTAAATTGTGTGAACTGGCAGGCTTGCGGGGTGCGCTTCAATTATTGGGGCTAATTGCACGGGCTTTAGCGGGTGGTGTTGCTAAGAACATTTTGAAGTAACCTACATAGCGTTAGTTTCGTTTTAGTAGGTTTAGGAGCCCTACGAAAAAGTGGAGAGATGGGATGCGTTTGATCAGATGGTTGTTGAATAATGCATTCAGATCGGACGGCCAAAATCACTCCAATGAATTTAAAATCATGCATTTCATATTTCTATTATAGTGGTAAATATATATATATATATATATATATATATACTAGCATCTTCGAACGGGCTTCGCCCGTTCTCGATGCATCGCTGCGGGCTTCGCCTGCAATTAAGCGGGCTTCACACGCTTAACCCCCCGGCGGGCTTCGCCCGCCGCCCCGACGGGCTTAAAAGTATTTAAAAGTGTTTTAATAATTTTACTAATTATAAAAACATATTAATTATTAAATTAATTATTAAATAAAAAAAGAACAAAAAATCCAATCCCACATCCCGCCCCCCACGACCTCACCGCCGCCGCCGGAGGCCTTCCCGGCACCCACCGGGGGGTTCGCCGGCCTCCGGCGAACCCGCCGGGGGTTGTCCGTCGGCGAGCGGGCAGGTCCACCGCCGGCGGTGGCCCTGCCCGCTCGCGGTTAGACAACCCCCGGCGGGTTCGCCGGAGTGCGGCAAACTCGTCGTTGGGTGCCGGGCAGGCCGCCAGAGGCTCCGCCGCAGGAGGGGCGGTTATCGGGTTTTCAAGCAGGATGAACAGTGTTGTTTTTTAATATTTGGCTAATTCCAGGCCACCCTTTATAGATCCAATGGTCAGAAGCAATTTTTTGGAGATCGGACGGTCCAAATGCGTTTCATGGTGTGCTCCAAATATACTTATTGTATTATATAATAAATATATATATATATATATTATATAAAACAATGTAGATATCTCAAAGCACATCATGTAATGAACAGGAACCGTCCGATCTCCAGAAAAACTCAACTCAACGTTGGATCTATAAAAATTGGCCTGCAATTAGCCAATTCTATAGAACGAGTACTGTTCATCTCAGCTGAAAACCCGATACCCCGCTTCCGCAGCGCACTCCAGCGACACTCTCTGTCACCGCCGGCGGCCTTCCCAGCACCCACCGGCAGGTTTGCCTCCCTCCTACGAACCCGCCGGGGGTTGTCCGGCGCCTAGCGGGCAGGTCCACCACTGACGGTGGCCCTGCCAGTGAGACCCAGATCTGGGTCTCATGGGTAGGGCCACCATCGGCGGTGGACCCGCCCGCTCGCCGCAGGACAACCCCCAACGGCTTCGCCGGAGGGCGGCGTACCCGCCGGTGGGTGCAGGGCAGATCGCCGGCGGCTCCGCCACCGATAGCAGAGAGTGCCGCAAGAGTACACCATGGAAGGGGGCGGAAGCGAGGGGTTGAAACAGGCGTTTTTGTTTTTTTTTTTCATTTTTTTCATTTTTTTTATTTTGTTTATAATTTATAATATTATTAAAATTTTAATTTAAAAAAAATCAAATACATTTAAATTATAAAATTTTAAATTATTGTTTTAAATGCTTTTAAATTTTGTCTGGGGGGGGGGGGGGCGAAGCCCACTTGAATGCCAAGCGGGCGAAGCCTGCTTGGTTGCGGGCGAAGCTGGCCGCGACGCATCGAAAACGGGCAGAGCCCGTTCAAAGATGCTAGTATATATATATATATATATATATATATATATATATATATATATATATATATATATATATATATATATATATATATGATTGTTTAAACTCCAAAAATTATTACGAGCACGCGGCGCCCCGAGCGGTTTATTTTAAGAAAAACGGATTTGGTTTTATTTAGAAAACGGGGCACACAGATTTATTATTTGGATATAAAACAGTGAAATCGAGTTTTAACGAAAGGAGGCAAGTGCACCTATCGTGTGTAGTACAAGATATTCCGGTGTGGAATATCGAGTTCGTATTGTTCTCAGGGTCGGGTTGATTATTTCTACTCTTCCGTAGAGGGGACTATTATTTTATCGATATTTAACTTGTCGGGTTATATTTTTTATATATAAAAGTAAAAAAGAAAGTCAGAAAACAAAATCATAAAAAGAGTGGAGCCGATGAAGAGCTTAGCTCGAAGACACCGAATGAAATTTGAACTAAAATATACTTTTAATAAAAAAAGATCCTAAGTTTTAAATTAAATAAGGCGGAGAATTGGCCGTGGAGGTTCCACTAAAATGAGCACTCCTAGCTATAGGAATATCGCTCACCTGAACATTAAGACTATTCGACCGGGCTCTCGTCCGACGAAGGATTCCTCTTAATGCCCACATTACGCTAATAACCCTGCTATTGTAAGGGGAAACCAATCCGGTAGAGTTTGCGCGCCTCCTCTCTCGAGGGTTAGTGCAGAACTCCGTTTACCTAGGGGTGATCGGTCCATACGCACGGTCTCTCAGCAAGCTAGTGTTGGGTTTCTCTATGAGGATAGCACAACACTTGTGCATGCAGCGGAAAAGTAAAAACATCAAGAAAACCCAAAAGAGATGGGATCGGGCCATGGTAGTTGAATCAAGAAGCTAACATACAACTAGGCAAAAATTACCTCGGTGGCGTTGAGTCACAACTCAACGGAGATGCTCCAAGCTTCGTATTCCTGCTGGTGGGGAGTTCTACGTGGAATGATGTCCACGTCTCTGCAGAAATCCACACGAGCGGGAGAACGCTGATCTTTCCGTCGCACGGATAATCGGGAAAGAGAGTAACAGCACCTTGCTACACCATAGACTGCTAGGTCCGCGCCAGGGATAGCAACACCAGCGACGATCGCCGGAGAGGAGGAGGTCGACGGAGCGATAACGGCGGCGGAACCCTTCCATCGGCGGGATTCGGGATCGGCAGAGTGAACGAACGGCGGAACACTTCCGTCGGCTTCGATTCGATCAGCTCTGTTCGATCAGAGAGTTATTCCCGAAAAACCCTAAGTGTCCTTTTATACCAAAGGCATAAATAGACATAGGAATATCACTATCCGCAGACCACCCAGAAAATTAGGGTTCCAGAATCGGCGAGTATCAGTCGGCGAGAATCGGCGAGAATCACTTAGCAGATTCGGCGAGAATCAGTCGGCGAGTATCACCTAGGATCGGCGAGAATCAGAGTACAATACTCGACGATTCTCGCCGAACGTGGGTGGACCATACTCGTCGACTGTCGACCCGCGGTCGACGATTCTCGTTGATCGTCGAGCCACGGTCGACGATACTCGTCGAACTTGGGTAGACGACACTCGTCGACTCACGCCGAACTTGGGTTGACGACACTCGTCGACTCACGCCGAACTTGGGTTGACGACACTCGTCGACCCGTGGTCGACGATTCTTACCAATCCTTCAAGGCAACATTTGCCCAACCCGACGATCCTTTAAGGCTCATATCGCGTTGGCAGTGAGATTACATGTTTGACCACTTCTAAATCACCATGGTAACTCCAACAGACTCCCACTTGATCTTGAAAGTATCAAACCAAAAACCTCACAAACAATGAGCGGCATCTAGCAATGCATCATTGCTCCCCAAGCAATAAGAGTTTATAACTCATAAGCCTTTATGACTAATGTATCAGCGTTGTCTTTGTCCCTTTGTCCCTTACATCCGGAAAGAACTAAAGGCATGGACCGTGTCACCCTCGTGATAGCTCAATCCAAGTTTCTTGATCCAGGACGGACTTCCAGAGAATGGTGAGTCCAATATCACATATTGACTCAACCAAGCATGGCCATGCATTTCTCTGTCCAGTTCCATCAAGGGGCCCATGGATGCAACTCCTGTCATACAGGAGGACAAATCCCATATCTGCTCACACACAAACACCCAAATAATTCGTAACATGCCCAACAACCAACCTTATCATCAACCTTTCTCATGGAAGACTTTAGATGGCATCAAAGCACGCACTTCCTCACTTGATGAATGCTGTGACTTCAGGTCAAAGGACCACAACACCATTGTCAATTGAGACCTACTCGTTACACGATTGGATGACAATCCACAGAGTAGCCTCAGGTTGGGTCTGTCCAATACAACTTGTTCACTAACAAGTACCCACGTGATGACTTGATATCACAATATCATGACCTGTGAGAACCGGTCATCAGTCAACGCACGTGCTAGCCTTCATGTACCATCATCACCCTTAACTTCTATGATGATACTCGACCAGGGACCTTTTAAGAATGAAGCTTCAAATAAATCATAGGCTCTCACATTCAAGTCACGTACTTGATGTCCCATGGAAGCGAACATTCTAAGGGTATATATTATGTTAACATTTAACTATCATATAGAAAAGCTCATAATAAAAGAACTTGCCATTAATTGTAAGAGAAAAACTAGGTACATTGTTCATCATATGAACAAATAGCCAATAAAATACATGTTTACATGCAATCTACAAGATTCTCACTAGAGTTGATTTTTTAGGTATCGTATACCCATCGATCTAGTATGACCATCATGCTTTCTCTGTGCGAGAGGCTTTGTTAGTGGATCCGCAATATTCTCCTCAGTCGGCAATCTACAAATGTTCACATCTCCTCGTTCGACAATCTCACGAATAAGATGAAACCGCCGAAGTATATGCTTGGAGCGCTGATGGGATCTAGGTTCCTTAGATTATGCAATTGCACCATTGTTATCACAGTAGAGAACTACAGGACCAACAATGCTAGGAACTACATCAAGCTCGCCGATGAATTTCCTAATCCATACAGCCTCCTTCGTCGCATTAGCTGCGGTGATATACTCGGCCTCTGTTGTAGAATCAGCAAGTGTCTCTTGCTTGGAACTCTTCCAGCTCACAGCTCCTCCATTCAGGCAAAACACAAAACCTGACTGAGACTTGGAGTCATCTCTATCAGTTTGGAAGATGGCATCCGTGTAACCACTTACAACGAGCTCTTCCTCTCCACCATACACCAAGAACACATCCTTAGTCCTTCTCAAGTACTTCAGGACATTCTTGACTGCAATCCAGTGACACTCACTGGGGTCTGACTGATACCTGCTAGTCATGCTCAAAGCAAAGGAGACGTCGGGTCGAGTACATAACATCGCATACATGATTGATCCAATTGCCGAAGCATATGGAATCAACTTCATGCGGTCCTTATCTTCACAAGACTTTGGACACTGGTCCTTAGAGAGATTCACACCATGAGACATAGGCAAAAATCCTTTCTTGGAGTCAAGCATGTTGAACCGCTTCAACACCTTTTCGATATACGTACTCTGGGTCAAACCCAGCAACTTCTTCGATCTATCTCTATAGATCTTAATACCGAGTATATAAGTCGCTTCACCCAAATCCTTCTTTGAAAAGCAGTTCCCTAGGTTGTTCTTAACAACTTTCAGGGTAGGAATGTCATTCCCAATCAACAGTATGTCATCTACATACAATATCAGGAAGACAACAATGCTCCCACTGATTCGCTTGTAAACACAAGGCTCATCTTCATTCTTGATGAAACCAAACTCTTTGATTTTCTCATCAAAACGAAGATTCCAACTTTGAGAGGCCTGTTTCAGTCCATATATGGACTTATTCAGCTTGCATATTTTAGTGGCTTCATCTGGGGATACAAAACCCTCGGGTTGTGTCATATACACTTCCTCAAGGAGGTTTCCATTAAGGAAAGCCGTTTTGACATCCATCTGCCAGATCTCGTAGTCATAATACGCAGCAACAACAAGCAATATCCTTATGGACTTTACCATGGCAACAGGGGAAAAGGTCTCATCATAGTCAATACCATGAATTTGCTTGAAACCCTTAGCCACCAATCGCCGTTTGAATGTCTGTACATTCACATCCATATCAGTCTTCTTCTTGAAGACCCACTTGCTATGGGTCGAACCCCTTCAGGTGGTTCCACCAAGTTCCAAACTTGGTTTGCATACATGGAGTCCATATCAGATTTCATAGCCTCAAGCCATTTGTCGGAGTCCGGTCCATTCATAGCCTCTTGGTAGGTTGTTGGTTCATCATCATGATCCATAAGCAACACATTACCTATTTGAGAAATGAGAAATCCATATCTCTCAGGCTCAAACCTCGGTCTACCAGATCTACGTAGTACTTGTGTTCCTTGAGCAGGTTCTCTAGCTATAACATCTTATAGTCCTGTCTCAGAATCCAATTCCGGTTCATTCACTACATGTGGTTCTTGAACTTCTTCAAGCTCTACCTTTTCAGTCTTTCTTGATAAGAACTCTTTCTCCAAGAAGACACCAGTCCTTGCGACAAACACTTTGCCCTCAGACGGTAGGTAAAAGTAATACCCTTTCGTTTCCTTAGGATATCCCACTAGATAACATTTATCCGATTTGGGTTCCAGCTTGTCAGGAATTTGACGTCTCATGTATGCCTCACAGCCCCAAATTTTAATGAACGACATACTAGGACGCTTCCCAGTCAATATCTCATATGGTGTCTTCAGAACTATTTTCGTTGGAGCGCGATTCAATATCATTGCAGCAGTCTCTAAAGAAAAACCCCAAAAGGAAACATGCAAGTCTGCATGACTCATCATCGAACGTAGCATGTCTAACAGTGTACGATTTCTCCTCTCAGACGCACCATTATGTTGTGGTGTTTTAGGTGGAGTGAGCTGTGATACAATACCACACTCTTTCAGATGATCACGGAACTCATGACTCAGGTATTCGCCACCTCGATCAGATCGGAGTGCTTTAACCCTTTTACCCAACTAGTTTTCTACTTCATTCTTGAACTCTTTGAACTTTTCAAAGGTCTCGGATTTTCACTTCATAAGATACACATATCCGTATCTACTGAAATCATCAGTAAGTGTAACAAAGTAGAAATACCCACCTCTAGCCATGGAACTCATGGGTCCGCATACATCACTATGTACAACACCCAAGAGATCCTCAGCCCTCTCAGTATAACCAGTGAAAGGAGCTTTAGTCATCTTGACTAACAAACAATATTCGCATCACTCAAATGATTCATAATCAAATGAGTCCAAAATTCCATCTCTATGGAGCTTGGATATGCGCTTCTCGTTTATATGGCCCAAACGACAATGCCAGAGAAATGTAGGGTTCGAGTCATTTGTTCTTAGTCTTTTATTATTTTCTACATTACAGATCAGATGGTCCAAGTTCAAAACTTAAAGACCATTAAACAATTGGGCTACAACATAACAAACATCATTCTTAAATATAGAACAACAGTTGTTCTTAATTATAAAAGAAAATCCAATCATGTCCAAACATAAAATAGATATAATGTTTCTAGTTATGGCCGAAACAAAATAACAATTATCTAGTTCTATTACAAGCCCACTGGGCAAAGAAAGATGGTAAACCCCTACGGCTACAGCAGCAACTCTTGCTCCATTGCCGATGCGGAGGTCCACCTCCCCTTTACTCAGCAATCTTCTCCTTCCCAGTTCCTGCACATTTGTACAAATGTGAGAACCACATCCAGTATCCAGTACCCAAGATGAAGGAGCAGAAAGGTTTATCTCTATAACGTGAACATTTGAAGCGGAAGTCATACCTCCCTTCATTTTCTACAGACCTTCAATGTACGAAGGACAGTTTCTCCTCCAATGACCAGCCTTGCCACAGTGGTGTCATTTCCCTTCCTTTACCGTGCTTTTATTTTTCATCAGTGCAGAAGACTTGGGCCATGCCCTTGCCCTTATGCACCATCAGTATGGGGCTGGTAGGCTTGGCCTTCTTCATATTGATTTCGGCAGTTCTCAACATGCCTAGGAGTTCGGGCAGTATCTTGTCTATTTCATTCATGTTGTAGTTCAAGACGAACTGCTCATAACTGTCCGGCAACGAATACAGGATCAGATCTGTGGCCAACTCTTGACCAAGAGGAAAACCCAGCCTTTCAAGGTTCTCTATATACCTAATCATCTTGAGTACGTGAGTCCCCACTGAGTCTCGAACTCCCATATTGCACTGAAACAACGCTTTTGTGATGTCGAACCTTTCTTGACGAGCCTTCCCTTGAAACATTTTCTTGAGATGCTCGTCAATCTCCTTGCACCCCATGTTGTCATGTTGCTTCTGAAGCTCAGAGTTCATAGTGGCAAGCATAAGGCATTTGACATCTAAAGCATCATCAGTATACTTCTTATAAGTATCCTTCTCAGCACGGGAAGAGTTCCCGGTCGGCACCTCGGGGGCTTCTTCTTCCAAGACATAGAGCTTTCGCTCTTGCCTGAGAACAATTCTCAGGTTCCTGTACCAGTCCATGTAGTTAGTCCCACTGAGCTTATCCTTCTGAAGGATGGCTCTCAGAGACAACGTGGAGTGTGAAACACTTGCCATGAAATTCTACAATAATTTATGCAGAATAAAATCAGTACCAAAATTTCGAATACAATTTATTTTAATTTGTACTTCAATTAAAACACTCCCACTATTTTATTCGAAATGATAGCCCTCACTAACAATTCGGAGAGTTCATGCGAGCTACTCTCTTAGTGGACAAGATCCGTATTTCACCAACACAATGAGTCAGCTTTGGCTTTCCTCTCACGATGCAGTTATTTAGGTAGGCAACGCTTGCCAATTGCATCCTCATGCAATTCTTGTATGGTTGGTGAATAACTCCTTACTCGCATCCATCATATGGTGCATGCCAACCCTATGCCTCTAGGCACTCAACCTTTGAGGTCACCTAGTTAAGTTGGACCCGATGTCGACAGTGGGATATCACAATTATCCGCTCGCACCCTTACCAAGATAGATTAATGCACCTTGCTTTGGCAAGCCCACACTTCATCGATCGAGGCAGGAAGAGTGTCATCCATCGGAAGGCATCCGAACACTTAATATTTGATGAAGGGATTTTAATTATAGGTTAACAGTTAACCATGATCAATATTTGATCAATGTGCACATCCAAGGAAAAACAATTTTTCTAAAACCACATGCATCCCTTATGTGCACAACCTGACACCATCAACATTTGATAGATGGAAGGGATAAATCTGAACACCAGAAACATCCAAATCCTCAGATTTACATGCATTGGACAAAGGCAAAGACAACTCAACTTAAAGCAGTAGACAAGCTCATCACTCTATGTTGGATTCAAAATCCAAAACAAAACAGAGGGATGGTTACTGCTAAGGAGACTACAATTTCTAACAATTAGAAATTTCCACGAAATCCCAGACGTTCTTGGCGGGGTACCAAGACTAAATCTAGACATTTAGAACACTTCTAAATCCCTAGGTTTACACGCACTGGAATAACAAAACTTCCAATACAACAATCATGGCTGAAACCTCCCTCTAATACCACTGTTGGGTTACTCTGTGAGGATGGCACAACACTTGTGCATGCAGCGGAAAAGTAAAAACATCAAGAAAACCCAAAAGAGATGGGATCGGGCCATGGTAGTTGAATCAAGAAGCTAACATACAACTAGGCAAAAATTACCTCGGTGGCGTTGAGTCACAACTCAACGGAGATGCTCCAAGCTTCGTATTCATGTTGGTGGCGAGTTCTACGTGGAATGATGTCCACGTCTCTGCAGAAATCCACACGAGCGGGAGAACGTCGAACTTTCCGTCGCACAGATAATCGGGAAAAAGAGTAACCGCACCTTGCTACACCACGGACTGCTAGGTCCGCGCCAGGCATAACAACACCAGCGACGATCGCCGGAGAGGAGGAGGTCGACGGAGCGATAACGGCGGCGGAACCCTTCCGTCGGCGGGATTCGGGATCGGCAGAGCGAACGAACGGCGGAACACTTCCGTCGGCTTCGATTCGATCAGCTCTGTTCGATCAGAGAGTTATTCCCGAAAAACCCTAAGTGTCCTTTTATACCAAAGACATAAATAGACTTAGGAATATCACTATCCGCAGACCACCCAGAAAATTAGGGTTCCAGAATCGGCGAGTATCAGTCGGCGAGAATCGGCGAGAATCGGCGAGAATCACTTAGCAGATTCGGCGAGAATCAGTCGGCGAGTATCACCTAGGATCGGCGAGAATCAGAGTACAATACTCGACGATTCTCGCCGAACGTGGGTGTACCATACTCGCTGACCGTCGACCCGCGGTCGACGATACTCGACGATTGTCGTCGATCGTCGAGCCGCGGTCGACGATACTCGTCGAACTTGGGTTGACGACACTCGTCGACTCACACCGAACTTGGGTTGATGACAATCGTCGACTCACGCCGAACTTGGGTTGACGACACTCGTCGACCCGCGGTCGACGATTCTTACCAATCCTTAAAGGCAACATTTGCCCAACCCGACGATGCTTTAAGGCAACACTTTGCCCATAACCTCATTCAGGTCGGTGATTGGTAACCTTTACCAACACAGTCAATCATCCAACTTCTCCACATCTCTTATGTGCGACCCTGCAGGCTCATATCGCGTTGGCAGTGAGATTACATGTTTGACCACTTCTAGATCACCATGGTAACTCCAACAGCTAGCGTATGGACTACGGAAATAGAGACCACACATCGATTATGTGATTTTAGGCTTCGTAAATCCTAGGAAAACCTTAAGTAATTTTAATTAATTAGAAAATGAGGACCTTTTGTTATTTAAAGCTATTTTATTTGTCCCAATGCTCTTCGATACTGAGGGCTAAGAACGGTTAGCCACTCATCGGAATGGGGACGTCTTGCGAGAAAAACATAAAATAAAGCAGAAAATGGAAAGCAGAAAATGAAAGTAGTAAATACAACAAAAAATTGCAAGTCTTACTCAAATAAGTGGGACTGAAATGAAAGCAGTAAAAGACAAGTCCCGGCTCAAATGAGTGGGCGGGAGATAAGGACCTGCCATTTAACTCCTAGCGAGTAGGCGGAAATAAATGCTAATACAATTACTCCTCAAGTAATTACAGAAAAATAAAGACCTGCCATTTAACTCAAATGAGTCGGCGGTAAATAAAGTCCTGACATTTAACTCCTAGCGAGTAGGCGGAAATAAATGCTAACACTCACGCACTCTACTTGAAAGTAAAACACACACACACACAATACAAAGTAAAACCACATATTCACACACTCTACTGAAAGAAAATACACACACATACTGTAGAATTTAAAACGCACACGTACAAGTCCTACTCAAACGAGTAGGAGGGAAATTAATGCACGTCATTTAACCCTTAACGAGTAGGCGAAAATAAATGCAACACACGCACACACTCTACAGAATTGAAAGAAAACTATAGAACCTATCTCATACACGCAAGCACATGTACAAGAAAAAGGAAAAACTAAGTTGCTAAAAATATAAAACAACTACATTTCTACCGCCAGAATGGGGTAGAAATGCATAAAAAGCGAAAATAAAAATAAAAATAGAAAAAAGTTTTGGAAATAAACGCAAAAATGGAAGTGCTCGAAAAATTAAAACGATTACATTTCTACCGTTTGAATACTGTAGAAATGTGTAAAATGATGTCAAAAGAAAAAAAACGAGCAAAAGTTTAAAACAAAATCAAAGTGCACGGAAAATTAAAATGGTTATATATTCATTCTTATAACTCCATAAAAGGTGTTAAAAAGTGAAAATAATGAAACGTTTTACATCCTAAATAAGAAAAACTAATTTAGTTAAAAGCGAAAATCACTTTGAAACCGGTTTTAAGGGTCTATAGGAATGAAATAAAGGCTATAAAAATCTAAGCCTAACCAAAAATAAATAAATATAACTAAGTATAAAAGCACAAAAACTAATCTCATACACACAGTCATATGTTTTTAAGACAAGAAAAAGATAGATAAAACAAAACAAAAATAAGATTGCATAAGATGGGCACATAGCTGAAATTAAAAACCATATAATGGGTAAAAAACTAAATCTGCATTAATAAAAAAACGATTATAATGTTACAAATATAATAAAAGACAGAGAGAGGGAGAAAGTCCCATTACAAGGCTTGGAATCCATCTAACAGCCGACCCTCCTATAGAAAATGGTTCAGAAAAAAAGGAACAGGACTTCATACAGAACAGAAGTATTTATAGGCAAAAAGTTCATGGAACACGCCCTCTAACACGGGCGTGTCAGGGGGCATGTCGACACAATACATATTGCAGCTGTCGATTTGACTTTGGGGCTGAAAACGCGGCGGTCACGCCCCCGATCATGGGCATGATGGTGGGGGTGTCAGGGAGGTTGAATTGGGCGTTGTTTGCGTCGAAAATTCGCTTACGGCGGTTTGTCGGGCCAGGTGGAGGAGTACACACCCGTGTGGCATCTTGACACGGGCGTGTCGGGTCGGGTCGACGTCCTTCGAGCGCATTTTCGTCGAGCTGGGCATGTTGATTGTCGAACGGGGATGACAAGGGCATGTCAGATCATTGGATACGGGCATGTCCTTGTCAGGTCGACGATCGTGTAGCGCAAAATGACGAGAGCAGTGACATGGGTTAGGTCACGGCCATGTCATATTGGACACGGTCATGTGACAGGGCGTGTCACACTTTTTCTTCACTTTTGCGACTGATTTTACGGGTTTGAATTGTCACGCCGTGATCACGGGCGTGACCCAAAGTACACGGGCATGTCAGGTCATTTTTTGGCAGATTTTTGAATATTTTAGAGAATCAAAATAAGTTAAGTTAGAATCAAATTTAACAAAATATGAACAATTTATTAAAGGAAATTTACTGAAAGCAAAAAAATAAACAAAAATGACTTAAGTAATGTACATAAAAATAGGTGTATTTACAACTTATCAAATATCCCCATACTTAAACTTTTGTTATTCTAGAGCAAAAGTTGGAGATGAACTTATAATGAATTAAAGAAATCCTAAGTTTAGCTATCGCTTGAATTAATCAAAAGAAAGATCTAAATAAACACCTGGGGTACTATAGTTAAATACTAAATTATGAAAATGTTATAAATAAAGGAAGAGTTTCAAAAAAACTTCTAGATAAAATAAATATAAAGCAAAAATTTATTTTTATTACTTTAACAAAGATGGATTGAAATTATATAAAAAACTTTAGCTTAAAAGAAGTTAAAGAGAATAATGTAATTTAAAAATTATGCTCTCAAAAAGATTTTAAATTGATTCTATCATCATTGAAATAAGAAAAGTGGTTTGGTGGGTTATGAAGATGGCTTGGATTTAAATGCGAGGTAATTTTTACTCGAACCTCTATATATTTTTTTTTCTTTTGAATAATTAGGAAAATGAAATCTTATTTTCCTAAAATAAAATTTTTTCTTTCTTCATAAATAATAAATAACTCAATGTATATGTATAGGAGTAATGAATTTTATCCTCTTACTTGAAAACAAATAATCTTTTTAAATATTGGGTGCCTATATTTGTGGAATGAAATCTTATTCCCATTGACATAAGATCTTTTTAAGGGATAAAATATGGATAAGCATGTCAAGTGAGACATAAAAAAATGGAGGTGGGTTTATTTTTTCAAAAAGAAAAGTAAATTTTAATAAAAAATTTTTGAGAGAAACCTTTTTAAAATGAACGTTTCAATGTTTTTAAAAGAAAAAAGTAGAAATAATTGAAATCCATGATTGTTATTTTCTAACATAAAAGACGAGCTTCTATTTATAATAATTAGAAGTGGTGGTGAAAAATAAGTTCTCTATTATAAGGAAAAGACATAAAAAATTATTTAAAACTTAACACCAAACACTTAAATCTAACAAGCATTAATTAATAAATGAATATTAAGCAAATAATAGGTAAAATTCGCATATAAATTAACTCGAAACTAGATTTTTGAAAAAGAAAAAGGGTTAAGATATGGTATATTTGATTTTATTTTGTTACATAATTTCTAAAGTTTTTGGATTTTTTTAGAGATTTCATCATTTTTTTTTGTATTTTATTTTTTTGATTTATTATTATTTTTAATTTTTAGAGTTATTCTATTTTTGTTTTAGGATTTGTGGTTTTTCAAAAACTTTTACAAAAAAGTACAAGGTAAAAACTCGATGGCCCACGAACAGACACTTGTTTAGGTGGTTGGTTCGATAAGTCGAACGTCGCGGACTTGCTAAAAAGCGAGTCAAAAATATATTTTTTTGAATTTTTGTGTTTTTAAAAGGGTATTTATTTTTTTGTTTATTTTGGTTTTATAATAAATTTTTTTTGGTTTTGGTTTTATAAATTTTTTTTTGAAATTTTTGTTTTATGAATATTTTTGAGTTTTTTTATTATTATTATAAAAACAAGGAAAATTTTTTTGGTAGGTTTTAATTTTTTGCATTTTTTTGTATTTTTGCTAAATGCGAAATATAAAATGTGCAGAATAGGAAAAATAGGAAAACACCAACATACTTAAACTCAACATTGTCCTCAATGTTGCAATCTAAGTTTCGGAACGAATAATAGACAAAATGAAATATGTACAAAATTAAAAGGGGAGGGTAGAAGCTTCCCTAAGATGAGTGCAGGAGGCTCGGGTTGATACCCTGCATTATTTTAGAAGAAGTAGCAAAAATTTAATAGAAAAAATAAAACGAAAAATATAAATTCGGCCAAAAGATTGTGGGTGGTAGGGGACAAATGTGGGAGTGACTCGTAAGCTAACATCTTTGCTATAAGCGCATGTACAGATATGTGATACCCTAGCACGCACAAGAGCATGAAATGCCGAAGCAAAAAAAGTTTTATTTGTTTAACGTATTGATTATTATTATTTATTTTGTAAAAAACATTTTTTTGTGTTTTGAAAAGGAAGAAGTGAAAAACAAAATATATAGATGAAAATATTTTGTTGTCATTTAGGAGATTTTTTAAGTCTTAAATTTTTTTGTGGTCATTTTTTTGTTTTTGTTTATAAATTTAAAAATTTTTAAGTTTTTTCATTTTTTAGATTTTTTGGTTTTATAGGTTTTTCAAATTTTTAGTTGTATAAGTATTTTATTTTTTTGAACATCGCTATTTCATTTTTGCGTTGTTATAGATAAATATATATATAATAATAAGTATAAAATAAGCTCTCTTTTTTGTAAGTTTTTTAGTAGTTTTATTATTATTATTATTAGTAAGATATTGTTTATTATTATTTCTTTTGTTGGCCATTTTAAATTTTTTTTTGATATATATATATATATATATATATATATATATATATATATATATATATATATATATATATATATATATATATATATATATATATATATATATATATGTAAAATTAATAGTTTTTCAGGGTTCAAAATAACGACATGAAAGGATCCTCGGCAACGGCGCCAAAACCTGGATTGTTAAAACTCCAAAAATTATTACCACGGCGCCCCAGGCGTTTTATTTTAAGAAAAGCGGATTTGGTTTTATTTAGAAAACAGGGCACGTGGATTTATTATTTTAATATAAAATAGTGAAATCGATTTTTAACGAAAGGAGGCAAGTGCACTTATGTTGTGTAGTACAGGATATTCCGGTGTGGAATATCGAGGTCGTATTATTCTCGGGGTCAGGTTGATTATTTCTACTCTTCCCTGGAGGGGACTATTATTTTACCGATATTTAACTTGTCGGGTTATATTTTTTATATATAAAAGCAAAAATAAAGCCTGAAAACAAAAGCATAAAAAGGGTGGAGCCGATGAAGAGCTTAGCTCGAAGGCACCGAATTAAATTTGAACTAAAATATACATTTAATAAAAAGAGATCCTAAGTTTCAAATTAATTAAGGCAGAGACTTAGTCGTGGAGGTTACACTAAAATAAGCTCTCCTAGCTATAAGAATATCGCTCACCTGAACATTAAGACTACTCGACCGGACTCTCATCCAATGAAGGATTCCTCTTAATGCCCGCATTAAGCTAAGAACCCCATTATTAGGTGGGGAACCCAATCCGGCAGAGTTTGTGTTGGGTATTGTATCCACAATGTACCTGATTTGAAGAAGCCCCTGGACAAGCTAAGGTCAATAGACTATGTATTTGATAAACTTTTTCAAGTTGTACTTGCAGTTTCTCCACGCTAAGTGCACACCAATGTCAGGGTGCAGTAGGTCAATATACACGGGTCTGCACAACGTAATCCCTCGTTGAGCAGATCAGTGTGTTGGCCTATGTGTACTCTCTCTATTGGAGTGCACTTACTTTCAAGTACAGGGTCGTTCATATGCAAGCAAAAACAAGGAGCATGGAGGATCAAGGAGCAGCTCCTGGGTGGAAGACGTAAAATCGTCCAAGGCAAATTCGGCGAGAATCACCAAGTGATTCTCGCCGAATCGACGAGAATCATTAGTGATTCTCGCCGACTCCTTCTGGCCACCTCAAAATGGTGCCAAGTAAGATTCGGCGAGAATCACTTGTAATTCCCGCCGAACCAGTGGTCAAGCAGCCCATGTATAAAGTAAAATTCGTTGAGAATCGACAAGTGATTCGACGAGAATCACAAACGATTCTCGACGAATCGTCGAGAATCACTTGGTGATTCTCGCCGATTCGTCGAGAATCGTCTGCGATTCTCGCCGATTTTTACTTGGCGTTTTCTCAGAACGCTGCTGAACCGAATTCTGCTTTTGGACTAGTTTGAACCGGGATTTGGGGAATTCTTTTGTGGGTCCCACAAACGGTCATATTTGAGAATCCTACAGTATTTATACACGGGTATTTTTTGAACGAGAAATACACAGAAAAAGACGCCGAGCTTACGGAAACCCTAAGATCGCGAAATCCTTCCGCCGCCTCCGTCGCCGCTCGCGCAAGTTCGTCGCCGCCGCTGATCTATCTTCTTCCCGATCTCCGGCGACAGAAGCTTAGCAAGGCTTGTGTCTCACGCGTCTATCCAGAGATCCTTTGTCTCTCGATTTGTTGATCGGAAAAACTTCCCATCCGAATCGATCGAGACGACCGATCCTCGTGTGACCGTTGGAAGACCGAGCTTGCTTTGCTACGAAGTTTGGATCTCAAAGTCCTGCAGCTGCCGCTCGTCATCGTAGCCGCCGACCCCGAAGCTAGCCACCGCTCGTGTGCCGCCGCCGGGTCCGGGGAGATCCTCTCCAAGTGAGACCAAGGTCGTAGACTCTTCATCGACCTCGAGAACACGTCGTCGAACGAAGAGGAACACCGTAGTCTCCGAAAGAAGTTTGTATCTCATATACATTCCATATTTACTTTTGTTGTAAAGGAACTTTTGTTCCGTGTTGTAAGGGTTGGGTGCAACCCGTTTTGTGGGAGTGTTGACTCTCACGTGTGGAAGGGCTCCTTCCGTTAGTGAAGGGATTGGATTTCAATCCCGTTGGAGAATTTACCGAGTCGTCCCTTGTTGGGGAGATAGGTCGAAGGGGGAAAGTGGATGTACCCAAGTCGGGGAACCACTATAAATTTGCTGTGTATTCTGTGTGTTGTGCTTGTTGTTTTTATTGTGCAGGTACATCCGTAAATTCCGCAAAAGAACCACACGTCACCTATTCCCCCCCCCCCCCATAGGTGCACATAGCTGACACTAGGTGGACTTTCAAGTGGTATCAGAGGGAGGTTACTCATCAAAAGGTTAACACCTTGAGTAGAATCCTGCCACTAGTGTCAACAAGGAGACTTACATCTACTATGGACGGGCTCAAGTACTCCGGCAAGATCCCAGTGTGCAACAGACTCAACTTTCCTATCTGGAAGGAAAGGATCAGGTTCTACATGGAAGCAGTGGACCCTCGACTGTTCATGATCGTGCTGGAGGGACCTTATGTCCCCACTAAGGCCTCCACCATTGATCCCACCAAGAAAGTGCCGAAGACACTCTCTGAAATGGACAAGGATGAGATGGTCCTAGTGGGCCTTAACATGAAGGCAAGAAACATCCTGGTCAGTGCAGTTGATGACTCGATGATGCAGAACTTCAGCAACTGCAGGACAGCTCAGGAGATCTGGCAGTGTCTGATCATTCTTATGGAGGGCACAGATGAAGTGAGGGATGACCGGAGATCCCTCCTGAACCAGAAGTATGAAGCCTTCAGACAAGGGCCAAAGGAAGAGATCGGGGTCACCTACGAGAACTTCCTAAAGATTGTCAACGCCCTCAAGGGGTACGGAAGAGTGTTCACTAATGGTGAACTCAACGACAAATTCCTTAGGTCCCTTACTAAGGAATGGGACACTAAGATCTGCGCCATCAGAGAATTTGGCAGACTGGCAGAAACCGATCCACAAATTCTGTTTGGGAAGCTGATGTCCTATGAGCTTCAGCTGAACACCAGGAAAGCTGAGGAAGAAGCAGAAAAGGCTGCTGCAAAGGAAAATACTGTGGCTCTAAAAGCCAGTCACTCCAGAAAAGGGAAGAGTACGGTGTCGTACCGTGCCAAGAAAAGGGATGAGGAGGAGGACTCCGATCCATGCTCCTCCAGCTCAGAACTGTCAGAGGAGGATTTCTCCCTCATCACTCGAGAGTTCAAGAAGTTCCTCAAGATGAGGAATCAAAGAAAGAGAGACGGCTCCTCTTCCAGACATCAGAAGAAAAACTACTCTTCTGACAGGTATGCATCTAAACCCAATAAACATCGTTCTTCTGACATTATTTGCTTTGGATGTAATAAGCCAGGACACGTCGTGGCCGACTACTATCAAAGCAAAAGAGAAAAGGGAAATGGTGAGGAGCTCAAATCCACCAGAGATAAGAAGAAGGAGCGGAGCTATATCGCCAGAAGGCCAAAGACACTAAGTGAGTCTGATTCCTCAGACTCCAGTGATGATGAGGAAGCCTACTTCGGGCTGGTGGGTCGATCGGACTCAGAAGGAGAATGCCCCCCAATCACTGGGAAGGTAAAAGCTCACACCCCTCTCTCCGACTCCGACTCTGATCCTGAGTCTCAGGATGATGAACCTGAGGATGGCCCTACGGCCCGTGAAGCTGAGCTTCTCGAAAAGTATGAGCTTCTGCTCAACACTTTCGACGAGTGCCGCAAGAGACTGAAGGCTGAGAAGAAGGAAGTAAAATTCCTTAAGGGTGAGTGTGTATCCCTAAGGGAAGAGGTCACTAGCTTGATCTCTCTCAGACAGGAGCACATTGACCTAACTTCTAAGCACTCAGAGTCTTTGAAGCTCCTTGATCTCAAGCAAGAGGAAGTCAACAAATTGGAAGAACTACTTGCGGCAGAAAGGAAGATCGTACAGAGCTTCTCTATGCCAAAAACAGTGCTTCCAGTCGTTGACACCTTCTCTGCTCAGGCCAAGGGAGCTGGCTTGGGGCATATTGGGGCATCTGGTTCTTCATCTAGGAGAAACAAGAACCAGAGGAAGAATAAGGCCGCCAAGAAGGCCTCTGCTGATGAAAAGGGTAAGACTCCTCTTAGTCCTGTTGCGTTCAGAAAGCCTGGCTTTCCTTGCAACCAACATGACTTTGAGTCAACATTTGGGAATCATTTCCGGCCCTCGGTTGCAAAGCCTAAGAGCCGGTATTACGGTTGGAACTTCCCCCGGAACTTTGGTGAGAGTGCCTTCAAGGCACCTTATGAAGAAATCCACATAGGAAATTATGGTCTGTTCTCTAGCGGCCATAATGGAAAGCAGGCACCAAAGGCCAAACCTGTTATACAGAAGGTGACAAAGTCATGTGACTGTTGTCACCATGAGGTCTCCACCTCCAGATCCAAGGCCCCAGCTGCACCCACCGTTCCAAGGGTAAGGCAGGAGCCTAGGAAGAGATACAACATGTTCGACTGTTGGTGTTGTGGCAAAGTCGGTCACTTTGCCGTGGATTGTTGGTTTAATCCAAGACATTACGAGACTCCCCATGTTAACAATGCGAGGCCGACCACTCGTAGGGTTAACCAACCGAGGGGGAGTGTGCTAACCAGGAATCTAGGACCCAAAGTCGATTGGGTTCCTAAGGCGAATTAATTTTGTTTTACAGGAATGTCCAAAGGCCACCAAAACGCCAATCTGGTATTTGGACAGTGGATGCTCCCGGCATATGACTGGGACAAGAAGCCTGCTGCGTGATTACACTCCCGTAGAGAATGGACCCAAAGTCATCTTCGGAGGGTCAGATCGAGGAGTCACCAGAGGTTACGGTATGATTTCCAACGATATAATCTCTATCACCGACGTGGCTTATGTTGAAGGGTTAAACCATAACCTGATCAGCGTAAGTCAGTTATGTGACAAAGGTTATGACGTTAAGTTCTGCAAGGATAAATGTCTGATAATTTCACGTACCTCTTCTGAGACGGTATTATCAGGCATCAGGAGCAGAAATATCTTTTGCTTAGATTTTCTCAGTATAGATTCATCTACCCCCGTATGCCTTGTGGCAACCGGCAGTGCATCTCTTTGTGAACAATGGCACAAGAGATTGGCACATATTAATTATAAGACAATTAGTATGCTATTCTCTAAGAGTTTAGTAAGAGATGCTCCCAGTATCAAGTGCATCAAGGATAGCCCCTGTCATGCATGCCAGATGGGCAAACAGACACGGGCTACCTTTAAGAGCATTGCAGACAAAGACTCTTCCCGATGTCTTTACCTGCTACATATGGACTTGTTTGGTCCAATGCAAGTTCATAGCTTGGGAGGCAAATCATATACGCTAGTGATAGTTGATGATCACTCTCGGTTTACATGGGTGTTCTTTTTGAAACGAAAGTCGGATACTTTTGACATCTTCACTAATTTTGTCAAGCAAGTTCAGAACGAATTTAACTGCTCCGTGGTCAAAGTCAGAAGTGACCATGGAACAGAATTCGAATCTGGTGCTATGACAGAATTCTGTGAAGAACACGGTATCCTTCATGAGTTTTCCTCCCCATGCACTCCTCAGCAAAATGGGGTTGTGGAGAGGAGAAATAGAACTCTCATTGAAGCCTGCACGACAATGTTGAAAGACGCCTCTCTCCCTGAATACTTCTGGGCAGAGGCTGTCAATACAGCTTGTCATGCACAAAACCGAGCACTGATCAACAAGCACCATCGTAAGACACCCTACAAGCTACTGAAAGGCAGGAAACCAACCATGTCCTACTTTAGGATTTTTGGTTGCAGATGCTATGTACTAAATAATGGGAAGTACCCGCGTACTAAATTCGGTGAAAAATGCTTCGAAGGTATATTCATGGGATATAGTTCCCATAGTCGGGCATATAGGGTCTTCAATAAGAAAACCCTAGTGGTAGAAGAATCAATAAATGTTGTATTTGATGAAGGAAGTTTGCTTCACAGCAACTCTTCCAGTGGTATTCTTGAAGATGCAGGTGCACGATTGAAACAGCTGAGTCTGGATGAGCCCGCTCAAGATGACACTCCTAAGTACATCAAAGTGTCCACCTCCACGTCATCTGAAAATGTCGAAGACCAAGATGAATCAAATCACTTGGAAGAAAGAGAAGCCAAAGAAGTAGTTGAAGCACCGGATGCCAGACTTCTAGAGCTCCGTCACGTGAGGGATCATCCTAGAGAACAGATCATCGGAGATCCTCGTGTCGGCGTCAGAACTTGAAGAGGTACAACTAACGAAGTATTGCATCTTAGCTTCCTGTCACAGGTAGAGCCAAAGAAGTTCGACGAGGCGAACAAGGATGCGGTATGGATTCTGGCCATGCAAGAGGAACTACATCAATTCGAACGGTGCAAAGTTTGGACGCTGGTTCCCAGACCATACAAGCAGAATGTGATCGGCACAAAGTGGATCTTCAGAAACAAGCTGGATGAACATGGTGTCATCGTAAAGAACAAAGCCAGGCTGGTGGCTCAAGGTTACCGACAGGAGGAAGGGATTGATTTCGATCAGACCTTTGCACCAGTAGCAAGGCTCGAGGCAATCAGGTTGTTCCTGGCGTATGCTGCAGTCAAAGGATTCACAGTCTATCAAATGGATGTGAAATCGGCATTCCTAAACGGAGATCTGAAAGAGGAAGTATACGTCGCTCAACCCCCAGGTTTTGTCGATCCTACTTTTCCCAACCATGTTTACTTTCTTAATAAAGCATTATATGGGTTGAAACAAGCTCCACGAGCTTGGTATGAGACTTTATCTAGGTTTCTTCTTGAGAACAAGTTCTCTAGAGGTAAAATAGATAAAACATTGTTTCTCAGGAAAGTCAAAGGCAAGATTTTGCTGGTGCAAATCTATGTCGACGACATAATATTCGGCTCAACGGACAACAATCTTTGCAAAAAGTTTTCTAAACTTATGCAAGGAAAGTTTGAAATGAGCAGTATGGGAGAGCTCAAGTATTTCTTAGGACTTCAATTGAAACAATCTGAGGATGGAATCTTCATCTCTCAGACGAAGTTCACAAATGAACTCCTTAAGAAATTCGGTATGGAGAGTGCAACCTCTATGAGGACTCCAATGGGATCCACCATGTCTCTGGATAAGGATGAGAAAGGTAAACCTTTCGATGAAACCAAATACAGAAGCATCATTGGATCCCTGCTCTACCTTACTGCAAGTAGACCGGATATTATGTTCTCCACATGTGTCTGTGCCAGATATCAGGTGAACACTAAGGAATCTCACCATGTCGCTGCAAAGCGAATTCTAAGATACCTTAAAGGTACTCCTAATCTTGGCTTGTGGTACCCGAGAAACAATGATGTCGAGCTAATAGGCTTTTCAGATGCTGATTTTGCAGGGAGTAGGGATGACAGGAAAAGCACTTCCGGGATGTGCCAATTCCTCGGAAGAAGGCTTATCTCATGGAACAGCAAGAAGCAGAACTGTGTGGCTACCTCCACAGCAGAATCTGAGTACATCTCCGCAGGCAGCTGTTGCGCACAACTCCTTTGGATCCGAAATAAGTTGGCCGACTACAACCTTCAGTTCAAGGAAGTTCCTATGTACTGCGACTCCTCCAGTGCTATTGCCATTGGAAACAATCCTGTCTCGCACAGCAGAACGAAGCATATTGAAGTGCGCTACCACTTCATTCGGGAGCACGTGGAAAACAAGGACATCTCTCTCTGTTATGTCCCCACGGACAGGCAGATTGCTGATATATTCACAAAGCCCTTAGACGAGGCAAAGTTCAATCTTTTCAAGATTGAATTGGGGATGCTCAATTATGAAGAATGAAGACTACAGAAGCTTCCGACCCGTGCATGATCTGAGGGGGAGCTAAGGGCCAAAGGTTGATGACCCCGATTTGCCGAAGCCGAAAAGGGGGAGATTACCCTCTCGGGGTCAAGGCTAAGGTGGCTCCAGCTTGCTCCCAAGCAATCGGTATTGGTAAGAGATGACTCCACTTAATGATGTTAAGTTTATGGCTTTCAGTTGCTTTCCTTTCCATTTGCTCTATTCACCTTAGCTTGTAGGGTTTAGGCTTCTTCAAATAGGGGGAGATTGTTGGGTATTGTATCCACAATGTACCTGATTTGAAGAAGCCCCTGGACAAGCTAAGGTCAATAGACTATGTATTTGATAAACTTTTTCAAGTTGTACTTGCAGTTTCTCCACGCTAAGTGCACACCAATGTCAGGGTGCAGTAGGTCAATATACACGGGTCTGCACGACGTAATCCCTCGTTGAGCAGATCAGTGTGTTGGCCTATGTGTACTCTCTCTATTGGAGTGCACTTACTTTCAAGTACAGGGCCGTTCATATGCAAGCAAAAACAAGGAGCATGGAGGATCAAGGAGCAGCTCCTGGGTGGAAGACGTAAAATCGTCCAAGGCAAATTCGACGAGAATCACCAAGTGATTCTCGCCGAATCGGCGAGAATCACTAGTGATTCTCGCCGAATCGACGAGAATCATTAGTGATTCTCACCGACTCCTTCTGGCCACCTCAAAATGGTGCCAAGTAAGATTCGGCGAGAATCACTTGTAATTCCCGCCGAACCAGTGGTCAAGCAGCCCATGTATAAAGTAAAATTCGTTGAGAATCGACAAGTGATTCGACGAGAATCACAAACGATTCTCGACGAATCGTCGAGAATCACTTGGTGATTCTCGCCGATTCGTCGAGAATCGTCTGCGATTCTCGCCGATTTTTACTTGGCGTTTTCTCAGAACGCTGCTGAACCGGATTCTGCTTTTGGACTAGTTTGAACCGGGATTTGGGGAATTCTTTTGTAGGTCCCACAAACGGTCATATTTGAGAATCCTACAGTATTTATACACGGGTATTTTTTGAACGAGAAATACACAGAAAAAGACGCCGAGCTTACGGAAACCCTAAGATCGCGAAATCCTTCCGCCGCCTCCGTCGCCGCTCGCGCAAGTTCGTCGCCGCCGCTGATCTATCTTCTTCCCGATCTCCGGCGACAGAAGCTTAGCAAGGCTTGTGTCTCACGCGTCTATCCAGAGATCCTTTCTCTCTCGATTTGTTGATCAGAAAAACTTCCCATCCGAATCGATCGAGACGACCGATCCTCGTGTGACCGTTGGAAGACCGATCTTGCTTTGCTACGAAGTTTGGATCTCAAAGTCCTGCAGCTGCCGCTCGTCATCGTAGCCGCCGACCCCGAAGCTAGCCGCCGCTCGTGTGCCGCCGCCGGGTCCGGGGAGATCCTCTCCAAGTGAGACCAAGGTCGTAGACTCTTCATCGACCTCGAGAACACGTCGTCGAACGAAGAGGAACACCGTAGTCTCCGAAAGAAGTTTGTATCTCATATACATTCCATATTTACTTTTGTTGTAAAGGAACTTTGTTCCGTGTTGTAAGGGTTGGGTGCAACCCGTTTTGTGGGAGTGTTGACTCTCACGTGTGGAAGGGCTCCTTCCGTTAGTGAAGGGATTGGATTTCAATCCCGTTGGAGAAGTGACCGAGTCGTCCCTTGTTGGGGAGAT
Organism: Platanthera guangdongensis; assembly: GCA_039583875.1. Classification (NCBI taxonomy): domain Eukaryota; kingdom Viridiplantae; phylum Streptophyta; class Magnoliopsida; order Asparagales; family Orchidaceae; genus Platanthera; species Platanthera guangdongensis. Next base: position 108,589,454 of record CM077167.1, read on the forward strand.
AGGTCGAAGGGGCAAAGTGGATGTACCCAAGTCGGGGAAACACTATAAATTTGCTGTATATTCTGTGTGCTGTGCTTGTTGTTTTTATTGTGCAGGTACATCCGTAAATTCCGCAAAAGAACCACACGTCACCTATTCCCCCCCCCCATAGGTGCACATAGCTGACACTAGGTGGACTTTCAGTTTGCGTACCTCCTCTCTCGAGGGTTAGTGTGGAACTCCACTAACCAAGGGGTGATCGGTTCATACACACGACCTCTCGGCTAGCTAACATGTGGACTACGGAAATAGAGACCACACATTGATTATATGGTTCTACGCTTCGTAAACCCTAGGAAAACATTAAGTAATTTTAATTAATTAGAAAAAGAGGACCTTTTATTATTTAAAGCTATTTTATTTGTCCCAATGCTCTTCGATACTAAGGGCTAAGAACGGTTAGCCACTAATCGGAATGGGGACGGCTTGTAGGAAAAAGCATAAAATAAAGCAGTAAATAGAAAGTAGGAAATGAAAGCAGTAAATAAAGCAGAATATTGCAAGTCCCACTCAAATGAGTGGGACTGAAATGAAAGAAGTAAAAGACAAGTCCCGACTCAAATGAGTGGGCGGGAGATAAGGACCTGCCATTTAACTCCTAGCGAATAGGCGGAAATAAATGCTAATACAAGTACTCCTCAAATAATTATAGAAAAATAAAGACCCGCCATTTAACTCAAATGAGTAGGCGGTAAATAAAGTCCTGCCTTTTAACTTCTAGCGAGTAGGCGGAAATAAATGCTAACACTCATGCACTGTACTTGAAAGTAAACCACACGCACACAATATAAAGTAAAACCACACATTCACATAATCTACTGAAAGAAAATACACACACACTGCAGAATTTAAAACCCACACGTACAAGTCTTACTCAATCAAGTAGGAGGGAAATTAAGGCACGCCATTTAACCCCTAACGAGTAGGCGAAAATAAATACAACACACGCACACACTCTACAGAATTAAAAGAAAACTATAGAACCTATCTCATACACGCACGCACGCGTACAAGAAAAAGGAAAAACTAAGTTGCTGAAAAATTAAAACAACTACATTTCTACCGCTAGAATGCGGTAGAAATGCATAAAAAGTGAAAATAAAAATAAAACGAGCAAAAAGTTTTGGAAATAAATGCAAAAATGGAAGTGCTCGAAAAATTAAAACGATTAAATTTCTACCACTAGAATGCGGTAGAAATGCGTAAAATGAAGTCAAAAGAATAAAACGAGCAAAACTTTAAAACAAAATCAAAGTGCACGAAAAATTAAAACGATTATATATTCATTCTTATAACTCCGTAAAAGGTGTTAAAAAGTGAAAATAAACTGAAAATAACGAAAAGTTTTACATCATAAACAAGAAAAACTAAGTTAGTGAAAAGCAAAAATCACTTTCAAACCGCTTTTACTGGTCTATAGGAATGAAAAAAAGCTATAAAAATCTAAGCCTAAGCAAAACTAAATAAAAATAACTAAGTATAAAAGTATGAAAACTAATCTCATACACACACACACACATGTTTTTAAGATAAGAAAAAGATAGATAAAACAAAACAAAAATAAGATTGCATAAGATGGGCACATAGCTGAAATTAAAAACCATATAATGGGTAAAAAACTACATCTGCATTAATAAAAAAAATGATTATAAAGTTAAAAATAGAATAAAAGAGAGAGAGTGAGAGGGATAAAGTCCCATTATAAGGCTTGGAATCCATCTAACAGCTGGCCCTCCTATACAAAATGGTTCAGAAAAAATAGGAACAGGACTACATACAGAACAAAAGTATTTATAGGCAAACATTTCATGGAACACGCCCTCTAACAAGGGCGTGTCAGGGGGCGAGTCGACACTATACATATGGCGGCTGTCGATTTGACTTTGCGGCTGAAAACGCGGAGGTCACGCCCCCGGTCACGGACGTGATGGTGGGCGTGTCTAGGAGGTTGAACTGGGCGTCGTTTGCGTCGAAAAGTCACCGACGGCGGTTTGTCGGGCCAGGTGTAGGAGTACACGCCCGTGTGGCATCTTGACACGGGCGTGTCGGGTCATGTGGACGTACTTAGAGTGCATTTTTGTCGAGCTGGGTGTGTTGATTGTCGAATGGGGATGGCATGGGCATGTCGGATAATGGGACACGGGCGTCTCCTTGTCGGGTCGACGATCGTCAAGCACAAAATGTCGAGCGCGGTGACACCTGTTAGGTCACGGTCGTATCACATTGGACATGGCCATGTGATCGGGCATGTCACACTTTTTCTTCACTTTTGCGGCTGATTTCACGAGTTTGAATTATCATGCCCTGGTCACGGGCGTGACCCAAAGTATACGGGCGTGTCAGGTCATGTTTTGGCAGTTTTCTGAAATTTTTAGAAAATCAAAATAAGTTAAGTTAGAATAAAATTTAACAAAATATGAACAATTTATTAAAAGAAATTGACTGGAAGCAAAGAAAATAAACAAAACTAACTTAATTAACGTACATAAAATAGGTATATTTACAACTTATCATATATTTATATATATGGACACACACATAATATATATATACTGTATTAAAAAAATATAATGGTCTGCCTATAACCACAAAATAAAAATTCATGTAAGAACTCCTTACTGTCCGATCCAACAAAATCTTACAAAAAATACTGATTTTCCCAAAAAAAGAAGAGCCTGTTGCTTGCTAAATCCCGATACCCCAATTCTGCCCACCGCCCAGCGCGACCTAACACTCCCTCGCTATCTCTTCCAGCCACATCACGTCTATCGCCTCTCCAACTTCTTCTCTCACGCAGAGCGCCGGCCGTCCTCGATTATTTTCCTCCAACATCCTACTCAGGTACACTTCGCCTTAGAAAACCATCACCTCTCCAACTCTCTCGACACCGCTCCAACTCTTCCGACGCCGCTGTAACTCTCCCAACGCTGCTCCAAAATTTTTGAAACCTATAATCCTGACCCCTGACCAGGCTCTATATCGGCATTACCCCCATCATTCTTGATTCCATCTTCGGCCTCACCTTTCTAAACTGAACCTTGATCCCCATCGCCTGTATTCGCCGCAAGTCCCACCAGCCATACTCCTTTGTAGTACCTAACACCTCTCTCATTTCACCACAGTATGGAATGCATCCACCTCATTCGCCGCAAGGCCTTCGATCTGTACTGGAGGAAAAACTGCATGGTTCTTTCTACCTTCGACTGAATCCACCCTTTGGTGAAAAGAAAAGGAGACCATCACTTCGAGAGAGGAGAGGCCAACTATTGGGTATATTGGAAACAATGTACCTGATTTGAAAAAGCCCTTTCAACTTAATGATATACACAAATTTGTATTTGATGTATGTTGAGTTTACTTGTGCAGGTTCTACGTTGAAGAAACTAAATTAAGTACAAATGTGTCGAGACACTAGAGAAGTGTCGACACCCAAGACATGTGTCGACACCTTTGTAAAAGCAGTGCTGAGATAAGGTATCAAGTTGTGTCGACAGTCTGGACTACGTTCGACACCCTTATTCAAGTAGTCCTGAGACAAGAAGAAAGCTGTATCGACACCCAGGACTTGGGTCGACACCGTTAGTCAAGAAACCAGCAGTGTCGACACTCAGGACTAGTGTCGACACCTTTTATACAAGTTGTGCTGAGACAGGAAGCAAGCTGTGTCGACCCCCAAGACTTGGGTCGACACCGTTAGTCGAGAAAATAGCAGTGTAGACACTCATGACTAGTGTTGACATCTTTTATATAAGTTGTGTTGAGACAAGAAGCTAGGAGTGTCAACACACTCGATTGTTGTCGGCACCCTTATAAGAGAAGCGTGGACACCCAGGATTGGTGTCGACATAATTTAAGTACAGAAGTGTCAACACCCAGAACTGGTGTCGACACCTTTATACAGAAGCTCTCAAGATAGAAATTCTTCTAAAGTCCAGAATTCGAAGCCTGAAGTTCTAATAACCATCAGAACTGTCAGATGTCAGTGGATTAACCTGGGTCGCCGGTCACTCTTGTCAAATCCTATATGAGGAGACCAACACAACATAAATGAGATAGATTTTTCTGATTCTTCTCATCTCAGTATGTCAGATCAATTCAACAGAATTCTGAAGGTAGAGAGGAGGCAGATCGTGGATCAACTACGATCGTCTCCAGCCAAGTTCAACCCTATCTTCTCCTTCAAGAAGCTTTGAAAAAGTTAAGAAGGGTTGAACTATTTCTTCTCAATCTAGTTCAAGGAAAAAGATCACTCATCAAGATCTGATCAAGAAGAAGTCACCTCTTTCTTTCCAACTGGGTGATTTATCAAATCTCAAATTCTAGTCTACTTTAACTCTAATTTTGTAAGATCTAGTAACAGATCTGAGGGGTTGGAGATATATATCTATGAGATGTAAGCCTAAATTATAAAGGCTGAGGTATGGCTGAGAGCCCGAGGTAGGAGAAGAAGGACATTCTCTGAGTTTTAGGAATAGTTGTGTTCTGAGAGTGCAGGTAAAGTGTTTTTCTGAGGTGTAGGAGTGAAGGTGCACTCTGAGGTAGGATTCTTGAAGGGAATCTGAGTTGTAGGAGCTAGCTATGATTTAAGTTTTAAGATCTAAGGATCTGAGAAAAAGATAGGAGGAGTTTGGCCGGATCTAGTTCATTGCTAGATAAGCGAAGTGTGAAAGTGGATGCAACCATAAATTGGGGAGACACTATAAAATTCATGTGTGTTGTGGTGTGGTTTGTGTTGTGAATATTATATTAGATCTGTGTTGATCATAGTTTATATATTTTCTATATTGTTGTGGCTGTGGTAACTTCCTCACTAAATAAATCTTTATGTCCATAAGTATCCATGAATAAATTTAAATTGGACCTATTCGCCCCCCCCCCCCCCCCCCCAGGTCAATGAGTTTCCTAAAAAACACTTTACAATTGGTATCAGAGGGAGGTTCACTGTGAAGGTATAACAACCTAGTTAGATTCCTAAGGATTAACTGAGATCAAATCATGGCTCAAAGAGAAAACCATTCCATCAAACTCCCAATCTATTCTAAAGAAAACTTTGGGATCTGGAAGGAAAGAGTTAGACTCTTTATGGAGGGTGCAGATCCAATAATATACGTCACTATAATGGAAGGACCTTTCATACCTATGAAAGTGTCAAGTCTTGATGCCAATATAAGGACGCCTAAGACAAATATGGAGATGGACAAGGATGAGATAATTCTGGCCTTTATGGATAAAAGTGCTTAGAACATAATTGTCAGTGTCATAGATGACTCCATATTCCAAAATCTCATTCACTGTAAAATAGCTAGAGATAAGAGGGAATCTTTAATAGTGTACATGGAAGGCATAAATGAGGTTAGAGATGACAGAAAATTGCTATTAAACCCGCAGTATGAAGCCTTAGACAATATATCAATAATAACTGAGGCCTTTAAGAAATTCATCAGAATTGTGAACAACCTGAGAACCAATAGAAGAAAATTCACAACCTATGAACTAAATGATAGATTCTTGAGGTCCCTAAATAAGGAATGGGACATCAAGATAAGTGTCATCATTGTAATGGTTAACTTAGAAAATATAGACCCCCGGGCTCTATTTTGCAAGCTTCTAACTCATGAAATGCAACTAAACCTCAAGAAGTCTGAAGAAGACACAGCTAAGGGTCATAGTAAGGAGAAAACACTAGCTTTAAAGGCTGATTCATCCAAGAAAAATATAGAAAAGTCTGCACCCACAGTCAGTAAAGAAACACAATCAGAAGACTTTGAAACTACTACATCTAGAGAAGATATAACTGAAGAAGAATTTTCATTACTCTCTAGGCTGTTTAAGAAGATTCTGAGGAGAAAAAGACATGACAGCTGGATGGGTCTTGGTGGAGATTCTTCTCACAGTAAGACTGACCATTCAGAGAACCTCAGGAAAAATAAGTCTGGGGACAGGTATGACTCTTCACACAACGTACAGTTTAAGACAAATGTTATTTGTTATTGCTGTAATAGGTCAGCGCATATCATTGCTGAATGCCCAGTAAAAAGAAAGGAAGAGTGGGCTAAAAACATAAAGTCTAATATACATAAGAAGGCTGGCAAGATTCTGTTAGCTAAGAAGCAGTCAACACTTTCAGAAAGTGAAAATGAATCTTTAGAGTTTGAAGAAGGGGAGGCTCTAATAGCCTTGATATCCATTGAAGACTCAGACAAAAGAATAAGAGCTCCACTCTCCACATTTGACAGTCACTGTGAAGAGGAGTGACTCATGGCCAACACTGATGAAAAGGCTCAGGATGAACACCATCCTGATGATGTAAATCTCTATCGCGTATTTTAAACACTAGTTCTTATTCAGACTCAGACTATGAACAAGAATCAAAATCTGAGGTTAACATTAACAATCTCATAGAGAAGTATGAGATATTGTTGAAAGCTCTGATGAATAACAAAGAACTTGTTAAAAATCAAGCAAAGGAAATTTTGGATCTTAGAGTTATTGCTTTTCAGTTAAAGGATGCAACCATAAAGTTGGATCATCAAAAATTGGAATTGATAAAGTTAACTCACAGACTAGATGAGCAAACTGAAATCATAGCAGAACAAGACATGACAGTAAAGGACTTGGAAGCAAAGCTTCTTCAGGCAAGAAAGCTCTTGGATAAGTTTTCCAAGCCTAAGTCAATCTCGCCCATTTTTGATACATTTTCTGCACTATTTAGAAGTGGTATAGGATATATTGAGTATAATAAAATCTACAAGAAACCTGATTCAAAAGGGAAAGCCCCAACGGATTCAGTTAAACCACCAGCCAAGCTTATTACTTCTAATAGATGTAAGGCATCACATGTTCCTAGATATATGATTGTCGAGTGCTCCACCGTCAAGGTCAATAAATTGCCTTGCTGGAAAGGAACTATATCTAATGGCAATAAGGCCTATAAAACTCCACAAAGTGTGATCAATCAAAGGAGAAAAGGAATTCTTCAATCTGGTTCCATTGCACAACACTCATTTCTGAAAGGGAAAGGTGTCAGTTCTGCACCACAATCTTGAAATCTAAAAGCCAACTCTAAGTTGCACAAAATTTCAACTTCAAAGGTGCATCCTAAGAGAAGGTATAACAGATAAGAATGTTGGTGTTGTGGGAAGGTTGGTCATTTTGCTCTAGATTGTTGGAACAATCCAACAAAACCCACTTTTATATCTCAGTCTCATGCAATCAGAAAACGTACTGTGATTTACACAGCTATGTCTATTATGAACCAAGGCCCCAAAACTATTTGGGTGCCTAAGGTTAATTAATGTTGTGATTGGAGATGGATCCAAGTTCCACAGAAATGCCTATATGGTGCTTAGACAGTGGCTATTCCATGCATATGACTGGAACCATGAGTTTGCTGATAGACTATAGATAAGTAAAGGCTGGACCAAAGGTGATCTTTTGTGGCTCAAAAAGAGGCTACATAAAAGTAAACGGTAACATTTCTGATGGTCTAGTGACTATCACAAAAGTGGCTTATGTGGAAGGATTGAAACACAATCTTATAAGCATAAGTCAGTTTTATGATATATGCTATGAAATAGCATTCCACAATGATAAGTGTCTGATAAGGAAAACAAGTGATCAAGAGATCAACTTGTCCGGCACTAGGAGTGATAACATTTATTGTTTAAATTTCTTATGTATAAATGAATATTCTTCTATATGCCTAGTAGCAAGTGAGAAAGACTCTTTGTGTATGCAATGGCACAAGAGGATAGCTCACTTAAATTATATAGATATAAGCAAGTTGCTTTCTATGGACATAGTTAGAAATGGACCCCAGCTAAAATGCACCAAAGAAGGCATGTGTCCAGCATGTCAAAGATGCAAACAAACTAAAGTCTTATTTAAGAGCATTTAGTCCAAAGACACTGAGAGGTGTCTGTACTTACTTTGTATAGACCTATTTTGTCCTATGCAAGTTCTTAGTTTAGGTAGGAAGTATTACACCTATGTGATTGTAGATGATCACTCTAGATTTGCTTGGGTATTCTTCCTAAGGAGAAAGTCTGAAACTCTGGCCATTCTTGTTGATTTTGTCAAACAAATTCCAAATTAAAATGGCTATTCTGTGGTCAAGTTCAGAAGTGACCATGACACCAAATTTAAGTCTGAAAGAATGACAAATTTCTGTAAAGAACTAGGGAGCTTTCAGGAATTCTCCTCTCCTAGAGCACCCCAGCAAAATGGGATTGCTGAGAGGAAAAATAGAACACTCATTGAAGATGCTAGAACTATGCTAAGTGTCACATCTCTCCAAGAATATTTCTGGGTTTACACTGTAAACACTGTTTGTTATGTTTAGAATAGGGCCTTGATCAACAAAAGTCAAAACAAGACTTCCTATGAAATAATGAAAGGCAGAAAATCAAGTCTGTCATATTTCTAGATCTTTGGAAGTAAGTCCAATGTCCTAGACAATGAGAAGACATATCTAACAAAGTTTTTAGAGAAGTCCTATGAAAGTATTTTTGTAGGCTATGGTAATCAGTGCAAGGCATATAGAATTTACAACTTGAAACTTCAAGTTATAGAAGAATCAATTATTGTTGTTTTTGATGAAACTTCTGATTTACATAATATACTATCTAACAATTCAAGTCTAAGAGATGTTGAATCTAACATGAAGAAATTAAATATATGGGATCCATCTTCTATAGAATTAGAGGCTAGAAATAATGTTGTAGTTCCTATAAAAGTCATAGTCACTGCTCAAGGGGAGGAAGAGACTCACCCTTCTCTACCTGAAGGACTAGGTGATGGTAGAAATCTGCCTGTAGCTTTTAGACACCTTAGAGATCATCATATTGATCAAATAATAGGTGATGTTAGGCAAGGCATGAATACTAGGAGTATATATCATAATGAGGTTCTATTCTCTAGCTTTCTCTTTCAGATGGACCCTAAGAAATATGAATAAGCCAATTCAGACCCCAACTGGATCATGGCAATGCAAGAAGAGCTCAATCAATTTGAGAGATGTAAGGTCTGGAGTCTAGTTCCTAGACCTAAAAATCACAATGTCATAGGAACTAAGTTGATATATAGGAATAAATTAGATGAGAATGCAGTCATAGGTAAAAATAAGGCAAGACTTGTGGCTAAGGGGTGTAGACAAGAGGAAGGAATAGACTTTGACCAAACCTTTTCACCTGTAGTTAGGCTAGAAGCCATTAGATTGTTTTTAGCTCATGTAGCTTATTAAGGTTATAAAGTCTACCAGATGGATGTTAAATCTGCATTCATAAATATTATAGTGAATGAAGAGGTCTATATAGAACAACCACCGGGATTTGTAAATCCTAACTTAGCTCTCATGTCTTCAAATTACACAAAGCATTGTATGGGTCAAAACAGGCACCTAGAGCCTGATATAAGATCCTTTCTAGCTTTCTTATAGAGAACAAATTCTCTATGGATAAGATAGATAAGACACTATTCCTAAGGTACACCAAAGGTTCAAGCATCCTAGTCTAGATTTATGTAGATCATATCAGTTTTTGTTCTACTAATGAGCTACTATTTAGGAAATTTGTCAAGCTTATGTATGACAAGTTTGAAATGAGCAGCATGGGTGAGCTGAAGTTCTTCTTGGGATTCCAAGTTAGACAATCTGAAGATAGTATATCCATCTCTCAGTCTAAATTCACAAAGGAGCTGAATAAGAAGTATGGTATGAAAAATTCTTCTACTATGAGAACCCCAATGGGTTCCTCAGTATCACTACACAAGGATGAATTTGGGAAACAAATGGATGAATCCTTGTATAGAGGCATTATTGGATCACTCCTTTACTTGACAGCTACAAGACCAGAAATCATGTTTTCAACATGTGTTTGTGCTAGGTACCAAGCCAGCCCTAAAAAGTCTCATTATAAAGCTGCTAAAAGAATACAGAGATATCTAAAGGGCACACCCAATCTTTGGCTTTGGTATCCTAGGAATGGTGATCTTGATCTTACTGCATACACAGATGTAGATTTTGAAGGTTGTAATGAGGCAGAAAGAGTACTTCAGGAACTTGTCAATTTATGAGGAGAAAACTCATCAGTTGGAGGAGCAAGAAGCAGACAAGTGTAGTTATTTCAACAGCGGAGTCTGAATATATATCAGTTAGGAGCAGTTGTGCACAGTTACTATGGATTCAACATCAACTCATAGACTATAGTGTACATCTAAGTAAATTTGTTATGTATTGTGGCTCTACTAGTGCAATCTCAGTTTCCAATAATCCTATTTCTCACAGTAGAACCAAACACATAGAAATCAGATATCACTTTTTTAGAGAACTAGTTGAAAAAGGAAATATCTATTTATATTATAAAAAGAATTGGTTTTCAAGATATCCTAAACACCTAGAGGGGGGGGGGTGAATAGGTTCAATTCTTTATCCTTAAGGCAAATAATACTTTTACTTCTAACATAGATTATTCAGAATATTTGTCACAGCACAGTATAAAAGAAAACGCAGCCAATAAAGAATACACACAGTTTTATAGTGATTCCCCAAGTGATGGGTACATCCACTTTCCCCTTCGCCTAACTAGCAGTATACTAGATTCGGCCAAACTCCCTTCTTCCTTCTCAGATCCTCAGATCTTGCAAATCAGAACCCTGAATGATTCCTACAACTTAGAATTCAGCAAGTCCTATAGCTCAGATCCTCTCAGAGAATCCTACCTCAGAGTGAGTCCACACTTCTATAACTCAGGCAATTAATCCCTAACTCAGCCTCTTCCACAAGGCCTACAACGCAGACAATCAAGCCCTACCTCAGCCTCTTCCACAAGGCTTACAGCTCAGGCAATCAAGCCCTACCTTAGCCTCTTTTACAAGGCCTACAACTAGAGAAAACTCTCCTACCTTAGGCACTCAGCCATACCTCAGCCATTATAGATTTAGGCTTACAACTCAGAGAAATTAATCTCCTACACTCAGATCTATAAAAGATCCTATAGAGAAATTGATTGTAAAAAGAATAATTCCTTCACCCAGGTAGAGAGAGAATGGGTAGAGGGTTTCTTGGTCAGTTCTTGATAGATCTGACAGCTTTAGATCCAACTTGTCTTAGCTTCTTCAAAGCTTCTTGAATTTGAACAAAGTAAGGTTGATCTTCTTGTAGATGATCTTCAATCAGCTCCCTTCTTCTATTCAGATGTGGCTCTTAATTCTTCTTGCAGATTTGTTCTGGATCTGACCTCAGAGACTTGTTGATTTCTAGATGAAGACTTCTCTTCTTCTTCTTAGTTCTTCATTACTATTCTTTGATGATAGAACATGTCTTTATATAGGATCCGTCCGAGGTTACCGGCTGATCCAGTTCCTCATGGCCTTCTGGCAGCTCTGACAGATACAACAACATTTTCAGTTATGATAGCTGTCTAGTCTCCAGTTACTTCATTGTACTTTGTCTCAGCAGCAAAGTGTCGGTACAATACTTCAAATGTGTCGACACAAAATAGATCATGTGTCGACACAACTCTTGATGATGTCGACATAGCTCTCACAATGTCGACATAGCTCCACTTTAACTTCTTGACACAGCTTCAGTGGCATGTGTCCACACAAGTCCTGTGTGTTGACCCAATAACGTCTAGTCTCGATAAAGTTGGTATCGACAGAATTCTGGTGTGTGTTGACATAAGTCCTGTGTATCGACACAGTTGTTGTTGACAGAATTCTGGATTGTGTCGACACAAGTCCTGTGTGTCGACACAGTTGCTGTCGACAGATTTTCTGTGTGTTGACACAAGTCCTGTGTGTCGACACAATCTGGCTCTTGGTGTCGACACAAGTTTTGTCGACAGATTTTCTGTGTGTCGACACATGTCCTGTGTGTCGACACAATCTAGCCCCTAGTGTCGACACAGCCTTTCCCAAGTGTCGACACAATTCTTCTCAAGTTTCGACACAGCCTTTCCCAAGTGTCGACACATGTACTTAGAAACGTTTTTCTGCATTTCCTTAACCTGCACAATGAAACTCAAAACAACATCAAATACACCTTGATAAATATCATTGAGTTAGGTGAGGATTCTCCAAATCTTGTACACATTTTCCAATTTACCCAACAATCTCCCCCTATTTGGATAAGACATAACCCTTAGTCAATGATATACATTACTTTATAATAAAATACAAAACATGATGTATAAGAGCATTATTTGACAGGGTAACACATAAACAAAACCAGCATATTATATTATCATAAAATATGATAAAATGTAGTGAACATGAATCAAGGTTTTGTTGTAGTACAAGAATTTTTGAAAAATATATTCATAGATTTTAAAATACAAGATTACATAGTTCTAAAATCTAGTCAATCTATTCTAGGACTGATTAGGCTCCTTGATGACAATGCCTTTGCCAGACTGAATCCTTGCTTGTACATTAGCTTCAGTGTCTTCAGCTAGCTTCTTTCCTTTAAGATCCTTTTTCTTGAGTTCTTCGGCCTTAACCTTTTGCCTTTCAAAATAATGATATGGCTTTGGAAATTACTTGCTAGGCTCCACAGAAGTAGCAGGTATCTTCCCAGCTTTGAGATCTCTACTAAATTGATGTATGACATATTGCCGTTTCTGATACTTGCTCCATTCTTGTTCAGCGTTCCACTTGCCCCTATCATGCATGTTATCTTTAACAGCTTGCCAGGCAGTGAGAATAATATTTCTGGACGTGGGACTCCATCTTTCAAAATCAGGCTTTAATTCAGCCTGCTCTCTAAACCTTTTTTTTTGGAAAGTTGAGCTTCTTGCTCTCTTTTCAAAATCAGGCTTCTGACATTTCTAATTTTTCAATAATTACATTCCGTACCTCCTTTGGGTGGATAACCACGAGTGGATCTGATAGCATCAGTTATCCATTTAGCATGTTCGGAGCCTGCATTAACTAACACTCTCTCCCCCTTTATGACTTCTCTTTCAATAGGGTCTCTGAGATCACCTTTTTGAAATCTATTTTGATTAGTTAGGTAATTAGTTCCTTCCTTATAGAATGATCTGAATTTCTGCAGTTTGGCCAAATAGACAACTGCATGTCCTCCCTTTTGAAAGCACTCAGTCATTTCCATTTTATGCAGATTGACCTCAAATCTGATGGATTTGATATCTTGGGCCAATGTAGATTGCAGTTCTTTATGGCTCTTATCTACATATTTCTCAAGGGCTGCTCTTTATTTATCCAACTTGACTTGCAGTTGTACAAGGAGTGGACTGAAGTCTACTGTTAGAGCTGGGTTGATGAGACAGTATGAAGGCTTTCTTATACCCAGAGCTTCTCTTCCTTAGCTCCATAAGCTATCTATTCTTTGCCCTAGTGACTTATTTATCTTCTGAGGACTCAGATAAGCTTGTTATGTCCACTGTAACTTTTGGACTAGATGCTATAACGAGCATCTCCTTCTTAGTCCTTAGCAGCTCCCCCTCAGTTCTTGCATCTAAACAATCAGGAAAAAGTTCTTCTAAAGTAACTTCTTGTTCCAGTTGTACTGGAGGTATAACTGTCTCTTTAGCTGAAGGTTCTCCTTCAAATTCCAAAGTTTCTTCCCTGGCAATGACATCCTCAGGGACATTATCTTGGTTAATCTTAAGCATAGATTGTGTGTAACACCCCCTATCCGTCGCATAGCATATAGCAGTAGGTCCGGCCGGGGCCCGACGACATATACCACAGACAGACCGGGTGGTTACTCATGGAAACCATCCAACCAATCATAACGTCCTACACAGAGCATTCTAGCGGAAGCAATTTATAAAAGTTGCAATAAAGAACCCAGCACTAAAGCATGAATGTCCACTAATACCAAATAGGAATGTTATACATACACAAGTACAGGCCTTAAGGCCTTATAAAATTGTTCACTTCATATTACATATTTTACAAACCACGGCACGCAGACCGTTCATACATGAATAAAACAGTAAACACTCCAATTAGGCCTTCAAGGGCCGGCTTCACAAATTGGGCTTTAGACCGCTATTGACCGCTTGGTCCAGCAGCACCTACAAGCAACAAACCAACGCACGGTGGCAAAACAAGACAACAGTCAGCAATGTTGACCAAATTATAACGATCCCGCCCCCAGCTCGGGGCGGCGATGCTCCTTCCCTGCATTTCATTATCATAAGTGAGCACATAGATATAATCATTTCATCACAGGCGTAGGCTCACACGGCCACACACCCCGTGCACTCAGGGCACATTCTCAGTGAACCGGTCGATGTCACGTCAGCTAAAGCCATAGACATTCCGGACCCACCACCGCCACTTTGACGGCCAAAAATATGAGCAATTTGTATTCCCGGCATGGGTCACGAAAATTTAAGCCATAGACCGTCGAAGACCCTCATCTATGCCAACGGCAAGTGTCACGTAACTTCAGGTCTCTTTAACCCGAACGACATAGAAGTGGGTACAGTTCCATCTAACCCGTGTTCACGTCGCAACGACTATTTAAGCCATATGCGCAGGTCAAACTTCTCTCGAGTCCCATTTTCGTCACATAATTTCACATAACTCGGTTATGTTCAAGTTGGCTCTCAGGCTTCCATGTTGGCAAGATCACGCATCCGCACAGTTTTCCGGGTGCACCTTAGGGTTAGTCCCCAAGGCTCCCTGTTGCAATCTACCGTGTAGAAAACCCGAAAAACAACCAATCTCACGGAGTCTTCTCCAGCATTTATGCAATGCAACATCACCGATCCAGACCAACATGTCCAGGTAGGCTTCACACAACATGCCTATGTCCGTTCTCTCTTACGGACTCTTACAACGGGGACTATTCATGTCTACCCGAAGGAATGCCTCCAACTCACCGCAAACTCGCGAGAGCGGGTTTCCCTTTTGCAAAAGAAGTAGAGCTTAACATGCTCAAGAAGAGGATCGTTACCCTTGTGTTCTTCTTTGGCGCCATGGAAAAGTAAGCGGATGAAAAGCACCGCACTAGCTTTTCCACCGTGGATCTAGAGTCGGCTCGCGATTTGGAGCTTCGAAGCTCCTCCAATGGCTGGATGTAGCTTCTTCTTCCTTCCTTGGCTCTCCTCTCTCTCTAAGCTTTAGAAAGATAACAACTCATGGAAAGTGAGGGTTTCTAAGGCCCAATCCTGGGTATATCCCATCAGGAACAACCCCCAGCCGTTGGATCATCAATTAAAGAAACGAACGGCTTTGATTCGGGACTGAAATGTCAATTCTGGACCGCATACGGCCTGGCACACGCCCGTGTCCAGGGCTGTGTGCCTCATTCGCCATCAAAATTGACTCGCCTGGAACAACACACGGGCATCGAACACGCCCGTGTTCAACCTGACACGCCCGTGTTCCACTTGACACGGCCGTGTGGCCGGCCGTGTACCCCCATCGATTTATCCCGAAAACAACCCGAGCACTGCACGGGTTCTAGGACACGCCCGTGTCTTTGCCCGTGTATACCTCAACACGCATCGGCTCAAGGCTGTGTACACGGTCTCGACACTCGACACTCTGTCGAGCGAAGATCGTTAACCAGACGACACGTCCTTGGACACGCCCGTGTCATAGGCCGTGTGCCTTGTCTCGACACATCATCGAGCAAAATTCGTCGACTCCCTGGGATGAGTGTCGACACGGGTCGACACGCCCTGCGACATGCCCGTGTCACAGGCCGTCTGCCATGTCTCGACACTTTGTCGAACACAATGTGTCAACTTCGCGGGCTGAGTGTCGACATGGGTCGACACGCCCTGCGACACGCCCGTGTCGCAGGCCGTGTGCCCTCTCTCGACACAATGTCGAGTGAAATTCGTCGACCTCTCGACCAACTCGACGACGCAAGCCTGACACGCCCTGGGACATGCCCGTGTCCCAGGCCGTGTGCCTCCTGCCAGAACCCAAAACTGGCCCAAAATGTCACCCGTCGCTCCTTTGAGTTTCGTGGCATTACAACTCTCCCCCTCTTAAAAGAATTTCGTCTACGAAATTATATAAAGGAAAGACATGTACAAAACCAAAATTTGTACTTGAGCGGAACAACTCCGGATACTCGTCAAGCATAGTCTGCTTGTTGAAATTTGTGAAGTGGAAGTGGGTGACGGGACAGGCCGCGCGGCCTGTGGCGGACAGCCTTGGAGGACTGGGCGGACTGGGCGGACTGCGTTATGCGGCCTGGTGAAAAGTCTGGTGGAAGCCGGCTGTGTTGAGCGGGTTGTTGCATGGAGTCCGCGGTTTGGTGCGGCCTGGTATCTGCGGATAGAGAGGCTTGCGGACTGGTGCTTTGCTCAGTGGTCGCAGGTGCAAGCTCGCGCTGTTGGCGGGTTGGTTCGAGTTTGCGGGAAGCCTTGCGGACTGGTGTGTCCGCGGTTTGGGCTGTTGCGGACTGAGCTTAGAGCTTGGCTGAGGCCTTGTCGAGCTCTGGTGTTACAGCAGGCGATTTACTGTGGAGACCAGTTGGCGGCCTGGTGTTTGGAGTCCGGGAGGATGCTGCTGCGTTGGTCAAGTGCGAGGAGCTCGCGGACTGGTTGCGGTCTGTGCTAGGGTGTTTGGCGGACGGGACTTTGTGTCCGCCATGCTCGCACTGGCCCTTGATGGTTTTGGACTTGGTCACACATTGTGCCAAGTTCATGGTGTCCGCCGTATCCGCCAAGTCCGCTGTGACCGGGCGGACTGTTGCTGTTTGCCTTTGGTCGTGGACTTGTGGCGGATTGAAGTGTGGGTCTTGCGGACTGCCTCGGGTTGGTGCGGACAGCCATTGAAGGGGGTTGCTGTCCTGCAGTGGTAGGAGCTTTGCGGGCTGATGCCTTGTCCGCTTAGCTCAGGCGGACTGGAGAGGGTTCGTCATCGGTTGCCGTGCTCCTGGCGGGTTTCCTTGGTATCCGGCTAAGTCCATGCGGACTCAGCGGACGGTGGTTGTATTCGCGCGGACTGAGGGTGGTGTCGCTATCTCTTGGGCGGTGACCACACTCCTCACCCTGCCTATAAATAGGACCCCCCTAGCACATCTACAGTAACCTAAGTAACTTGAGTGAACAGTAAGTTGGGGTGTGCGAAGTGCTGCGGTCTGTGTTTGTCAGTCCGCGCGGATTGTTTCAGGCTGACGGTTTGCTGTGTGCAGGTCGCGCGGATAACTTCAAGGAGCCAGGAGTTTGGCTGTGACTTCGGTCAGTGCTTGGAAGTGTGCGGTCTCTGCGGACTCAGCAGGAGGTCGCTCTGCAGCTTGTCAGTTCTGTTTCATCTTTGCCAGCTTCAATAACCTGTCCGCCGGTTTCAGGCGGGTAGGGGAGTTCCTCAGTTCGGGTTCAGCAGGAGGCGAATAACGGTCTGTCCGCGCGGCCTCGCGGCTTCGGCGGACTCCGTGGTATTCGGCGGATTGCAGCATAGCTTGGGCGAGCTCAGCGGTCTCGGCGGTCTCGGCGACCTCGCGGTCTCGGCGGACTGGAGTGTTGTCCGCCCGGCTTGGTTTTTTTTGGTTCTTTCTGTTTACAGCTGTAATACTAGCGAAATCATGTCTCGCTATGTATGCCTTGGATTGTAAAGAAGTGAATGCATAATAAGACCTTCTTGTTCTTCCATTGTTTTGTTGGGTGCAACCTCTAGTCCTTGGGTTTTCCGCAAATTCAGCGTGCGAACTGGGTAGTTCCGAAGATATTAATTTGGTGTTTGGGCTATCTTGTTGACCACGTTGAGAAAATTTAACATGGTATCAGAGCCAGGTTTCTGAGGTTTCGGAGGTTCAGTTGCGTGAGCGGAGGTCAGCCAGTGTTGTTACTCAGTGATTGAGTCGTGTGCAACCTGTGTTGTTGCTCGGAGCTGCTGAAGGGTACCAACAGGTGATCGCAATGGAAGGAAGCTTAGCAAGAGGTCTTGGCATTGAACTCTTAACGCCGACTAACTATAAAAAGTGGAAGTCGTGCATGAAGAGTTATCTTCTAGGCGAGGAGCTGTGGGAAGTCGTCGGTGGAGACGACAGACAGGAAGTTACTGCTGCTTTCGGTACTGCTGAACAGGTGAGGCTCTGGAGAAGAACTAATGCTAAGGCAGAGTTCGTTCTGAAGAGAGCTGTCTCTCCGGAACTGTTTGATCACATCATTGGATGTGAGTCGGCTGCTGATATTTGGACAACCATTGATGAGTTGTTCAATAGGAAGAATGTGGCGCGGCTGCAGTTCCTGGAGAATGAGTTGGCTAGGGCAACTCAGGGAGACCTTTCCATCTCCAAGTACTTCTTAAAGATGAAGAGCTTGTGTGCTGAGCTGTCGGCACTGGATCCTGATGAGCCTATCTCTGAGGCAAAGATGAAAAGGCACATTATCCGCGGCTTGCGGAAGGAGTATGTGGCCTTTGTTACATCTGTTCAAGGGTGGGCTACTCAGCCGTCTCTGCTGGAGCTGGAGAATCTGCTTGCCTCGCAGGAGAGCTTAGCAAGGCAGATGGCTGGAGTGAACCTGAATCAGGAAGGCAGCGAGGCTCTCTTCTCAGGCAAGAAGAAGGGATGGGAAGGGAAGAAGAAGAAGAAGGTGCAGGCCGCTGGTGAAAAGGAGACTTCAACTTCGTATCCGCCGGAGAGGAGCAATGCTCCTAAGGACTGGAAGAAGAACTTGAAGTGCTACCGGTGTCATCAGCGAGGGAACTTCAAGCGGGACTGCAAGGTCAAACTGCAGCCTGGGCATGCTGCGGGAAAGGAGGAAGCTTGCTCGCGAAGTGAAGAAGCAGAATGGGGAGGAGCTTTCATGACGGGCACTTGTGTCCGGGCCTTATCTGCTGAGGACTTCAACAGCGAGTGGATCGTCGACTCCGGGTGTGGTCATCACCTCACCGGAGACAAATCGAAGTTCACCTCCATGCAGGCTTACTCAGGTAATGAAGTTATTATCACTGCTGATAATACTGTTTATGCAGTAGAGAAGGAGGGGGTCGTGTCTTTGGGTAGTGATCAGGGGCCACTCACGTTAAGGAGTGTGTATCACGTGCCGGGCATGAAGAAGAACCTCTTCTCGGTGACCAACGCGGTGGACGCTGGGTATCACGTTCTGTTTGGGCCAACAGACGTGAGGTTCCTTCGCAACGTATCAGCGGTGAAGGCTGATGTTGCTCATGTTGGGAGGAGGGTGAAGAACTTGTTTGTTCTTTCCACCAGTGCCTATGATGATAGGATGAGGGCCAATGATAGTGCGG
This sequence comes from Platanthera guangdongensis, assembly GCA_039583875.1. NCBI lineage: Eukaryota > Viridiplantae > Streptophyta > Magnoliopsida > Asparagales > Orchidaceae > Platanthera > Platanthera guangdongensis. The sequence continues at coordinate 108,608,678 of CM077167.1, forward strand.
CTATCTGGCATGAGAGGCTGGGGCATGTTGGCATGGACAAGCTGAAGGCAATGGCTAGTAGAAGTCTGGTGAGGGGGTTGCCGAAGTTGTCCTCCTTTGGTGATGGGCATGTTTGTGCGGGCTATCAATACGGTAAGGCACATCGCCTTCCGTTTGATAAATCACAAACAAGGAGCAAGAAACCATTGGAGTGTATTCATGGCGACCTGATGGGACCGACGGTTACTGCCAGCCTTGGTGGAAGCAAATACATGCTTCTCTTGGTTGATGACTACTCAAGGTATACTTGGGTGTACTTCTTAAAGGAGAAGTCGGAAGCCTTCCATTTGTTCGTGGAGTTCAAGGAGTTGGTAGAAGGCCGGCTTGGCTTGCGGATTAAGAAGCTTAGAACTGATAACGGGGGTGAATTTGTTTCCTCCGAGTTTTCTAACTTCTGCAGGAAGCACGGGATCCAACGAGAGCTTACTTGTGCTCACACTCCACAACACAATGGGGTAGCGGAGCGGAAGATCCGTCATTTGATGGAGACCTGCAAATGCTGGCTTCATGCGAAAGATATCCCAAGGTCCTTTTGGGCGGAGGGAATGTCTTGTGCTGCTTATGTTATCAACCGGATGCCACTCAGCCCTATCAACATGAAGACTCCTATTGAGCTGTTGCTGAAGGAGAAGCCGAGTGTTGAACACCTTAGGGTGTTCGGTTCAACTTGCTACGTGCTTATCCCGGATGCTTCACGGACAAAGCTGGATGCGAAGGCAAGGAAACTTGTCTTTGTTGGCTATGATGAGCGGAAGAAGGGATGGAAGTGCATGGATCCTGTGACGAAGAAGTTCGTTGTATCAAGAGACGTTGTCTTCGACGAGATGACGTCATATGGAGGTGGCTCGGTGGAGCTAACCGGAAGTAGCAAGGTTGAGGAAGCACCGGTGGAGGCTGCTGAAGGCTTGGAAGAGGAGCTTGCTGTTTCACCAGCAGCTCCCGTTGCTTCGAACTCCGAGGCTGAGCCTTCTGGCTCAGGAAGCAGGGGGAGCACTGCTCAATGCTTGCCCCAGGTAGGAGTGGAGCCTGAAGAAGCAACGGAAGCCGTGAGCAAGGAGCCGTGTCTTCGGAGATCGAAGAGGGTGGTTAAGCCACCGGCTCGGTACTGTGATGGGAATGCAGTGAGCTTTGTCTCTTGCTTCTTTGCAGGTCCTCTGGATGAGCGAGAGCCTGCAAACTTCAACGAGGCCACTGGAGTGAAGGAGTGGGATGATGCCATGAAGGAAGAGATTGATGCTCTGAAGAAAAATGAAACCTGGGACCTTGTGCCCAAGGTTGATGGCATTACTCCGGTTACTTGCAAGTGGGTGTACAAGTTGAAGAAGAAGGCTGATGGGAGCATTGATCGGTTCAAGGCTCGCCTGGTCGCAAGAGGATTCTCACAACAGTATGGAGAAGACTATGAGGAGACATTCAGTCCAGTTGCGAAGATGACTTCTGTAAGAGTGGTGATCGCCTTGGCTGCTAGCAAGGGATGGAGGTTGTGGCAACTTGATGTGAAGAATGCTTTTCTTTACGGAGAGATTGACAAGGACATCTTCATGGATCAGCCGCTTAGTTTTGTCTCTGAGAAGCATCCGGACTATGTCTGCAAACTCAGGAAGGCTCTCTATGGGTTGAAGCAAGCTCCTCGAGCGTGGTATGGGAATATTGCAGAGTACTTGCAATTCTGTGGATACCTGGCTTCCAACTCGGATTCAAGCTTGTTCGTCAAGAAGAAGGGAGAGCTAAGAGTCTTGGTCCTGCTGTATGTGGATGATATGATCATCACAGGGAACTCGGAGGAGGAAGTAGCAAGGCTCAGGGGAGAGCTTGCTATACGCTTCGAGTTGAAAGACTTGGGAGAGTTGCATCACTTTCTCGGTCTGGAAGTGGAGAGGAAGGAGTGCGGGGTTCTCATTAGCCAGAAAGGGTATGCTGATCGCATTGTGAAGCGGTTTGGCATGGGCGAAGGGAAGAAGTGCTCTACTCCACTGGAATCTGGGCTGAAGCTTCGACGGGATGAGGGAAGGGTTCTTCATGATCCCTTGGTGTTCAGGGCTCTTGTTGGGAGCTTGATTTACCTGACGATTACTAGGCCGGATATCGCTTATGCTGTTGGCCGAGTAAGTCGGTATATGGATGAACCAAGGCAATCTCATCTAGTGGCGGCAAAGGGAATTCTGAAGTATGTCAAGGTGACTTCTGAGATGGGACTCCTCTATAGAAGGGACGCGGAGTTTGCGTTGCTCGGTTACACGGATGCTGACTATGGCGGTGATTCGGATGATCGAAGGTCTACTTCAGGTTATGTGTTCACTTGCGGTTCAGCTAGCATCTCGTGGTGTAGCAAGAAGCAGGACTCGGTGTCGGTTTCAACCACGGAGGCGGAGTATAAGGCTTCGGCCTTGGCTGCTCGGGAAGCCGTTTGGTTGAGGAGGCTTATAGAGGATGTCCATGAAGAAGTGCAAGGGCCTACTTTACTCCGGGGTGACAATGAGAGTGCTCTCAAACTGGTAAACAATCCAGTGTGTCATGCCAGGACCAAGCATATAGAGATTGATCACCACTTCATCAGGGAGAAGGTGTTGGAGGGGTCTCTGCTGGTCGGGCATGTTCGGAGTGAAGATAATCTTGCTGACATCTTCACGAAGCCACTGTCGAAGGGGCCTTTTGAACGTTTGCGCAGCTTGCTGGGCTTGGTCATCACTTCTCACTTCAAGGGGGAGTGTTGAAATTTGTGAAGTGGAAGTGGGTGACGGGACAGGCCGCGCGGCCTGTGGCGGACAGCCTTGGCGGACTGGGCGGACTGGGCGGACTGCGTTATGCGGCCTGGTGAAAAGTCTGGTGGAAGCTGGCTGTGTTGAGCGGGTTGTTGCATGGAGTCCGCGGTTTGGTGCGGCCTGGTATCTGCGGATAGAGAGGCTTGCGGACTGGTGCTTTGCTCAGTGCTCGCAGGTGCAAGCTCGCGCTGTTGGCGGGTTGGTTTGAGTTCGCGGGAAGCCTTGCGGACTGGTGTGTCCACGGTTTGGGCTGTTGCGGACTGAGCTTAGAGCTTGGCTGAGGCCTTGTCGAGCTCTGGTGTTACAGCAGGCGATTTGCTGTGGAGACCAGTTGGCGGTCTGGTGTTTGGAGTCCGGGAGGATGCTGCTGCATTGGACAAGTGCGAGGAGCTCGCGGACTGGTTGCGGTCTGTGCTAGGGTGTTTGGCGGATGAGACTTTGTGTCCGCCATGCTCGCACTGGCCCTTGATGGTTTTGGACTTGGTCACACATTGTGCCAAGTTCATGGTGTCCGCCGTATCCGCCAAGTCCGCTGTGACCGGGCGGACTGTTGCTGTTTGCCTTTGGTCGTGGACTTGTGGCGGATTGAGGTGTGGGTCTTGCGGACTGCCTCGGGTTGGTGCGGACAGCCATTGAAGGGGGTTGCTGTCCTGCAGTGGTAGGAGCTTTGCGGGCTGATGCCTTGTCCGCTTAGATCAGGAGGACTGGAGAGGGTTCGTCATCGGTTGCCGTGCTCCTGGCGGGTTTCCTTGGTATCCGGCTAAGTCCATGCGGACTCAGCGGACGGTGGTTATATTCGCGCGGACTGAGGGTGGTGTCGCTATCTCTTGGGCGGTGACCACACTCCTCACCCTGCCTATAAATAGGACCCCCTGGCACATCTACAGTAACCTAAGTAACTTGAGTGAACAGTAAGTTGGGGTGTGCGAAGTGCTGCGGTCTGTGTTTGTCAGTCCGCGCGGATTGTTTCAGGTTGACGGTTTGCTGTGTGCAGGTCGCGCGGATAACTTCAAGGAGTCAGGAGTTTGGCTGTGACTTTGGTCAGTGCTTGGAAGTGTGCGGTCTCTGCGGACTCAGCAGGAGGTCGCTCTGCGGCTCAGTTCTGTTTCATCTTTGCCAGCTTCAATAACCTGTCCGCCGGTTTCAGGCGGGTAGGGGAGTTCCTCAGTTCGGGTTCAGTAGGAGGCGAATAACGGTCTGTCCGCGCGGCCTCGCGGCTTCGGCGGACTCCGTGGTATTCGGCGGATTGCAGCATAGCTTGGGCGAGCTCAGCGGTCTCGGCGGTCTCGGCGACCTCGCGGTCTCGGCGGACTGGAGTGATGTCCGCCCGGCTTGGTTTTTTTTGGTTCTTTCTGTTTACAGCTGTAATACTAGCGAAATCATGTCTCACTATGTATGCCTCGGATTGTAAAGAAGTGAATGCATAATAAGACCTTCTTGTGCTTCCATTGTTTTGTTGGGTGCAACCTCTTGTCCTTGGGTTTTCCGCAGGTTCAGCGTGCGAACTGGGTAGTTCCGAAGATATTAATTTGGTGTTTGGGCTATCTTGCTGACCACGTTGAGAAAATTTAACATGGTATCAGAGCCAGGTTTCTGAGGTTTCGGAGGTTCAGTTGCGTGAGCGGAGGTCAGCCAGTGTTGTTACTCAGTGATTGAGTGGTGTGCAACCTGTGTTGTTGCTCGGAGCTGCTGAAGGGTACCAACAGGTGATCGCAATGGAAGGAAGCTTAGCAAGAGGTCTTGGCATTGAACTCTTAACGCCGACTAACTATAAAAAGTGGAAGTCGTGCATGAAGAGTTATCTTCTAGGCGAGGAGCTGTGGGAAGTCGTCGGTGGAGACGATAGACAGGAAGTTACTGCTGCTTTCGGTACTGCTGAACAGGTGAGGCTCTGGAGAAGAACTAATGCTAAGGCAGAGTTCGTTCTGAAGAGAGCTGTCTCTCCGGAACTGTTTGATCACATCATTGGATGTGAGTCGGCTGCTGATATTTGGACAACCATTGATGAGTTGTTCAATAGGAAGAATGTGGCGCGGCTGCAGTTCCTGGAGAATGAGTTGGCCAGGGCAACTCAGGGAGACCTTTCCATCTCCAAGTACTTCTTAAAGATGAAGAGCTTGTGTGCTGAGCTGTCGGCACTGGATCCTGATGAGCCTATCTCTGAGGCAAAGATGAAAAGGCACATTATCCGCGGCTTGCGGAAGGAGTATGTGGCCTTTGTTACATCTGTTCAAGGGTGGGCTACTCAGCCGTCTCTGCTAGAGCTGGAGAATCTGCTTGCCTCGCAGGAGAGCTTAGCAAGGCAGATGGCTGGAGTGAACCTGAATCAGGAAGGCAGCGAGGCTCTCTTCTCAGGCAAGAAGAAGGGATGGGAAGGGAAGAAGAAGAAGAAGGTGCAGGCCGCTGGTGAAAAGGAGACTTCAACTTCGTATCCGCCGGAGAGGAGCAATGCTCCTAAGGACTGGAAGAAGAACTTGAAGTGCTACCGGTGTCATCAGCGAGGGCACTTCAAGCGGGACTGCAAGGTCAAACTGCAGCCTGGGCATGCTGCGGGAAAGGAGGAAGCTTGCTCGCGAAGTGAAGAAGCAGAATGGGGAGGAGCTTTCATGACGGGCACTTGTGTCCGGGCCTTATCTGCTGAGGACTTCAACAGCGAGTGGATCGTCGACTCCGGGTGTGGTCATCACCTCACCGGAGACAAATCGAAGTTCACCTCCATGCAAGCTTAATCAGGTAATGAAGCTATTATCACTGCTGATAATACTGTTTATGCAGTAGAGAAGGAGGGGGTCGTTTCTTTGGGTAGTGATCAGGGGCCACTCACGTTAAGGAGTGTGTATCACGTGCCGGGCATGAAGAAGAACCTCTTCTCGGTGACCAACGCGGTGGACGCTGGGTATCACGTTCTGTTTGGGCCAACAGACGTGAGGTTCCTTCGCAACGTATCAGCGGTGAAGGCTGATGTTGCTCATGTTGGGAGGAGGGTGAAGAACTTGTTTGTTCTTTCCACCAGTGCCTATGTTGATAGGATGAGGGCCAATGATAGTGCGGCTATCTGGCATGAGAGGCTGGGGCATGTTGGCATGGACAAGCTGAAGGCAATGGCTAGTAGAAGTCTGGTGAGGGGGTTGCCGAAGTTGTCCTCCTTTGGTGATGGGCATGTTTGTGCGGGCTGTCAATACGGTAAGGCACATCGCCTTCCGTTTGATAAATCACAAACAAGGAGCAAGAAACCATTGTAGTGTATTCATGGCGACCTGATGGGACCGACGGTTACTGCCAGCCTTGGTGGAAGCAAATACATGCTTGTCTTGGTTGATGACTACTCAAGGTATACTTGGGTGTACTTCTTAAAGGAGAAGTCGGAAGCCTTCCATTTGTTCGTGGAGTTCAAGGAGTTGGTAGAAGGCCGGCTTGGCTTGCGGATTAAGAAGCTTAGAACTGATAACGGGGGTGAATTTGTTTCCTCCGAGTTTTCTAACTTCTGCAGGAAGCACGGGATCCAACGAGAGCTTACTTGTGCTCACACTCCACAACAAAATGGGGTAGCGGAGCGGAAGATCCGTCATTTGACGGAGACCTGCAAATGTTGGCTTCATGCGAAAGATATCCCAAGGTCCTTTTGGGCGGAGGGAATGTCTTGTGCTGCTTATGTTATTGTTGAAGTATTAGACCGGGCGGCTTAGCGGTCTGATCCAGCGGTTTGTTGACCGGGCGGCTTAGCGGTCTGATCCAGCGGTTTGCAGACCGGGCGGTCTATCGATCTACCTCTGCAGCCTGTTTCATCCTGCTGAAGTTGCCGGGCGGTTATCATGTCTATCTAACCGCGCGGCCTATGCGGTCTCCATTATTCTAGCCGCTCAGTATTGTAAATGTTTAGTCCCACATTGTTTGTATACTCTCTTTCTCTTCCCCTCCATTCTATATAAGGGAGGTCATACCTTTGTAAATGATATCTTTTTTGGATAATAAAATTTCAATTATTCAAAAGTTTATTCGCTTGTTCTCTACTTTTCGCCTCTTTTCGCTACTTTCTAACATGGTATCAGAGCCAGGTTGTTTCCTCCTGATTCTGTGCGCTCTCTGTTGCTCGCGGCTTGTTTTCCGCATTCTGCGACTTGATTCGCGGCTTGCCTTCTCTTCTGTCCGCGCGGCTTATTTCTATCCGCGCGGCTTGTTTCTGTCCGCTGCCCTGTTCGCGCGGCTTGCTTCTTCTTGGTTCTCTTCTCCTACTGCTCTTTGTCGCAGCGACCTGTTTCCTTGTCGCCGCGCTCCTTGGTCTTTCCTGCCGCTCCGACTTCCTAGTCGTTGCGGTCTATACCTGTCCGCGAGTGTTGTCCCTCTACTCGCGGTTCGCTGCTGTGATCTGCCTGACCGTGCGGGTTGTTCCTTTCTCCCCCGCATCTTGGTCGCGGTCACCGGCTCTTCTCCTCTTTTCTGTTCGCTCGACCTTTTCAGTCCGCGCGACCTCTTCCCCGCTGTGCCTTTGACCGCCTTCTAGCAGCTGCTGTGATCTGCCTGACCGTGCGGGTTGTACCTTTCTTACCCGCATCTTGGTCGCGGTCACCTGCTCTTCTCCTCTCTTCTGTTCGCTCGGCCTTTTTTCAGTCCGTGCGACCTCTTCCCCGCTGTGCCTTTGCCTCTTTCTAGCCGCCACTGTTCGCGCGGCTTCTTCTGTTTTCTAACCGCTACTGTTCGCGCGGCTTCTTCTGCTTATCGGGTTCTATGACTACCTCCGGTCTCACCACTACTCCTGCAGCTCCTTCTCCTCCTCCTCCTTCGGGCAACCTTGGCACCCTTTCCAAGCTTGTTGGCTCCAACTATCCCGATTGGAGCGTTTCTTTCACCTTTCTCCTTCGTTCTCAACGCAAGCGTCATCACCTCACCGATGACCCTCCTCCTCGTACCTCTCCTGAGTTTGATGACTGGGATGCGAGTGATGCTCTTGTTCGCACCTGGCTGGCCAACAGCCTTTCTAATGAGTGCCTTCCCGTCATTCGCCATGATGAGACGGTCAAGGCCGCCTGGCTTCACCTCGCTGCTCTCTATTCGAAGGGGGGCCAGACGTCCTGCATTTATACTCTCTATGCGGACCTCTTCGCCCGCCCTTCCATGTTACCGGCTGCGGCCTATCAGCAGGTTCAGGCGCTTGGTGCTGAAATCCTCCAGAATCGCCTCTTCTCCGCGGACTTGGCCGACCAACACAAACACTTCCAGGAACTCCTGGTTGTTTGTTATCTTCTTCGTCTTCCCTACTCTTATGATATGATCCGCCAGCAGATCTTGGGTGAGGCGGAATCTCCTACTTTGGATGCCACCGCGGCTCGCATTGCCGCCGTTACTTCGCTCCTCCAGCGGCCTCTGTTGGCCTCCCCCCCTTCCCAGGACTCCTTTGCTCACCACGCTCAGCGGGGGGGCCCCAGTGGCCATGGCTCCTCTGGCGGCCGGAGTTCCTCCCGGTTCCTCTGCTCTCACTGTGGTCGTACTGGCCATACTGTTGACCGCTGCTGGCAGAAACATCCTCATCTTCGCCCTTCCGGTGATGCTCCTTCGGCCTCCGCCTCTTCTAGGCCGTCTGCCTCTGTGGCCACGACGTCAGGCAGTGCCCACGTCGTTACCCAAGGTAAATGGCTGATTGACTCCGGTGCCACCAATCATATGACGGGCAACCCTCATTGCTTCTCCCGTCTTGAGACCCATGACCGCTTACCCCCAGTTCGTGTGGCGGATGGTTCCCCGTCCCCGGTTCATGGGACGGGCATGGTTCAACTCACTCCATCGCTTTGCTTGGAGGATACCCTCTATGTCCCGAAGTTCCCGTGCAAGTTGTTATCAGTTACTACTTTATGCCGGCAACTTCAGTGCTCCGTTTTATTCACACCCACTACTTGTTCTCTTCAGGACCCGAGGACCCAGCGGACGATTGCTTCTGGGACTGAGAGAGGCGGCCTCTACTTCCTCGACGATGTTTCCGCTCTTTCTGCCTACTCCTCCTCCACCGATCTCCTTCAGTGGCATCTTCGTCTTGGACATCCTCCTCCTCGGCTTATTTGTCAGCTTCTGCCCCACTTACCTCCTACCGGTTCTCCGCTCAACTGTGATGCATGTCAGCTTGGCAAACATCATCGCTCCTCCTTCCCTCCGAAGCAAGGTCGTGGCTCCTCTCGCATGTTTGATCTTATTCATTCTGATGTATGGGGTCCTGCTCCTACCCTTACAGTTGGTCGGGGCAGTTCCTATTTTGTTAGTTTTATCGATGATTTTACTCGATGTACCTGGGTGTATCTATTAAAAGATCGCTCTGAACTATTTTCTGTTTGGCAATCCTTTTACTTTATGATTCAGACTCAATTTGCTATTTCCATTAAAGTCTTACGTTCTGATAATGCCAAGGAGTATCTAAATCATGAGTTCTCCACGTTCTTTCACAAACATGGCCTCCTTCATCAAACATCTTGTGTTTACACCTCCGAACAGAATGGGGTGGCGGAGCGTAAAAACCGTCACCTGCTTGATGTTGCGCGTACTCTCATGACGCAGATGCACGTCCCTCGCTCCTACTGGGGCTACGTCGTGCTCCTCGCTTGCTATCTCATTAATCGCCTTCCCTCCACGGTCCTCCACGGCCAGACTCCCTTCTCCCTTCTCTACCCCCACCAGGAACCTTTTCCTCTTCCTCTCCATGTCTTTGGCTGTACGGCCTTTGTTCACGCTCCCTCCGCCACCCGCGACAAGCTTTCCCCCCGTTCCACCAAGTGTGTCTTTTTGGGGTACTCTACCACTCAAAAAGGCTATTGCTGCTTTGACCCCCTTCTCCGCAAGCAGTTTGTTTCCGCCGATGTGACTTTTTTCGAAAATGCTTCCTATTTCTCTCCTTCCTCTTCTCTTCCTTCTCTTCCTTCAGATATCTCTGTTCCTTCCACACCTCTCCACGTTTTCCCACCTTCGTCTCCTCCTCCACCCACTCCTTCCCAGTCCGTCTCCCCACCCACCCCTCCACCCTCCTCTCCGCTGCCGTCTCTCTCTAGTCCCGGGCCAGCCTTCTCCGCCACGGACGCTCCGGTCGCTGACGCTCCCGTCGCCGACGCTCTCGTTGACCTGGATGTTCCCATTGCCCTTCGCAAAGGGGTGCGGGCGTGTACTCAACACCCGCTCACTGCTGTTGTTTCTTATGATCAGCTTTCTCCTTCTCGCAGGTGTTTTGCCTTGGCTATCTCTGCTACTTCTACTCCCCGTACCTACCAGGAGGCTCTCGCTCTCCCTCATTGGAAGTCTGCCATGGATGAGGAGATGGCTACTCTTACTGAACGGGGTACCTGGACCCTGGTTCCTCCTCCCGTGGGCACTGATGTGGTTGGCTGTCGCTGGGTATTCGTTGTGAAGTTTCGCCCCGACGGCACTGTGGATCGCTACAAAGCCCGGCTGGTGGCCAAGGGCTTTACTCAGACTTATGGCGTTGATTACTTTGATACCTTCTCTCCGGTTGCTCGCCTCAGCACCATCCGGGTTCTCTTTTCTGTGGCTGTTAACCGGGCTTGGGCTATTTCCCAGCTTGATGTGAAGAATGCCTTTCTCTATGGCGATCTTCAGGAGGACGTCTATATGGAGCAACCTCCTGGGTATGTTGCTCAGGGGGAGACACGTGTCTGTCATTTGAAGAAGGCCATTTATGGCCTAAAGCAGAGCCCTCGGGCATGGTTCGACAAATTCAGTGGTATTGTGGCTACCATCGGCTTTCAAAGGAGTTCGGCCGATCACTCCTTATTCATTCGCAAAACGGCCTCGGGACTGGTGGTTTTGGCCGTATATGTGGATGATATTCTCCTTACTGGCGATGACCGAGATGGGGTGGACTTGACGAAGAAGCACCTCCGTCAGCACTTGGTCACGAAGGATATGGGCTCCCCAAAGTACTTTTTGGGGATAGAAATATCTCGGAAACTTGACTCCTTGGTTCTCTCTCAACGGAAGTATGCCCTTGATCTTCTTCGAGAAGCAGGCTTGACAGGTGCCAAACCAGCTCGTTTTCCCATGGATGTTGGAGAAGACAAGACGTGGACGGATGATTCGCCTCTTCTATCTGATGTCACACGGTACAGACGTTTGGTAGGCAAACTCATCTATCTCACGGTGACTAGACCCGACATCGCCTACGCTGTAGGCAAGGTCAGTCAGTTTATGCAAGCTCCCAGGGAGTGTAATCTTCAGTCCGCCCTGAAGATTTTAGAGTATATCAAAGCAGCACCGGGCAGAGGGTTACTCTTTCAGAAGAATGGCCATCTGAGGGTTGAGGCCTACTCAGATTCAAGTTATGCGGATGACAAAGGCGATCGTAAATCCACGTCAGGTTTTTGTACCTTTGTTGGAGGTAATCTCGTGAGTTGGAAGAGCAAGAAACAGTCTGTTGTTTCCAGATCCAGTGCCGAAGCAGAATACCGGAGTATGACGTCAACCACGTGTGAGTTAAAGTGGTTGCGCGCTCTCATGCTTGACCTGGGCGAGGTATATGACTGTCCTCTCCCTATGTTCTGTGACAACAAAGCCGCTATACACATATCCAGAAATCCGGTCTTCCATGAGAGAACGAAGCATATAGAGGTTGACTGTCACTTCATTCGGGAAGAGATTTTGAAGAAATAGATTTGTACTCCTTTTGTCACCTCTGACAAGGAGTTGGCAGATATCTTCACCAAGCCGGTTTCTACTTCCTTCTTCCGCATCTGTGACAAGCTGGGCATGATTGATATCTATGCTCCAGCTTGAGGGGGAGTGTTGAAGTATTAGACCGGGCGGCTTAGCGGTCTGATCCAGCGGTTTGTTGACCGAGCGGCTTAGCGGTCTGATCCAGCGGTTTGCAGACCGGGCGGTCTATCGGTCTACCTCTGCGGCCTGTTTCATCCTGCTGAAGTTGCCGGGCGGTTATCATGTCTATCTAACCGCGCGGTCTATGCGGTCTCCATTATTCTAGCCGCTCAGTATTGTAAATGTTTAGTCCCACATTGTTTGTATACTCTCTTTCTCTTCCCCTCCATTCTATATAAGGGAGGTCATACCTTTGTAAATGATATCTTTTTTGGATAATAAAATTTCAATTATTCAAAAGTTTATTCGCTTGTTCTCTACTTTTCGCCTCTTTTCGCTACTTTCTAACAGTTATCAACCGGATGCCACTCAGCCCTATCAACATGAAGACTCCTATTGAGCTGTTGCTGAAGGAGAAGCCGAGTGTTGAACACCTTAGGGTGTTCGGTTCAACTTGTTACGTGCATGTCCCGGATGCTTCACGGACAAAGCTGGATGCGAAGGCAAGGAACCTTGTCTTTGTTGGCTATGATGAGCGGAAGAAGGGATGGAAGTGCATGGATCCTGTGACGAAGAAGTTCGTGGTATCAAGAGACGTTGTCTTCGATGAGCTGACGTCATATGGAGGTGGCTCGGTGGAGCTAACCGGAAGTACCAAGGTTGAGGAAGCACCGGTGGAGGCTGCTGAAGGCTTGGAAGAGGAGCTTGCTGTTTCACCAGCAGCTCCTGTTGCTTCGAACTCCGAGGCTGAGCCTTCTGGCTCAGGAAGCAGGGGGAGCACTGCTCAATGCTTGCCCCAGGTAGGAGTGGAGCCTGAAGAAGCAACGGAAGCCGTGAGCAAGGAGCCGTGTCTTCGGAGATCGAAGAGGGTGGTTAAGCCACCGGCTCGGTACTGTGATGGGAATGCAGTGAGCTTTGTCTCCTGCTTCTTTGCAGGTCCTCTGGATGAGCGAGAGCCTGCAAACTTCAACGAGGCCACTGGAGTGAAGGAGTGGGATGATGCCATGAAGGAAGAGATTGATGCTCTGAAGAAAAATGAAACCTGGGACCTTGTGCCCAAGGTTGATGGCATTACTCCGGTTACTTGCAAGTGGGTGTACAAGTTGAAGAAGAAGGCTGATGGGAGCATTGATCGGTTCAAGGCTCACCTGGTCGCAAGAGGATTCTCACAACAGTATGGAGAAGACTATGAGGAGACATTCAGTCCAGTTGCGAAGATGACTTTTGTAAGAGTGGTGATCTCCTTGGCTGCTAGCAAGGGATGGAGGTTGTGGCAACTTGATGTGAAGAATGCTTTTCTTTACGGAGAGATTGACAAGGACATCTTCATGGATCAGCCGCTTGGTTTTGTCTCTGAGAAGCATCCGGACAATGTCTGCAAACTCAGGAAGGCTCTCTATGGGTTGAAGCAAGCTCCTCGAGCGTGGTATGGGAAGATTGCAGAGTACTTGCAATTCTGTGGATACCTGGCTTCCAACTCGGATTCAAGCTTGTTCGTGAAGAAGAAGGGAGAGCTAAGAGTCTTGGTCCTGTTGTATGTGGATGATATGATCATCACAGGGAACTCGGAGGAGGAAGTAGCAAGGCTCAGGGGAGAGCTTGCTATACGCTTCGAGATGAAAGACTTGGGAGAGTTGCATCACTTTCTCGGTCTGGAAGTGGAGAGGAAGGAGTGCGGGGTTCTCATTAGCCAGAAAGGGTATGCTGATCGCATTGTGAAGCGGTTTGGCATGGGCGAAGGGAAGAAGTGCTCTACTCCACTGGAATCTGGGCTGAAGCTTCGACGGGATGAGGGAAGGGTTCTTCATGATCCCTTGGTGTTCAGGGCTCTTGTTGGGAGCTTGATTTACCTGACGATTACTAGGCCGGATATCGCTTATGCTGTTGGCCGAGTAAGTCGGTATATGGCTGAACCAAGACAATCTCATCTAGTGGCGGCAAAGGGAATTCTGAAGTATGTCAAGGTGACTTCTGAGATGGGACTCCTCTATAGAAGGGACGCGGAGTTTGCATTGCTCGGGTACACGGATGCTGACTATGGCGGTGATTCGGATGATCGAAGGTCTACTTCAGGTTATGTGTTCACTTGAGGTTCAACTAGAATCTCGTGGTGTAGCAAGAAGCAGGACTCGGTGTCGGTTTCAACCACGGAGGCGGAGTATAAGCCCTCGGCCTTGGCTGCTCGGGAAGCCGTTTGGTTGAGGAGGCTTATAGAGGATGTCCATGAAGAAGTGCAAGGGCCTACTTTACTCCGGGGTGACAATGAGAGTGCTCTCAAACTGGTAAACAATCTAGTGTGTCACGCCAGGATCAAGCATATAGAGATTGATCACCACTTCATCAGGGAGAAGGTGTTGGAGGGGTCTCTGCTGGTCGGGCATGTTCGGAGTGAAGATAATCTTGCTGACATCTTCACGAAGCCACTGTCGAAGGGGCCTTTTGAACGTTTGCGCAGCTTGCTGGGCTTGGTCACCACTTCTCACTTCAAGGGGGAGTGTTGAAATTTGTGAAGTGGAAGTGGGTGACGGGACAGGCCGCGCGGCCTGTGGCGGACAGCCTTGGCGGACTGGGCAGACTGGGCGGACTGCGTTATGCGGCCTGGTGAAAAGTCTGGTGGAAGCCGGCTGTGTTGAGCGGGTTGTTGCATGGAGTCCGCGGTTTGGTGCGGCCTGGTATCTGCGGATAGAGAGGCTTGCGGACTGGTGCTTTGCTCAGTGGTTGCAGGTGCAAGCTCGCGCTGTTGGCGGGTTGGTTCGAGTTCGCGGGAAGCCTTGCGGACTGGTGTGTCCGTGGTTTGGGCTGTTGCGGACTGAGCTTAGAGCTTGGTTGAGGCCTTGTCGAGCTCTGGTGTTACAGCAGGCGATTTGCTGTGCAGACCAGTTGGCGGCCTGGTGTTTGGAGTCCGGGAGGATGCTGCTGCGTTGGACAAGTGCGAGGAGCTCGCGGACTGGTTGCGGTCTGTGCTAGGGTGTTTGGCGGACGGGACTTTGTGTCCGCCATGCTCGCACTGGCCCTTGATGGTTTTGGACTTGGTCACACATTGTGCCAAGTTCATGGTGTCTGCCGTATCCGCCAAGTCCGCTGTGACCGGGCGGACTGTTGCTGTTTGCCTTTGGTCGTGGACTTATGGCGGATTGAGGTGTGGGTCTTGCGGACTGCCTCGGGTTGGTGCGGACAGCCATTGAAGGGGGTTGCTATCCTGCAGTGGTAGGAGCTTTGCGGGCTGATGCCTTGTCCGCTTAGCTCAGGCGGACTGGAGAGGGTTCGTCATCGGTTGTCGTGCTCCTGGCGGGTTTCCTTGGTATCCGGCTAAGTCCATGCGGACTCAGCGGACGGTGGTTGTATTCGCGCGGACTGAGGGTGGTGTCGCTATCTCTTGGGCGGTGACCACACTCCTCACCCTGCCTATAAATAGGACCCCCTGGCACATCTACAGTAACCTAAGTAACTTGAGTGAACAGTAAGTTGGGGTGTGCGAAGTGCTGCGGTCTGTGTTTGTCAGTCCGCGCGGATTGTTTCAGGCTGACGGTTTGCTGTGTGCAGATCGCGCGGATAACTTCAAGGAGCCAGGAGTTTGGCTGTGACTTCGGTCAGTGCTTGGAAGTGTGCGGTCTCTGCGGACTCAGCAGGAGGTCGCTCTGCGGCTTGTCAGTTCTGTTTCATCTTTACCAGCTTCAATAACCTGTCTGCCGGTTTCAGGCGGGTAGGGGAGTTCCTCAGTTCGGGTTCAGCAGGAGGCGAATAACGGTCTCTCCGCGCGGCCTCGCGGCTTCGGCGGACTCCGTGGTATTCGGCGGATTGCAGCATAGCTTGGGCGAGCTCAGCGGTCTCGGCGGTCTCGGCGGACTGGAGTGATGTCCTGTAACACCCCCATCCGTCGCATGGCATATAACAGAAGGTCCAGCTGGAACCCGATGCCATATACCACAGACAGTCGGAAGGGTTACTAAATGAATAAATCAAACCATCTAATAAGACTACTCGTCCTAATCACAGAGCATTCTAGCGGAAGATTTTAAAGTTGAAAGAACCCAAAATTAATTCCATCAATATGAATGTCCACAGCTACAACAACAGGAATGAACCCCAAATACACTGAAATAGGTACATGGCCTTATGGCCTTACAAATGTTCATAAATATAACATGACTTACATACATCGGCTCGCAGGCCGGCCACACATGAGAAATGTAAAAACAACTATTCTACGGCCTTCTAGGGCCAGCACAGCAACATGGGCTCCAGCCCGCTATTTGGCGCTCGGCTCCGCAGCACCTGCAAGCACATACCACCGCACGGTGGCAAATAAAGCAACGGTCAGCTAAAAGCCGACCAAATTATAACGACCCCGCCCCTTACTCGGACGGCGGTGCTCTTTCCCTGCAAAACTTTAGCCAACAATATATATATAGCGCAATTATAATTCGCCACAGGTGTAGGCTCGCACGGCCAAACACCCCGTGCACTCAGGGCACATTCATGGTGGACCCTGACCCATCAGTGCATCCACCACCACCCCTAGGATGGCAACAACATGTGAGCATTTAGCCTTTCTGACCACCGTCTAAGGCTCCAACTATGCCAACGGCCAGTCCCCGTCTTCGGGTCTCTCGCACCGAACCACATAGCCTAGGTCCAATTCCACTTGCCCGTTGCTCACGCCGCATGTCCAATTTAAGGAACTTTGCGCGGGCCAAGCTTCTCTCGGATCCCAAATTTTCCAAAACAGTCTCATAACCCAGTTATGATCAAGGCCGGTTCCCAGACCGCCAAGTTAGCAGAACACGTTTCCGCTCAGTTTTCCGGGTGCGCCTTGAAGCTAACCTCCAAGGATCCCTGCTGCAATCTAACGCGTAGAAACCCGAAAAATCCAAAGCACGGAGTCTTCTCCGGCAAAACCATATCAAATGCAACATCACCGATCCAGACAAAACACGTCCGGGTAGGCTTCACACACAATGCCTATGCCCGTACTTACGATTCCGGGCTCTACATGCAACACAAGGGGGACTATTCCCGTCAACCCCAAGGAACACCACGCACTCACCGCATACTCGCGGGAGAGGGATTCCCTATGCAGAAAGAAAGAGCTTCAAGCGCTCGAGTTGAGAATCGTTACCCTTGTAGTCCGTTTTGGCGCCATGGAAAAACTACGCGGTTAGAACTCTTCGCAATGACTTTCCCTCCACGGATCCGCTCTCCGATTTCGAAATGGCGCTCCGATGCTCCGCCGGCGGCCGGAAACCTCCTTCTTCTTCCTCTCCTCTCTCACTTTGGAAGGGGAGAATTTTGGAGAGAAAATGAGGGAATAACTCCCTATTCCCGGCCTTAACAGAGCCTAAACTAATCTGGGCCGTCAGATCTAAATTAAAGAAAATGAACGGCTCGGATCTGCACAAAATTCCCCAGAACTGGGCCGCACACGGCTTGGAACACACGGCCGTGTCCAAGGCCGTGTGCCTCGATCCAGGCACGATCGTCGAACGGGGAAACGCACACGGGCCAAGACACGCCCGTGTCTGACCTGACACGCCCGTGTCGGGTTCCTCGACACGCCCGTGTTCGAGGGCGTGTCACGCATAACCGCCACGGCAACGGACACGACCCCTCAGGACACGGGTCTGGACACGGGTTGGCACACGCCCGTGTCAGATGACACGCCCGTGTCATCTGGCCGTGTTCCTGGCCGTGTCCTTCTCGGGTTGGAAACGGCCAAAAATCACCAGCCAGACACGGCCTTGGACACGCCCGTGTCCTAGGCCGTGTACCCCTACAGGCACCAAAAACTCTTTTTTCCGCGACCGACTCGCACACAAATTCGGGGCGTTACAAATCTCCCACACTTAAGGAATTTCGTCCCGAAATTAAGCAAAGGTACACGAAAGCTAAATGATACCTGAGTGGAATAACTCGGGGTATTCCTCAACATAGCTTGCTCTCGCTCCCAAGAAAGCTCCTCACGTCCGCAATTATCCCAACGGACTTTAACCATTCTGACCTCCTTGTTGCGGAGTCGTTTGACTGCAACATCTTCAATTCGTACTGGTCTGACCCTTGTTGTTAACTCATAATCAACCGGTACCTGATCGTCTGCAATGATCTGCGAAGCCTCCTGAACTGCCTTACGCAACACTGATACGTGGAATACATCATGCAGCCCACTTAACTCCGTCGACAGCTTTAATCTATACGCCGCCTCGCCAACACGCTCCAGGATCTCAAATGGTCCAAGGTATCTCGGACTCAGCTTCTTCAAGCGTCGAACCCGCGATACACCCTTGAACGGCTTGATTTTTAAATACACCATGTCGCCAACGTTGAACTCCACATTTCTATGTTTGGCATTGTAGTACTTTGACTGTCTATCCTGAGCAATCTTCAGCCTTTCTTGAATTGTCCGTATCATTGAAGTGGCATCTTCCACCGCTTGACGTTTATATAACTTTGATTCGCCTGCCTCCAACCAAGACAACGGCGTACGGCACTTCCTCCCATACAAAGCTTCAAAAGGCGCCAATCCAATGCTTGCCTGAAAGCTATTGTTGTACGCAAACTCCACCATGTACAGGTGATCCTCCCAATGCTTTCCGAAATCTAGGACGCACATGCGAAGCATGTCCTCCATAGTTCTGTTGACTCTCTCGGTTTGGCCATCTGTCTGCGGGTGAAAGGCTGTGCTGAACTTTAGCTTAGTACCCAACAGACCATGCACCAACCTCCAGTCATTTGACGTGAAGCGTCCATCACGATCACTAACAATACTGCGAGGCACACCATGCAGTCGTACAATATTATCCACGTAGAGTTTGGCTAACTTTTCTACTGGATCTTCCTTTCTCATTGGGATAAAGTGCGACACCTTTGTCAATCTATCTACGACCACCCAAATGGCGTCATTTCCTTTTTGCGACTTCGGCAAACCGTGCACAAAATCCATAGATATGTCGTCAAACTTCCATTCTGGGATAGGAAGTGATTTCAAGAAACCTCCGGGCTTCTGGCATTCCGCCTTCACCAATGCACAAGTACGGCACTTGGCCACATAAAGCGCCACATCCTTCTTCAAACCCGGCCACCAGAATAATTTCTTCATGTCTCTATACATCTTCGTGCTTCCCGGGTGGATTGAGTATTTGGTATGATGAGCCTCATACATCAACTCCTCCCGAATATTATCCGCACTAGGAACGCATAGACGACCGTCCTTCCTTAGCAACCCATCTTCAACCACAAACTGGGAATTTGACCCATCCAAAGATCCATCTAGGATTTGCTTCATGCTGCTATCCTGAACCAAAGCCCGCCGAACTCTATCCGCTAGGTCACACTGCACCTCTGTCCAAAACAGTTTCGCCTCGGCACTAGACTGCTTGTCAACACAAGATATCTCCAATGCCTCCAACTCTTGGACCAATCTCTCATCATGCACTGATAACCAGTTGGCTCGTGCGGGAATCTTACGACTCAACGCATCCGCCACTACATTTCCCTTCCCAGGCACATAGTGTATCTTGAAGGTGTAGTCCCCTAAGAACTCCATCCACCTCCTCTGCCTCATGTTCAGATCCTTTTGATCCAATAGGTACTTCAAACTCTTATGATCGGTGTAAATATCTACCTTCACACCGTACAGATAGTGCCTCCAAAGCTTTAGAGCAAAAATCACGGCCGCTAACTCTAAGTCGTGGACCGGATAATTCCTCTCGTGAACCTTAAGCTATCACTCTCCCATGCTGTAGCAGAACACAGCCCAAACCACTGCCTGAAGCATCACTATCAATCTCGAACCCTTCGGTACCACTTGGCGAACATAAAATAGGCGTCGTGGTCAACCGCCTCTTCAATTCTTCAAAAGCCTGTTCGCACTCCGGAGACCACACAAACTTCTGATCCTTTCTTGTCAACGTCGTGAGTGGTAGTGCTATCCGCGAGAAGTTCTCTACGAAGCGCCTGTAGTAGCCAGCAAGTCCCAGAAAACTCCGGACCTCTGCCACCGTAGTCAAAGTAGGCCACTCCCGTATCGCCACTATCTTCGCCGGATCCACAGCTATTCCTTCTCCACTGACAACATGACCAAGGAACGCTATCGAGGATAACCAGAATTCACACTTGGAGAACTTTGCATATAACTGACTTTTCCTCAATGTCTCCAACACCATGTGTAAATGCTTGTAATGATCCTCCTCGCACCGCGAATACACCAGGATATCATCGATGAATACTATCACAAACTGATCCAAGTATTCTCTGAACGTCCTATTCATCAGATCCATAAACACGGATGGAGCATTCGTCAACCCAAACGGCATAACCGTGAACTCGTAATGCCCAAACTGCGTACTGAATGCTGTCTTTGGAATGTCGCTCTCCCTTATCCTCAACTGATAGTAACCAGACTTCAAATCTAACTTCGAATCTACAGTTGACCCAACCAACTGATCAAATAGATCGTCAATCCTCGGGATTGGATATTTGTTCTTCTCCGTAAGTTTGTTCAATTCCCGATAATCGATACAAAGCCGCAAGCTCCCATCTTTCTTCTTAACAAAGAGAACTGGTGCGCTCCAAGGCGACGAACTTGGACGCACATACCCTTGCTCTAGCAACTCCTGCAGTTGCACCTTCAACTCTGCCATTTCTCTTGGGGCTATCCGATAGGGGGAGCATGACACCGGTTTGGCACCCGGTACCAGCTCTATAGTAAAGTCTATCTCCCACTGAGGAGGGGCTCCTGGGAGATCATCTGGAAACACATCAGGATATTCGGACACAACTGGGATGTTGCCCAAACTAGGTTTAGGCGTCGAAGTCTGCACTAGAGTGACATACAGTTCTGCCCCAGACCGAACTGCCTTAAACGCCTGAAGGGCTGATATCAGAACTTTCCCTGACCCCTTCATGCCCGCAAAAGTAGTCTCCCGACCAGTGTCCAGACCCAACTTAACTTCTTTACGGTTGCAATCAATACATGCACTCTGCTCCGAGAGCCAATCCATACCGAAAATTACGTCGAACTCCACTAATGGTAGAACCAACGCCCGCAAATCAAACTCCCGGTCTCCAATCTGAATCTTCACAACACAAATCCTATCCGCACGCATTGAGCACCCATTAGGCAACAACACATCCAACTTGTTTTCTGCCATCGAGAACGGAACTCTGATGCGCGATATAAACTTTTCAGACAAGAAGGAATGTGATGCCCCCGTATCAAAAGGGCTCTCGCCGGAAACCCAAAGATTAACACAAAGCCTAGCATTAACAAACGTAAGCTAACAAGTACAAAAGTAACAACTATAAAAGTTAAACCACTATAATTTAACTCATACCTGTCACTACGTCTGCTTGCTTTATGGCCTCCTGTAGACCAAGATTGTAGACTCTAGGCTGGGCTGGAGCATGATGGGATGCGGTTGACTCCACCGCCTTCCCTTTCTCCTCATAAGTCGCTCCAGGTCTCCTCTCGGACTTTGGACGTCCGCTCCAACACTCCCGAGCAAAATGCCCATCTTCCCGCAGTTGTAGCAAGCTCCGGGGACTCGACTTGTAGTTGCCCCCGATGCATCAGCCGAAGGGGCTGAGTTTGAAGTCCTCCGCTTCTTGTTCCATCTGCGGAAACCTGTCTTGTGACTTGGCACCTTGAACTCGGTCTTCTTTTCTCCTGGGTCCCTCTTCTCTTGAACTTTCTTTGCAACCTTTTCCAACGATCGGGCCGAATTGACCAAGGCTAGGAAGCCCTGCGCCTTAGGCCCAGCAAGGAGTAACTGTAAATCGCCACGAAGACCCTCATAGAATCGGTTGGTCTTCCTCTCTTCTTCTGAAAACATAGCACCAGCATAACGACCCAACCGTGTGAACTCATGCAGATATTCGTCCACGCTTCTGGATCCCTGAGTCAACCCAAGAAATTGATTCTCCATCTCCAACCTCTGAGCAGAAGGTACAAATCTGGCTAGGAACAATCTTGAAAATTCTTCTATCGGCACATCCGCAAGTTGCCTTCCCACTAGGAGATGAAACTCCAACTCGTCCCACCACAGCCTCGCCTCACCTTCCAAAGAAAAGTCGTTATGGTGGTCTTCTGCCACTCCTCAGTCATTGTGGCCGTCAACACCCTCTTTATGGAAGAGAGCCAGTCCTCAGCTTGAGTTGGTGTTCCAACCCCATTAAACCTCGGAGGATTAAAGCCCATCACATGCTTTAGCTGCCTCTCCGTAGTTCTCCTCGGCTCTACTAACTCAACTGCTGCGCGTTCCACCACTCTCGGCTCTGCCGCCCTAACCGGTTCTTGCTCATCCGCAGGAGGTGCGCGATGCATTTGCCCCGCAGGTTGGGCATTTATCATTGCGAACACGGCTTCAGCCACCATCCTGATGGTTTCCGCTGAAGGAGGTGTAGCAGGCACGTCCCTTGGTGCACTACTTTCCGCTGATTGCGGACGCTCTGACTGACCAGCACCGCTCCTAGCTGCCTATAATAGCAAAGACACACGATTAGACAACAAACAAATTGCTAAAAGCAATCATTGGAACACTCAGGTTCCACAAAACAAGTGTATTTTCATTCCTAAGTGGACATTCATGGGTTCTTTTTAATGTTATAACGATGACGCACACATGTGCTCACCACCCCTTAAAAGAATTCGCCCACGAATTCATTTAAGCTTGACCGAAACCAGAAGTCTGATACCAAATTGTAACACCCCCATCCGTCGCATGGCATATAACAGAAGGTCCAGCTGGAACCCGACGCCATATACCACAGACAGTCGGAAGGGTTACTAAATGAATAAATCAAACCATCTAATAAGACTACTCGTCCTAATCACAGAGCATTCTAGCGGAAGATTTTAAATTTGAAAGAACCCAAAATTAATTCCATCAATATGAATGTCCACAGCTACAACAACAGGAATGAACCCCAAATACACTGAAATAGGTACATGGCCTTATGGCCTTACAAATGTTCATAAATATAACATGACTTACATACATCGGCTCGCAGGCCGGCCACACATGAGAAATGTAAAAACAACTATTCTACGGCCTTCTAGGGCCAGCACAGCAACATGGGCTCCAGCCCGCTATTTGGCGCTCGGCTCCGCAGCACCTGCAAGCACATACCACCGCACGGTGGCAAATAAAGCAACGGTCAGCTAAAAGCCGACCAAATTATAACGACCCCGCCCCTTACTCGGGACGGCGGTGCTCTTTCCCTGCAAAACTTTAGCCAACAATATATATATAGCGCAATTATAATTCGCCACAGGTGTAGGCTCGCACGGCCAAACACCCCGTGCACTCAGGGCACATTCATGGTGGACCCTGACCCATCAGTGCATCACCACCACCCCTAGGATGGCAACAACATGTGAGCATTTAGCCTTTCTGACCACCGTCTAAGGCTCCAACTATGCCAACGGCCAGTCCCCGTCTTCGGGTCTCTCGCACCGAACCACATAGCCTAGGTCCAATTCCACTTGCCCGTTGCTCACGCCGCATGTCCAATTTAAGGAACTTTGCGCGGGCCAAGCTTCTCTCGGATCCCAAATTTTCCAAAACAGTCTCATAACCCAGTTATGATCAAGGCCGGTTCCCAGACCGCCAAGTTAGCAGAACACGTTTCCGCTCAGTTTTCCGGGTGCGCCTTGAAGCTAACCTCCAAGGATCCCTGCTGCAATCTAACGCGTAGAAACCCGAAAAATCCAAAGCACGGAGTCTTCTCCGGCAAAACCATATCAAATGCAACATCACCGATCCAGACAAAACACGTCCGGTAGGCTTCACACACAATGCCTATGCCCGTACTTACGATTCCGGGCTCTACATGCAACACAAGGGGGACTATTCCCGTCAACCCCAAGGAACACCACGCACTCACCGCATACTCGCGGGAGCGGGATTCCCTATGCAGAAGAAAGAGCTTCAAGCGCTCGAGTTGAGAATCGTTACCCTTGTAGTCCGTTTTGGCGCCATGGAAAAACTACGCGGTTAGAACTCTTCGCAATGACTTTCCTCCACGGATCCGCTCTCCGATTTCGAAATGGCGCTCCGATGCTCCGCCGGCGGCCGGAAACCTCCTTCTTCTTCCTCTCCTCTCTCACTTTGGAAGGGGAGAATTTTGGAGAGAAAATGAGGGAATAACTCCCTATTCCCGGCCTTAACAGAGCCTAAACTAATCTGGGCCGTCAGATCTAAATTAAAGAAAATGAACGGCTCGGATCTGCACAAAATTCCCCAGAACTGGGCCGCACACGGCTTGGAACACGGCCGTGTCCAAGGCCGTGTGCCTCGATCCAGGCACGATCGTCGAACGGGGAAACGCACACGGGCCAAGACACGCCCGTGTCTGACCTGACACGCCCGTGTCGGGTTCCTCGACACGCCCGTGTTCGAGGGCGTGTCACGCATAACCGCCACGGCAACGGACACGACCCCTCAGGACACGGGTCTGGACACGGGTTGGCACACGCCCGTGTCAGATGACACGCCCGTGTCATCTGGCCGTGTTCCTGGCCGTGTCCTTCTCGGGTTGGAAACGGCCAAAAATCACCAGCCAGACACGGCCTTGGACACGCCCGTGTCCTAGGCCGTGTACCCCTACAGGCACCAAAAACTCTTTTTCCGCGACCGACTCGCACACAGAATTCGGGGCGTTACATGTCCGCCCGGCTTGGTTTTTTTTGGTTCTTTCTGTTTACAGCTGTAATACTAGCGAAATCATGTCTCGCTATGTATGCCTCGGATTGTAAAGAAGTGAATGCATAATAAGACCTTCTTGTGCTTCCATTGTTTTGTTGGGTGCAACCTCTAGTACTTGGGTTTTCCGCAGGTTCAGCGTGCGAACTGGGTAGTTTCGAAGATATTAATTTGGTGTTTGGGCTATCTTGCTGACCACGTTGAGAAAATTTAACACTGCTCTCACTCCCAAGAGAGCTCCTCACGACCGCAATTGTCCCATCGGACTTTGACCATCCTGATCTCTTTATTGCGTAGCCGCTTGACCTCCGAGTCTTCAATTCGCACGGGCTTGACCTTTGTCGTCAACCCACTATCCACCGACACTTGATCAACCGCGATCACTTGCGTAGGCTCTTGCACCGCCTTCCGAAGCACTGAAATATGGAATACATCATGTAATCCACCAAGCTCCACTGAAAGCTTCAGCCGATAGGCCGCTTCACCAACTCGCTCCAGAACCTCAAACGGCCCAAGGTACCTCGGGCATAGCTTTTTCAATCGCCTCACCCACGAGACACCCTTGAACGGCTTGATCTTTAAGTACACCCAATCGGCCACAGCGAACTCCGCAGAAAAATATAGAAAGATCCTATAGAGAAATTAATCTCCTACACTCAGATCTATAAAAGATCCTATAGAGAAATTGATTGTAAAAAGAGTAATTCCTTCACCCAGGTAGAGAGAGAATGGGTAGAGGGTTTCTTGGTCAGTTCTTGATAGATCTGACAGCTTTAGATCCAACTTGTCTTAGCTTCTTCAAAGCTTCTTGAATTTGAACAAAGTAAGGTTGATCTTCTTGGAGATGATCTTCAATAAGCTCCCTTCTTCTATTCAGATGTGGCTCTTAATTCTTCTTGCAGATTTGTTCTGGATCTGACCTTAGAGACTTGTTGATTTCTAGATGAAGACTTCTCTTCTTCTTCTTAGTTCTTCATTGTTATTCTTTGATGATAGAATATGTCTTTATATAGGATCCGTCCGAGGTTACCGGCTGATCCAGTTCCTCATGGCCTTCTAGCAGCTCTGACAGATACAACAGCATTTTCAGTTATGATAGCTGTCTAGTCTCCAGTTACTTCATTGTACTTTGTCTCAGCAGCAAAGTGTCGGTACAATACTTCAAATGTGTCGACACAAAATAGATCATGTGTCGACACAACACTTGATGATGTCGACATAGCTCTCACAATGTCGACATAGCTCCTCTTTAACTTCTTGACACAGCTTCAGTGGCATGTGTCCACACAAGTCCTGTGTGTTGACCCAATAACTTCTAGTCTCAATAAAGTTGGTATCGACAGAATTCTGGTGTGTGTTGACATAAGTCCTCTGTGTCGACACAGTTGTTGTTGACAGAATTCTGGATTGAGTCGACACAAGTCCTGTGTGTCGACACAGTTGCTGTCGACAGATTTTCTGTGTGTTGACACAAGTCCTATGTGTCGACACAATCTGGCTCTTGGTGTCGACAAAAGTTTTGTCGACAGATTTTCTGTGTGTCGACACAAGTCCTGCGTGTCGACACAATCTAGCCCCTAGTGTCGACACAGCCTTTCCCAAGTGTCGACACAATTCTTCTCAAGTGTCGACACAGCCTTTCCCAAGTGTCGACACATGTACTTAGAAACGTTTTTCTTCATTTCCTTAACCTGCACAATGAAACTCAAAACAACATCAAATACACCTTGATAAATATCATTGAGTTAGGTGAGGATTCTCCAAATCTTGTACACATTTTCCAATTTACCCAACAATCTCCCCCTATTTGGAGAAGACATAACCCTTAGTCAATGATATACATCACTTTATAATAAAATAAAAAACATGATGTATAAGAGCATTATTTGACAGGGTAACACATAAACAAAACCAGCATATTATATTATCATAAAATATGATAAAATGTAGTGAACATGAATCAAGGTTTTGTTGTAGTACAAGAATTTTTGAAAAATATATTCATAGATTTTAAAATACAAGATTACATAGTTCTAAAATCTAGTCAATCTATTCTAGGACTGATTAGGCTCCTTGATGACAATGCCTTTACCAGACTGAATCCTTGCTTGTACATTAGCTTCAGTGTCTTCAGCTGGCTTCTTTCCTTTAAGATCCTTTTTCTTGAGTTCTTCGGCCTTAACCTTTTGCCTTTCAAAATAATGATATGGCTTTGGAAATTACTTGCTAGGCTCCACAGAAGTAGCAGGTATCTTCCCAGCTTTGAGATCTCTACTAAATTGATGTATGACATATTGTCGTTTCTGATACTTGCTCCATTCTTGTTCAGAGTTCCACTTGCCCCTATCATGCATGTTATCTTTAACAGCTTGCCAGGCAGTGAGAATAATATTTCTGGACGTGGGACTCCATCTTTCAAAATCAGGCTTTAATTCAGCCAGCTCTCTAAACCTTTTTTTTGGAAAGTTGAGCTTCTTGCTCTCTTTTCAAAATCAGGCTTCTGACATTTCTACTTTTTCAATAATTACATTCCGTAACTCCTTTGGGTGGATAACCACGAGTGGATCTGATAGCATCAGTTATCCATTTAGCATGTTCAGAGCCTGCATTAACTAACACTCTCTCCCCCTTTATGACTTCTCTTTCAATAGTGTCTCTGAGATCACCTTTTTGAAATCTATTTTGATTAGTTAGGTAATTAGTGCCTTCCTTATAGAATGATCTGAATTTCTGCAGTTTGGCCAAATAGACAACTGCATGTCCTCCCTTTTGAAAGCACTCAGTCATTTCAATTTTATGTAGATTGACCTCAAATCTGATGGATTTGATATCTTGGGCCAATGTAGATTGCAGTTCTTTATGGCTCTCATCTACATATTTCTCAAGGGCTGCTCTTTAATTATCCAACTTGACTTGCAGTTGTACAAGGAGTGGACTGAAGTCTACTGCTAGAGCTTGGTTGATGAGACAGTATGAAGGCTTTCTTATACCCAGAGCTTCTCTTCCTTAGCTCCATAAGCTATATATTCTTTGCCCTAGTGACTTATTTATCTTCTGAGGACTCAGATAAGCTTGTTATGTCCATTGTATCTTTTGGACTAGATGTTATAACGAGCATCTCCTTCTTAGTCCTTAGCAGCTCCCCCTCAGTTCTTGCATCTAAACAATCAGGAAAAAGTTCTTCTAAAGTAACTTCTTGTTCCAGTTGTACTGGAGGTATAACTGTCTCTTTAGCTGAAGGTTCTCCTTCAAATTCCAAAGTTTCTTCCCTGGCAATGACATCCTCAGGGACATTATCTTGGTTAATCTTAAGCATAGATTGTGTGTAACACCCCCTATCCGTCGCATAGCATATAGTAGTAGGTCCGGCCGGGGCCCGACTACATATACCACAGACAGACCGGGTGGTTACTCATGGAAACCATCCAACCAATCATAACGTCCTACACAGAGCATTCTAGCGGAAGCAGTTTATAAAAGTTGCAATAAAGAACCCAGCACTAAAGCATGAATGTCCACTAATACCAAATAGGAATGTTATACATACACAAGTACAGGCCTTAAGGCCTTACAAAATTGTTCACTTCATATTACATATTTTACAAACCACGGCACGCAGACCGTTCATACATGAATAAAACAGTAAACACTCCAATTAGGCCTTCAAGGGCCGGCTTCATAAATTGGGCTTTAGACCGCTATTGACCGCTTGGTCCAGCAGCACCTGCAAGCAACAAACCAACGCACAGTGGCAAAACAAGGCAACAGTCAGCAATGTTGACCAAATTATAACGATCCCGCCCGCAGCTCGGGGCGGCGATGCTCCTTCCATGCATTTCATTATCATAAGTGAGCACATAGATATAATCATTTCATCATAGGCGTAGGCTCACACGGCCACACACCCCGTGCACTCAGGGCACATTCTCAGTGAACCGGTCGATGTCACGTCAGTTAAAGCCATAGACATTCCGGACCCACCACCGCCACTTTGACGGCCAAAAATATGAGCAATTTGTATTCCCGGCATGGGTCACGAAAATTTAAGCCATAGACCGTCGAAGACCCTCATCTATGCCAACGACAAGTGTCACGTAACTTCAGGTCTCTTTAACCCGAACGACATAGAAGTGGGTACAGTTCCATCTAACCCGTGTTCACGTCGCAACGACTATTTAAGCCATATGCGCAGGTCAAACTTCTCCCGAGTCCCATTTTCGTCACATAATTTCACATAACTCGGTTATGTTCAAGTTGGCTCTCAGGCTTCCATGTTGGCAAGATCACGCATCCGCACAGTTTTCCGGGTGCACCTTAGGGTTAGTCCCCAAGGCTCCCTGTTGCAATCTACCGTGTAGAAAACCCGAAAAACAACCAATCTCACGGAGTCTACTCCAGCATTTATGCAATGCAACATCACCGATCCAGACCAACATGTCCAGGTAGGCTTCACACAACATGCCTATGTCCGTTCTCTCTTACGGACTCTAACAACGGGGACTATTCATGTCTACCCGAAGGAATGCCTCCAAATCACCGCAAACTCACGAGAGCGGGTTTCCCTTTTGCAAAAGAAGTAGAGCTTAACATGTTCAAGAAGAGGATCATTACCCTTGCGTTCTTCTTTGGCGCCATGGAAAAGTAAGCGGATGAAAAGCACCGCACTAGCTTTTCCCCCGTGGATCCAGAGTCGGCTCGCGATTTGGAGCTTCGAAGCTCCTCCAATGGCTGGATGTAGCTTCTTCTTCCTTCTGAGACACCCTAAAAGCATAAATGAGGTTAGAGATGATAGAAAATTGCTATTAAACCCGCAGTATGAAGCCTTAGACAAAACATCAATAATAACTGAGGCCTTTAAGAAATTCATCAGAATTGTGAACAACCTGAGAACCAATAGAAGAAAATTCACAACCTATGAACTAAATGATAGATTCTTGAGGTCCCTAAATAAGGAATGAGACATCAAGATAAGTGTCATCAGGGTAATGGTTAACTTAGACAATATAGACCCCCGGGCTCTATTTTGTAAGCTTCTATCTCATGAAATGCAACTGAACCTCAAGAAGTCTGAAGAAGACACATCTAAGGGTCATAGTAAGGAGAAAACACTAGCTTTAAAGGCTGATTCATCCAAGAAAAATATAGAAAAGTCTGCACCCACAGTCAGTAAAGAAACACAATCAGAAGACTTTGAAACTACTACATCTAGAGAAGATATAACTGAAGAAGAATTTTCATTACTCTCTAGGCAGTTTAAGAAGATTCTGAGGAGAAAAAGACATGACAGCTGGATGGGTCTTGGTGGAGATTCTTCTCACAGTAATACTGACAATTCAGAGAACCTCAGGAAAAATAAGTCTGGGGACAGGTATGACTCTTCACACAACGTACAGCTTAAGACAAATGTTATTTGTTATTGCTGTAATAGGTCAGCGCATATCATTGCTGAATGCCCAGTAAAAAGAAAGGAAAAGTGGGCTAAAAACATAAAGTCTAATATACATAAGAAGGCTGACAAGATTCTGTTAGCTAAGAAGCAGTCAACACTTTCAGAAAGTGAAAATGAATCTTTAGAGTTTGAAGAAGGGGAGGCTCTAATGGCCTTGATATCCATTGAAGACTCAGACAAAAGAATAAGAGCTCCACTCTCCACATTTGACAGTCACTGTGAAGAGGAGTGACTCATGGCCAACATTGATGAAAAGGCTCAGGATGAACACCATCCTGATGATGTAAATCTCTATCCCGTATTTTAAACACTAGTTCTTGTTCAGACTCAGACTATGAACAAGAATCAAAATCTGAGGTTAACATTAACAATCTCATAGAGAAGTATGAGATATTGTTGAAAGCTCTGATGAATAACAAAGAACTTATTAAAAATCAAGCAAAGGAAATTTTGGATCTTAGAGTTATTGCTTTTCAGTTGAAGGATGCAACCATAAAGTTGGATCATCAAAAATTGGAATTGATAAAGTTAACTCACAGACTAGATGAGCAAACTGAAATCATAGCAGAACAAGACATGACAGTCAAGGACTTGGAAGCAAAGCTTCTTCAGGCAAGAAAGCTCTTGGATAAGTTTTCCAAGCCTAAGTCAATCTCGCCCATTTTTGATACATTTTCTGCACTATTTAGAAGTGGTATAGGATATATTGAGTATAATAAAATCTACAAGAAACGTGATTCAAAAGGGAAAGCCCCAACGAATTCAGTTAAACCACCAGCCAAGCTTATTACTTCTAATAGATGTAAGGCATCACATGTTCCTAGATATATGATTGTCGAGTGCTCCACCGTCAAGGTCAATAAATTGCCTTGCTGGAAAGGAACTATATATAATGGCAATAAGGCCTATAGAACTCCACAAAGTGTGATCAATCCAAGGAGAAAAGGAATTCTTCAATCTGGTTCCATTGCACAACACTCATTTCTTAAAGGGAAAGGTGTCAGTTCTGCACCACAATCTTGAAATCTAAAATCCAACTCTAAGTTGCACAAAATTTCAACTTCAAAGGTGCATCCTAAGAGAAGGTATAACAGATAAGAATGTTGGTGTTGTGGGAAGGTTGGTCATTTTGCTCTAGATTGTTGGAACAATCCAACAAAACCCACTTTTATATCTCAGTCTCATGCAATCAGAAAACATACTGTGATTTACACAGCTATGTCTATCATGAACCAAGGCCCCAAAACTATTTGGGTGCCTAAGGTTAATTAATGTTGTGATTGGAGATGGATCCAAGTTCCACAGAAATGCCTATATGGTGCTTAGACAGTGGCTATTCCAGGCATATGACTGGAACCATGAGTTTGCTGATAAACTATAGATAAGTAAAGGCTGGACCAAAGGTAATCTTTTGTGGCTCAAAAAGGGGCTACATAAAAGTAAACGGTAACATTTCTGATGGTCTAGTGACTATCACAAAAGTGGCCTATGTGGAAGGATTGAAACACAATCTTATAAGCATAAGTCAGTTTTATGATATATGCTATGAAATAGCATTCCACAATGATAAGTGTCTGATAAGGAAAACAAGTGATCAAGAGATCAACTTGTCCGACACTAGGAGTGATAACATTTATTATTTAAATTTCTTATGTATAAATGAATATTCTCCTATATGCCTAGTAGCAAGTGAGAAAGACTCTTTGTGTATGCAATGGCACAAGAGGATAGCTCACTTAAATTATACAGATATAAGCAAGTTGCTTTCTATGGACATAGTTAGAAATGGACCCCAGCTAAAATGCACCAAAGAAGGCATGTGTCCAGCATGTCAAAGATGCAAACAAACTAAAGTCTTATTTAAGAGCATTTAGTCCAAAGACACTGAGAGGTGTCTGTACTTACTTTGTATAGACCTATTTTGTCCTATGCAAGTTCTTAGTTTAGGTTGGAAGTATTACACCTACGTGATTGTAGATGATCACTCTAGATTTGCTTGGGTATTCTTCCTAAGGAGAAAGTCTGAAACTCTGGCCATTCTTGTTGATTTTGTCAAACAAATTCCAAATTAAAATGGCTATTCTGTGGTCAAGTTCAGAGGTGACCATGACACCAAATTTTAGTCTGAAAGAATGACAAATTTCTGTAAAGAACTAGGGAGCTTTCAGGAATTCTCCTCTCCTAGAGCACCCCAGCAAAATGGGATTGCTGAGAGGAAAAATAGAACACTCATTGAAGATGCTAGAACTATGCTAAGTGACACATCTCTCCAAGAATATTTCTGGGTTTACGCTGTAAACACTGTTTGTTATGTTTAGAATAGGGCCTTGATCAACAAAAGTCAAAACAAGACTTCCTATGAAATAATGAAAGGCAGAAAATCAAGTCTGTCATATTTCTAGATCTTTGGAAGTAAGTCCAATGTCCTAGACAATGAGAAGACATATCTAACAAAGTTTTTAGAGAAGTCCTATGAAGGTATTTTTGTAGGCTATGGTAATCATTGCAAGGCATATAGAATTTACAACTTGAAACTTCAAGTTATAGAAGAATCAATTATTGTTGTTTTTGATGAAACTTCTGATTTACATAATATACTATCTAACAATTCAAGTCTAAGAGATGTTGAATCTAACATGAAGAAATTAAATATATGGGATCCATCTTCTATAGAATTAGAGGCTAGAAATAATGTTGTAGTTCCTATAAAAGTCATAGTCACTGCTCAAGGGGAGGAAGAGACTCACCCTTCTCTACCTGAAGGACTAGGTGATGGTAGAAATCTGCCTGTAGCTTTTAGACACCTTAGAGATCATCATATTGATCAAATAATAGGTGATGTTAGGCAAGGCATGAATACTAGGAGTAGATATCATAATGAGGTTCTATTCTCTAGCTTTTTCTTTCAGATGGACCCTAAGAAATATGAATAAGCCAATTCAGACCCCAACTGGATCATGGCAATGCAAGAAGAGCTCAATCAATTTGAGAGATGTAAGGTCTGGAGTCTAGTTCCTAGACCTAAAAATCACAATGTCATAGGAACTAAGTTGATATATAGGAATAAATTAGATGAGAATGCAGTCATAGGTAAAAATAAGGCAAGACTTGTGGCTAAGGGGTGTAGACAAGAGGAAGGAATAGACTTTGACCAAACCTTTCACCTGTAGTTAGGCTAGAAGCCATTAGATTGTTTTTAGCTCATGTAGCTTATTAAGGTTATAAAGTCTACCAGATGGATGTTAAATCTGCATTCATAAATATTATAGTGAATGAAGAGGTCTATATAGAACAACCACCGGGATTTGTAAATCTTAACTTAGCTCTCATGTCTTCAAATTACACAAAGCATTGTATGGGTCAAAACAGGCACCTAGAGCCTGATATAAGATCCTTTCTAGCTTTCTCATAGAGAACAAATTCTCTATGGATAAGATAGATAAGACACTATTCCTAAGGTACACCAAAGGTTCAAGCATCCTAGTCTAGATTTATGTAGATCATATCAGTTTTTGTTCTACTAATGAGCTACTATTTAGGAAATTTGTCAAGCTTATGTATGACAAGTTTGAAATGAGCAGCATGGGTGAGCTGAAGTTCTTCTTGGGATTCCAAGTTAGACAATCTGAAGATAGTATATCCATCTCTCAGTCTAAATTCACAAAGGAGCTGAATAAGAAGTATGGTATGAAAAATTCTTCTACTATGAGAACCCCAATGGGTTCCTCAGTATCACTACACAAGGATGAATTTGGGAAACAAATGGATGAATCCTTGTATAGAGGCATTATTGGATCACTCCTTTACTTGACAGCTACAAGACCAGAAATCATGTTTTCAACATGTGTTTGTGCTAGGTACCAAGCCAGCCCTAAAAAGTCTCATTATAAAGCTGCTAAAAGAATACAGAGATATCTAAAGGGCACACCCAATCTTTGGCTTTGGTATCCTAGGAATGGTGATCTTGATCTTACTGCATACACAGATGTAGATTTTGAAGGTTGTAATGAGGCAGAAAGAGTACTTCAGGAACTTGTCAATTTATGAGGAGAAAACTCATCAGTTGGAGGAGCAAGAAGCAGACAAGTGTAGTTATTTCAACAGCTGAGTCTGAATATATATCAGTTAGGAGCAGTTGTGCACAGTTACTATGGATTCAACATCAACTCATAGACTATAGTGTACATCTAAGTAAATTTGTTATGTATTGTGGCTCTACTAGTGCAATCTCAGTTTCCAATAATCCTATTTCTCACAGTAGAACCAAACACATAGAAATCAGATATCACTTTTTTAGAGAACAAGTTGAAAAAGGAAATATCTATTTATATTATAAAAAGAATTGGTTTTCAAGATATCCTAAACACCTAGGGGGGGTGAATAGGTTCAATTCTTTATCCTTAAGGCAGATAATACTTTTACTTCTAACATAGATTATTCAGAATATTTGTCACAGCACAGTATAAAAGAAAACGCAGCCAATAAAGAATACACACAGTTTTATAGTGATTCCCCAAGTGATGGGTACATCCACTTTCCCCTTCGCCTAACTAGCAGTCTACTAGATTCGGCCAAACTCCCTTCTTCCTTCTCAGATCCTCAGATCTTGCAAATCAGAACCCTGAATGATTCCTACAACTTAGAATTCAGCAAGTCCTATAGCTCAGATCCTCTCAGAGAATCCTACCTCAGAGTGAGTCCACACTTCTATAACTCAGGCAATTAATCCCTAACTCATCCTCTTCCACAAGGCCTACAATGCAGACAATCAAGCCCTACCTCAGCCTCTTCCACAAGGCTTACAGCTCAGGCAATCAAGCCCTACCTTAGCCTCTTTTACAAGGCCTACAACTAGAGAAAACTCTCCTACCTTAGGCACTCAGCCATACCTCAGCCATTATAGATTTAGGCTTACAACTCAGAGAAATTAATCTCCTACACTCAGATCTATAAAAGATCCTATAGAGAAATTGATTGTAAAAAGAATAATTCCTTCACCCAGGTAGAGAGAGAATGGGTAGAGGGTTTCTTGGTCAGTTCTTGATAGATCTGACAGCTTTAGATCCAACTTGTCTTAGCTTCTTCAAAGCTTCTTGAATTTGAACAAAGTAAGGTTGATCTTCTTGGAGATGATCTTCAATCAGCTCCCTTCTTCTATTCAGATGTGGCTCTTAATTCTTCTTGCAGATTTGTTCTGGATCTGACCTCAGAGACTTGTTGATTTCTAGATGAAGACTTCTCTTCTTCTTCTTAGTTCTTCATTGCTATTCTTTGATGATAGAACATGTCTTTTTATAGGATCCGTCCGAGGTTACCGGCTGATCCAGTTCCTCATGGCCTTCTGGCAGCTCTGACAGATACAACAACATTTTCAGTTATGATAGCTGTCTAGTCTCCAGTTACTTCATTGTACTTTGTCTCAGCAGCAAAGTGTCGGTACAATACTTCAAATGTGTCGACACAAAATAGATCATGTGTCGACACAACTCTTGATGATGTCGACATAGCTCTCACAATGTCGACATAGCTCCTCTTTAACTTCTTGACACAGCTTCAGTGGCATGTATCCACACAAGTCCTGTGTGTTGACCCAATAACTTCTAGTCTCGATAAAGTTGGTATCGACAGAATTCTGGTGTGTGTTGACATAAGTCCTGTGTGTCGATACAGTTGTTGTTGACAGAATTCTGGATTGTGTCGACACAAGTCCTATGTGTCGACACAGTTGCTGTCGACAGATTTTCTGTGTGTTGACACAAGTCCTGTGTGTCGACACAATCTGGCTCTTGGTGTCAACACAAGTTTTGTCGACAAATTTTCTGTGTGTCGACACAAGTCCTGTGTGTCGACACAATCTAGCCCCTAGTGTCGACACAGCCTTTCCCAAGTGTCGACACAATTCTTCTCAAGTGTCGACACAGCCTTTCCCATGTGTCGACACATGTACTTATAAACGTTTTTCTGCATTTCCTTAACCTGCACAATGAAACTCAAAACAACATCAAATACACCTTGATAAATATCATTGAGTTAGGTGAGGATTCTCCAAATCTTGTACACATTTTCCAATTTACCCAACAATCTCCCCCTATTTGGAGAAGACATAACTCTTAGTCAATGATATACATCACTTTATAATAAAATACAAAACATGATGTATAAGAGCATTATTTGACAGGGTAACACATAAACAAAACCAATATATTATATTATCATAAAATATGATAAAATGTAGTGAACATGAATCAAGGTTTTGTTGTAGTACAAGAATTTTTGAAAAATATATTCATAGATTTTAAAATACAAGATTACATAGTTCTAAAATCTAGTCAATCTATTCTAGGACTGATTAGGCTACTTGATGACAATGCCTTTGCCAGACTGAATCCTTGCTTGTACATTAGCTTCAGTGTCTTCAGTTGGCTTCTTTCCTTTAAGATCCTTTTTCTTGAGTTCTTCGGCCTTAACCTTTTGCCTTTCAAAATAATGATATGGCTTTGGAAATTACTTGCTAGGCTCCACAGAAGTAGCAGGTATCTTCCCAGCTTTGAGATCTCTACTAAATTGATGTATGACATATTGCCGTTTCTGATACTTGCTCCATTCTTGTTCAGAGTTCCACTTGCCCCTATCATGCATGTTATCTTTAACAGCTTGCCAGGCAGTGAGAATAATATTTCTGGACGTGGGACTCCATCTTTCAAAATCAGGCTTTAATTCAGCCTGCTCTCTAAACCTTTATTTGGAAAGTTGAGCTTCTTGCTCTCTTTTCAAAATCAGGCTTCTAACATTTCTACTTTTTCAAAAATTACATTCCGTACCTCCTTTGGGTGGATAACCACGAGTGGATCTAATAGCATCAGTTATCCATTTAGCATGTTCAGAGCCTGCATTAACTAACACTCTCTCCCCCTTTATGACTTCTCTATCAATAGGGTCTCTGAGATCACCTTTTTGAAATCTATTTTGATTAGTTAGGTAATTAGTGCCTTCCTTATAGAATGATCTGAATTTCTGCAGTTTGGCCAAATAGACAACTGCATGTCCTCCCTTTTGAAAGCACTCAGTCATTTCCATTTTATGCAGATTGACCTCAAATCTGATGCATTTGATATCTTGGGCCAATGTAGATTGCAGTTCTTTATGGCTCTCATCTACATATTTCTCAAGGGCTGCTCTTTATTTATCCAACTTGACTTGCAGTTGTACAAGGAGTGGACTGAAGTCTACTGCTAGAGCTGGGTTGATGAGACAGTATGAAGGCTTTCTTATACCCAGAGCTTCTCTTCCTTAGCTCCATAAGCTATCTATTATTTGCCCTAGTGACTTATTTATCTTCTGAGGACTCAGATAAGCTTGTTATGTCCACTGTATCTTTTGGACTAGATGCTATAACGAGCATCTCCTTCTTAGTCCTTAGCAGATCCCCCTCAGTTCTTGCATCTAAACAATCAGGAAAAAGTTCTTCTAAAGTAACTTCTTGTTCCAGTTGTACTGGAGGTATAACTGTCTCTTTAGCTGAAGGTTCTCCTTCAAATTCCAAAGTTTCTTCCCTGGCAATGACATCCTCAGGGACATTATCTTGGTTAATCTTAAGCATAGATTGTGTGTAACACCCCCTATCCGTCGCATAGCATATAGCAGTAGGTCTGGCCGGGGCCCGACGACATATACCACAGACAGACCAGGTGGTTACTCATGGAAACCATCCAACCAATCATAACGTCCTACACAGAGCATTCTAGCGGAAGCAGTTTATAAAAGTTGCAATAAAGAACCCAGCACTAAAGCATGAATGTCCACTAATACCAAATAGGAATGTTATACATACACAAGTACAGGCCTTAAGGCCTTACAAAATTGTTCACCTCATATTACATATTTTACAAACCACGGCACGCAGACCGTTCATACATGAATAAAACAGTAAACACTCCAATTAGGCCTTCAAGGGCCGGCTTCATAAATTGGGCTTTAGACCGCTATTGACCGCTTGGTCTAGCAGCACCTGCAAGCAACAAACCAACGCACGGTGGCAAAACAAGGCAACAGTCAGCAATGTTGACCAAATTATAACGATCCCGCCCCCAGCTCGGGGCGGCGATGCTCCTTCCCTGCATTTCATTATCATAAGTGAGCACATAGATATAATCATTTCATCACAGGCGTAGGCTCACAAGGCCACACACCCCGTGCACTCAGGGCACATTCTCAGTGAACCGGTCGATGTCACGTCAGTTAAAGCCATAGACATTCCGGACCCACCACCGCCACTTTGACGGC
Source organism: Platanthera guangdongensis (assembly GCA_039583875.1). NCBI lineage: Eukaryota > Viridiplantae > Streptophyta > Magnoliopsida > Asparagales > Orchidaceae > Platanthera > Platanthera guangdongensis. The sequence continues at coordinate 108,646,711 of CM077167.1, forward strand.
CAAAAATATGAGCAATTTGTATTCCCGGCATGGGTCACGAAAATTTAAGCCATAGACCGTCGAAGACCCTCATCTATGCCAACAACAAGTGTCACGTAACTTCAGGTCTCTTTAACCCGAACGACATAGAAGTGGGTACAGTTCCATCTAACCCGTGTTCACGTCGCAACGACTATTTAAGCCATATGCGCAGGTCAAACTTCTCCCGAGTCCCATTTTCGTCACATAATTTCACATAACTCGGTTATGTTCAAGTTGGCTCTCAGGCTTCCATGTTGGCAAGATCACGCATCCGCACAGTTTTCCGGGTGCACCTTAGGGTTAGTCCCCAAGGCTCCCTGTTGCAATCTACCGTGTAGAAAACCCGAAAAACAACCAATCTCACGGAGTCTACTCCAGCATTTATGCAATGCAATATCACCGATCCAGACCAACATGTCCAGGTAGGCTTCACACAACATGCCTATGTCCGTTCTCTCTTACGAACTCTAACAACGGGGACTATTCATGTCTACCCGAAGGAATGCCTCCAACTCACCGCAAACTCGCGAGAGCGGGTTTCCCTTTTGCAAAAGAAGTAGAGCTTAACATGCTCAAGAAGAGGATCGTTACCCTTGCGTTCTTCTTTGGCGCCATGGAAAAGTAAGCGGATGAAAAGCACCGCACTAGCTTTTCCCCCGTGGATCCAGAGTCGGCTCGCGATTTGGAGCTTCGAAGCTCATCCAATGGCTGGATGTAGCTTCTTCTTCCTTCCTTGGCTCTCCTCTCTCTCTAAGCTTTAGAAAGATAACAACTCATGAAAAGTGAGGGTTTCTAAGGCCCAATCCTGGGTATATCCCATCAGGAACAACCCCCAGCCGTTGGATCATCAATTAAAGAAACGAACGGCTTTGATTCGGGACTGAAATGTCCAATCTGGACCGCACACGGCCTGGCACACGCCCGTGTCCAGGGCCGTGTGCCTCATTCGCCATCAAAATTGACTCGCCTGGAACAACACACGGGCATCGAACATGCCCGTGTTCAACCTGACACGCCCGTGTTCCACTTGACACGGCCGTGTGGCCGGCCGTGTACCCCCATCGATTTATCCCGAAAACAACCCGAGCACTGCACGGGTTCTAGGACACGCCCGTGTCCTTGCCCGTGTCTACCTCAACACGCATCGGCTCAAGGCAGTGTACACGGTCTCGACACTCGACACTCTGTCGAGCGAAGATCGTTAACCAGACGACACGTCCTTGGACACGCCCGTGTCGTAGGCCGTGTGCCTTGTCTCGACACATCGTCGAGCAAAATTCGTCGACTCCCTAGGATGAGTGTCGACACGGGTCGACACGCCCTGCGACATGCCCGTGTCGCAGGCCATCTGCCATGTCTCGACACTTCGTCGAACACAGAGTGTCGACTTCGCGGGCTGAGTGTCGACATGGGTCGACACGCCCTGCGACACACCCATGTCGCAGGCCGTGTGCCCACTCTCGACACAATGTCAAGTGAAATTTGTCGACCTCTCGACCAACTCGACGACGCAAGCCTGACACGCCCTGGTACATGCCCGTGTCCCAGGCCGTGTGCCTCCTGCCAGAACCCAAAACTGGCCCAAAATGTCACCCGTTGCTCCTTTGAGTTTCGTGGCATTACAACTCTCCCCCTCTTAAAAGAATTTCGTCTACGAAATTATATAAAGGAAAGACATGTACAAAACCAAAATTTGTACCTGAGCGGAACAACTCCGGATACTCGTCAAGCATAGTCTGCTCTCACTCCCAAGAGAGCTCCTCACGACCGCAATTGTCCCATCGGACTTTGACCATCCTGATCTCTTTATTGCGTAGCCGCTTGACCTCCGAGTCTTCAATTCGCACGGGCTTGACCTTTGTCGTCAACCCACTATCCACCGACACTTGATCAACCGCGATCACTTGCGTAGGCTCTTGCACCGCCTTCCGAAGCACTGAAATATGGAATACATCATGTAATCCACCAAGCTCCACTGAAAGCTTCAGCCGATAGGCTGCTTCACCAACTCGCTCCAGAACCTCAAACGGCCCAAGGTACCTCGGGCATAGCTTTTTCAATCGCCTCACCCATGAGACACCCTTGAACGGCTTGATCTTTAAGTACACCCAATCGCCCACAGCGAACTCCATGTTCCTGTGCTTGACATTATAGTACTTCGCTTGCCGGTCCTAAGCGATAAGCAACCTCTCCCGATGGTTCTCACCAAAGAAGTAGCATCCTCCACTTCCAATCGCTTATACAAATTTGACTCACCCGTTTCTAACCAAGACAACGGCGTGCGACATTTTCTACCATATAGGGCCTCGAAGGGCGCCATTTGAATACTCGCTTGGTAGCTGTTGTTGTATGCGAACTCCACCAAATAAAGGTGGTCTTCCCATTGCTTTCCAAAATCCAAGACACACATGCGAAGAATATCTTCCATAGTTCTATTGACCCTCTCGGTCTGCCCATCCGTTTGCGGATGGAAGGCTGTGCTGAATTTTAGATTTGTTCCCAACATTTGCTGCACAAGCCTCCAATCATTGGACGTGAACTGCCCATCTCGGTCACTCACGATGCTGCGGGGCACACCATGAAGCCGTACTATGTTATCCACATAAAGTTTTGCCAACTTCTCCACCGGATCATCCTTCCTATGCGGAATGAAATGCGACACCTTCGTTAACCGATCCACGACCACCCAAATGGCGTCGTTCCCCTTTTGTGACCTTGGAAAACCGTGTACAAAGTCCCTAGAGATGTCGTCGAATTTCCACTTCGGAATAGGCAAGGACTTAAGAAATCCTCCCGTCTTTTGGCATTCCGCCTTCACTAAGGCGCAAGTTTGTCACTTCGCTACGTAGAGCGCCACATCCTTCTTCAAACCCAGTCACCAAAACAGTTTCTTGACATCGTGGTACATCTTCGTGCTCCCCGGGTGAATTGAGTACTTGGTATGGTGTGCCTCGTACAACAATTCCACCCGCAAATTGCCCACACTTGGGACGCACAGACGACCGTCTTTCCAAAGAAATCCATCCTCCACAACGAATTGGGAATTTGACCCATCCAGAGCCTCTACCATGAACTGCTTCATATGAACATCCATATCCAAAGCCTGCCGAATCCGATCAGCCTGGTCATATTGGACTTCAGTCCAATTCAGAACTGCTTCAGCACTTCATTTTCTATCCTCACAAACAATCTCCAACGCCTCCAACTCCCGCACCAACCGCTCATCATGCACCGATAGCCAATTAGCTTGAGCTGGGGCTTGGCGACTCAACGCGTCCGCAACCGCATTCCCTTTACCAGGCACGTAGTGGATCTTGAATGTATAGTACCACAGGAACTCCATCCATCTACTCTGCCGCATATTCAGATCCTTCTGATCAATCAGATACTTCAGGCTCTTGTGATCGGTGTATATATCAATCTTCACACCGTACAAATAGTGTCTCCACAGCTTGAAGGCAAAAATCACGGCCGCTAACTCCAAGTCATGGACCGGATAGTTCCTTTCATGCACTTTTAGCTGTCTCGAGCCATAAGCTATTATACTTCCGTGTTGCAGTAGCACGCAACCCAAACCGCTGCGCAAAGCATCACTGTAAATCTCATAGCATTCAGTCCCACATGGCGTGTAAGACCCCCCCTCCCCCTTACCAAGGAGGGCTACCAGATCTTATGCCCAGAATCGCCGTCTTACGGTGGCACTAACACATGGGTTAGTCGACACCGCAACACGCCGATTCTGCCGGCTAGTACGATCATTTTACCTGTAGGCCAATATGAGAAGAAAGAAGTAAAACTGTATATAAAACCATCAGTCCACAAGCCACATAGTACAATCATATAAATGAAATGAAAAGTACATCACTATAGTCCACAGAAGAGTACAAATGAAAGAGTAAAAAGGGCTTATGACCAGTACATCAAATCACTCTCTCACAAAATAATAAATGCGGAAGCTATACTAGAACATCAGATCTCGTCCCACCTGAGGACGCACAGTAGTGGTAGTAGCATGCTGAAGCGGTATCTGCTCCTCATGTCCTGCCTCCTCGACGTGCTGGTGCTCCATCTCCCCGGGCTCCTAAAATAGTTGGTCACCGACCATTAGTCAAAAAGACTAAGTCGTTTCCTCCGCACCTCGCCCCGCAGCTCCTAGGCACCGAGCGGGAGGACGAAGCGGAGGACAACAAAAGGGGTAGCAAGGTGGAAGCAGGTGACAGTATCTAACTAGAGTTGTAATAAGTAATGTAGTTCTACTCTAGCAGTTCTAAGTACGGTACAAGTAATAAGTGAGAGCAGTGCAGTAAATGAAAGTAAAGAACAGTAATATGAACAAGTAAATAAACTAAACTACCACTATACTATCATCACAAACGTACCCTAACTTATATAAATGCCCATACAAATATATAAGTTAGGGTTTACAGGAAATTTAACTTATCATATAAAAGAGCCCATACTAATTTATATGATAAGAATCTATGAAGCGTATGACCTAATATGAATGAATGATATGATGCAATTTTATGCGCAGGCAAGTGCAACTCACACACAACGACTCTGTGATCACAGACCTTTAGGTCCCACTTTTTGAGAGCTAGCATCACTCTCGAGTACAACCGCTGTGGCTACGGAAGCAGCGGAGCGGGCGTCTCCGCTTCTAGACCGGTATGCACACTACCAAGCCTTAGACCCCTCTCATACGCCTTTGTACACATCCAAGGTGCACTCTAGAGTCTCGCGTACGTACTTTGCTGACAAACCCGTCAGTCTTGTTGGGTCGGATGTGTGTTATCGGGGATCGTCCTCCAGACCGCATTGTAAAACAACCCACTGGCCCCTTTAACTCTCACAACCGCCTGGTGCATCGTACTGTCATCGGTGTGACGAACGGCCAGTACCGCATGCCCCACCATGATATTTATGCACATGAAAATAATTCATTCCGAGCCTCCCGCTCGTAGGACCAAACCCGTCCTGAATCCCTCAAACCCAAAACCCGGGTGAGAACGCACATTAGTGCCTTTATACCAACTCCCTCAAACCCCAAAACGGGTGAGATCGCACATCAGTGCCTTTATACCAACTCCCTCAAACCCCAAACGGGTGAGCATATACCATGAATCTCTCCAACCCTACACGGGTGAGAAGGTACAACAATGTCCTAACCTATTAAGCTACTCTTGTCTACGGGTTATTATACTTAAAGATTTAAGGTTAATCCCAGGACTGTCCCCGGTATTCCCTGTGAAGGGCTCTCAAGGGGCACTAGGAACTGTGTTGGGATTATGCCCAGCGTTCCCTTTCGCAAGGATATTTATTTTAGTTGATGGCTACCCATGTATCTCCCCAGCTCTCCTTATTGCTCTAGTATAACCCTAGTGACTTAAGGTGTTACCGGGAAACCGACGGTCTTCCGCCGACCCCCACTCCAGTTGCTAACCAAGACTTGCACTTTTGATCCCTCACTAAGACAACTCTACCCACCAGGGTTACTCATGTTGAACTCTCTTATTTCTGCCGATAATCAATCCCCTAGTAACCCCTAAAGCAAGACATATTTGTGTTATATCCAGACCATGTCCTATGATTACCCTAAAAATGTGATCTTCCAAACCTTAAGGCATCTTGCCTCTAAATATTTATCCTATGGTGGTATGGACTAAGGGAACTACCCTATGAATTCTCATAATTTTTCTTGGCCAAATAGTCCTTTAATTAAATCTTTTAATTTAAACACTAGATTACTTTACACATGAAGTAGTATGATTAAATATCCACTGACCTAGGAAATGTTTTCTGAGATGTATATTGATAAAATATTGCTGCCTACAGAGTTTCATAATTTTCCTTTAAATATTTATTCCCATTTCCTATTTAATATCAAATTCACACAAATTCCATTTTCCAAATGAAGTATAGGCATTATGTAATCCAAATTTCCAGGAAAATTACAGAACTTTTAGAACACTAATTTATGACTATTGGCAGAGTATCATCAACATTTATTGTGTAATGGCCTATAAAATTCCATTATAACATATTTACCAAAAATGCCATTGTATTAATCTAATAACTAACAATGCATCCATTAATTCTGAGAAATTCATGAAAAACTAAGAATACCATTTCATAGCAGTAGAATAAATTACAAATTTTTCTGAGGTACATATCCATCATTTCAAGAATTAATAAGATAAGGGTAAAATGGGCAATTTAAGATATCTACTCCAAAAGTTCTTCAAAATAGAGGGATCATATTTTTCCTAAGTCAAATGTGACATTATCTATGCCTTGGCAAAGGTTTAGGATTTGTACTTGAGGAAAACCTATTTTCCTATTTTATTTCCAAAATAGCTATATTTAAAATAAATTCCAATAAATGGAATTTTTGATTCCAAAAATTCCATGATTAATTTGAGGGATGAAATTTACCCTAATGAACCACTGTAAATAATTCCAAGACCTTTACATGTCACCATTGGGCTGAATACACTATATTTGAAGTTTTGCTAATTGCACACCAAGGCATAACATGAGCTAACACATGCAAGTGGATTCTCCAACATGCAGTGAACCCAAGGTGCTGAAAATTTTATCATGCACCAAGGATGTCCCCATTGACCTACCACCAAGATTTGGGACCATGGGGAGGTGTAAAACTCCTATATTTCATTTATTTGTATTTTGATATTTTGGCAAAAACTATAGGAAGATATTCTCTAAAAATTCCTAAATTTTGGCAGGGGCTAAGTATGCCCTAATCATGCATGTGCCCAAAATATGGGGCCATGGTGACTAATGGTTTGACCTGGGCATCCAATTTTATTTCTGCCCTACCCTAGGACCAGTCCTAGGAGAAATATCCTACAGGACTGTACGCTACACCAAATCACATGTTTAAGGTGGCAAATTAAAGATACGACCATCAGCTACAATTTTCATTAAGAGACTAAGTTCTGGAAAAGCCTCTACGAGGCCTACAATTAACATGCAAAGTGGCTGTATTTGTGTGACAGGGATTTCACTATTCATCATATAAAATTTAATCATTTAAATACATTGCACGAATCTTAAAGCCGGAAACCGACGGGATCGGTTCATCATCCCCAATGGATGGACGGCTACGATTGCATTTTCCTGGACGATGTTGGCTGGCGTTTTCCGGCCAGCTGAGCCACCACCACCGCCGGCGGATATTGCCACCACCTTCGTTAAGGTGGGGGCTAGCGTTTCCCGGCGGTGGGGCCGCCGGAGTTGGCTCCTCTGGCGAACCAGAGCAAGAAGAAAAAGCTCGGTTTTCTCCAATTTCCTCTCATGGAATCGGGCTCGATTGAGCCCGATATCTCCCTAAATAGATCTAGAAGTCTAGTACAGGAAGAGGTGAGGTGAAACGCACCTGAATTGGGGCTTGGCTGCGGGTCAGGCGGCGGTTTGCCGTAGTGGTGGTGCGCCGGCGAGCTCCACCCCGAAAACTCGATTCTCCACCATTCTCCATGATCCAGCACTCGATTCCCACTCCCTTCTATCTCCTGAAGCTTCTGGTGAGGTCTGTTTGGACTGATCTTGGCTGTACATGGAGGTACACCTAAATTGAGCTCGGTTTGAGCTTTGTTTGCTCCGCCCAGCTGCCAAGTGGCACACAGCCCTGGTTTTCTGCTGGAAATGAAGAGGGGAGGTCGGCCACCTGGTTTTGGGCAGTTAAAACCATCTGATGGGGTGGCCATGTGGACACCATTTCCTCTCTTTTCATTTTCTCTCTCCTCCTACCCTTAAAATCCCAATTTTACCCCCTTGCATGTATTCTCTCTACTGATTTAGATGGGTAGGACTGGTCTTGTTCACTTGGGCTGGCCATGGGCCAATTTTGGTGGGCTTGGTCCAAGGGAAGATGGCTTGGTCTTCATTTCACTCCTTTAGGTCAATTTGTTGACTTGTTGACTTGTTGACTTGGGGAGTTGACTTGGTCAACCTTGGTGGGTGGGCTGACCCTACTTGGTGGAAATGGGTCTAGTGGTACCACCCAACTTAGGTTGGGTCAAGGGGGTGCCCAAGTTAGGCTAATTGAGCTTATGAGTGTGGGTTTGACCAATTAAGCCCAAGGTTGATTTTGGTCAACTTAGGTCAAAGTGTTGTCCTAGTGATATGCCCTAGGGTCCACTTAGATTGTCTTTAGGGTTAGGGCAATGTGGTGGGGTCATGGAGTGGCTAGGGTCCCCACTTAGGTTAGTTTGACCTAGTTTGACTATGGTCCTATAGTGGGCCCCACATGGCTACCACCCACTACCTAGGGTCAAACATAGTTGGTCTTCCTTAAATCTCACCCATGCCTAACCCAATCTAAGTTGAGGGGTCCAGAAGTAACATGGGATGTTACAAATTCCAATAAACAAGAAAATAATTTCGTCCCCGAAATTTAAGTTCGGGTCTACGGGGTTCTACTTGCAAAAATCATCAAGAAATTTAAAGACATAACTTAAAAGTACCTGATGCGAATAGCTCCGGGTGTTGTTCCAGCATCAGATCCCTCGGCTCCCAAGTATGCTCCTCCCGTCCATGGTTGGACCACAACACCTTCACAAGAGGGACCTTCTTCTTCCGCAACACTCGGATGGCTGTATCGTCAATCCGGATCGGCTCTAATCTCACTGATCTGTCAGGCTCTACCGGTCCGGCTGTAGTAGTAATGTGCTGCTCCGGCCGAAGGAGAGCTCTTCGCAAGGAAGAGACATGGAAGACGTCATGTAATGCACCCAACTCCGGTGGCAGCTGCAGTCGGTTAGCCAAGGGGCCGATCCGCTCCTGGATCAGGTATGGCCCCATGTATCGTGGACTGAGCTTCTTGTGCCTCCGCACCCGAGAGACACCGTGTACTGGACATATCTTCAATAATACTCTGTCTCCAACCTGGAACTCCACCTTCCGGTGCCGAGCATCATAATACTTTTCCTGCCTGCTCTGGGCCTCTAGTAGCCGATCTCTGATCAATCGAATCTGAGCCTCAGTATCCTCTATATAATCAGATCCAAGAGCCCTGGTATCCACATCCTGAACCCATGATAGCAGTGTCCGACATCTCCTCCCATAAAGTGCCTCGTATGGAGCCATACTGATTCTAGCCTGGTGGCTGTTATTATACGAGAACTCAATCAATGGCAGCAGCCTCTCCCAAGGCTTCCCCGTATCCAATATGCATAGTCTGAGCAGGTCCTCCATAGTCCGGATGGTCCGCTCGGTCTGTCCGTCGGTCTGCGGATGGAAGGCAGTACTAAAAGTAAGCCGAGATCCCAAGTAAGCATGCACGGCCCTCCACTAGCTCGAAGTGAACTGACCATCACGGTCCGAAACAATCGTCCTGGGGATGCCATGATATCTGACGTACTGCTCCACAAATAATCTCACCAGAACTGCAACTGGGGCATCCTTTCGAACTGGAATAAACCGCGCTACCTTGGTCAATCTATCCACTATAACCCATATAGAGTCATGCCCAGAGTGGGAGCGAGGCAATCCGTGTACAAAGTCCATAGCAATGTCCTCGAACTTCCATTCTGGAACTGGCAGTGGCTGTAGTAAACCTCCCGGGCTCTTGCATTCTGCCTTCACACGCTGGCAGGTCTCACAATGGGTCACAAAATCTGTGATCTCCCTCTTCATCCCGGGCCAATACATAGACCTCCGCAAATCTGCCCACATCTTGGTGATGCCGGGGTGCACTGAATATCTCGAGCAATGTGCCTCTCTGAGTATGTCATCCCGGATAATGCCCCCTGCTGGTATGTAGATGCGCCCACGGAACTGAAGAAGATCATCCTGTAGCGTGTAGTCCTCGACCTTGCCCCTCTCTAGGGCACTGAAAATCGGCTGTAACGCAGCATCCAGCATCTGATGTGCTTGGATGCGCTCCTGTATATCATCGCCACTGATCACTAAGATCAAATACTCTCTATATACTACTGGCTCGGTCTCGGACACCATGGTAATGTGCATGTCCTCCATCATCTGTAGCAGCTCTATAGACATCAATCGGGGCTCCGGTCCAGAAGTGCCGGCCCTCCTGCTCAAAGCATCCGCTACCGTGTTCGCTTTTCCCGGATGATATTGGATCTTGTAATCATAATCACAGAGGAACTCCAACCACCTCCTCTGTCTCAGGTTTAGGTCCTTCTGTGTATCGATATACTTGAGATTCTTGTGATCTGAAAAGATGTCACAATGAATCCCGTATAAATAATGCCTCCATATCTTTAGGGCGAAAACCACAGCCCCGAGATCTAGGTCATGTACTGGATAGTTATGCTCATGCTTCTTCAACTGTCTCGAAGCATAAGCAATAACATGTCCATGCTGCATCAGGACTGCACCCATCCCCTGATAAGAGGCGTCCGTGTAGATCTGGAATCCTTCGCTCCCGGATGGAAGCGCAAGAATGGGGGATGAGATGAGTCGGTCCTTCAGCTCCTGAAAAGCAGTCTCACACCGCTCTGACCAAACAAAATCTGTGTCCTTCTTCGTCAAGGACGTGAGGGGGAGTGCTATCCTCGAGAACCCCTCCACGAACTTGCGATAATACCCTGCTAGTCCCAAGAAACTGCTGATGTCAGATGCGGTCTTCGGCCGCGGCCAATCCCTCACTGTCTCTATCTTGGCTGGGTCCACTGCTAATCCAGCCCCACTGATCGTGTGCCCCAGGAAAGCCACCTCTTGCAGCCAGAACTGGCACTTTGAAAATTTTGCGTACATCTGGGTCTCCCTCAGCCTCTGCAAGACCTGTGCTAGGTGCTCCGTATGCTCCTCCTGAGTCCGAGAATATATAAGGATGTCGTCGATGAACACAATCACGAAGCGGTCTAAGAAAGGCTCGAATACACGGTTCATTAGACTCATGAATGCGGCAGGAGCATTCGTGAGCCCAAAAGGCATCACCGTGAACTCGTATAGTCCATAGGGTGAACAGAATGCCGTCTTCGGTATGTCCTCTTCCCTTATACGGAGCTGGTAGTAGCCGGATCGCAAATCTATCTTGGAGAACCAGAAGGCTCCCTGTAGCTGGTCAAATATCTCATCTATCCGAGGCAGAGGATAGGTATTGCGGACCGTTAACCGGTTCAGCTCCCGGTAATCTATGCATAGTCGCAGTGATCTGTCCTTCTTCTTCACAAAGAGAACTGGCGCTCCCCATGGCGATGAACTGGGCCGCACAAATCCTGACTTGACTAGCTCCTGTAGTTGAGTCCTGAACTCTGCTAACTCCCTGGGAGCCATCCTGTAGGGTGCCCGGGACACCGGCCTCGCTCCCGACACTAGGTGAATCCTGAAATCCAAGTCTCTAGCAGGTGGTAGCCCAGGCAATTTCTCCGGGAATACGTCGGAGAAATCCCGGACCACCGGAATATCTGAGATAGTCGTCTCTGCTCCCACCATCTCGAAGCAGACAAGATAAACTTCTTCACCCTGCTCATGGACCTTCACAGCCTGTACAGAAGATAACAGTAGGTGGCAGATAGGCTGGATACCTTCAACGATAACATGAGAGTCGCCATTCCTTAGCGTGATCCTCCTGGACGGACAATCTATCTGAGCATGGTTCCGATGCAACCAGGCCATGCCCAAAATCATGTCAAAGTCCTGCAGCTTCAGAAAAGTTGCCGGCGCCTCAAATGCCTTGCCGCCAATCTCGGCCTCCATATCACAATGTGTAGTGGTCCGTAGCTCCGACCCATCGGGTAGACGCACCCTCATCTCTAGTCCAGGAAACCTCTCCACGCCTTCGAGTCCGTCGATGAAGGCCTCGGATACGAACGAGTGCGAAGCACCCGTGTCGAAGAGAGTATGAGCGGGCTTACCGCTGATCATAACTATGCCTGAGGTTTGTTTATGTGAAGGTTAATTGTTATCCTATGGTTCCAGGTACTATATATACATAATTGAAAATTCAAGAAAACCAATAATTAACTTTAAGTACCTGTGATAACCTCCTCGGGGTTCCTCGGCTCTGTGAGGTCCAAGGCGTATATCTGCTCCTGCTCGCGTCTCCTGCCGTGATATTCCCGGCCTCGGCCTCGTCCTCGGCCCCGTACTCGGCCCTGCTGTACTGGGGCCACTGGAGGTGGAAGAGGAGGAGGGGGATGGAATCGATGCGGGCACTCCGACCTGATGTGCCCGGGCTGGCGGCTTCCGTAACAAACCACTTGTCGGTGGCCTCGGTCATCCTGTCTCCTCGGATCATGCATCTGTAGAGGTGGGTGAGCAATGCTGGAGGAGGCCCCTGCTCCTGCCTGAAGTTGGGACGACGACGTCCCCCACCATTCCTGTATCCGATGGTCCTGCCTCTCTGAGAGCCCCTACTGCTCTCTCCTGATGTCGACCCATCAAATGGTCTCTTCCCTCCGGCTCGTACCATCAGCTGGTCAGCCTCCAGCTTCTTCGCCATCTCGATGATCTGCCTAGATGTGCCATGAGAAATGAATAGCAAGGCCTGCCTCAAATCGTCCCTGAGGCCCCGGTAGAACCTCTTGGCATACCTCCTATCATCGGTATCCTGAATCCCCGCGAACTTGGCCAAATGGGAGAACTCTCTCTGATACTCTATCACCGATCTAGTCCCCTGCTTGAGGTTCAAAAACCTCTCCTCCAAGGCATCTCTGTCCGTAGCAGAGACGAAGTGCTCCAGAAACACATCGCCAAACTCCTCCCATGATATCTCTGACTGCTCAAAGTCCACATAAGTGGACTCCCGGACTGATTTCCACCATCTCTTCGCATGAGCCTCTAGCACAGAGGTGGCTAGAGGTACTGCCTCGCTGACTGGGCAGCTAATGCCTGCTAAGATCTCGTGTATGGCCTCTAGCCATTCTTCTGTCTTCACCGCATCCTCTGTCCCACGGTACGTCGGTGGGGACAGGCTCTTGAATGGACTCAGCAAGCTCGACCCCGGATTTGGCTGTAGAGCCGGGACTTGCTGGGATCTGAAGGCATCCAGAATCGTCGTCAAGGTCTGCCCCATCTCCGTATGTAGGAATGGAGTGGCAGCTGGAGGGGGAGGAGCCACATTTTGCGGCGCGGCGACCTGTGGAGGTTGCATAAAGGTAAGGTTAAAACAAAACTGGCATAACTCATTGTACTTTGTGGACCATTTATGTGACTTTACACATGGGCACACCACTGCTTCCGCTGCATAGTTTGTCCGCAAACTAATGCTCGGGCGGGGGTGGTCCCATGTTGTGGACTTCTTTCTCATATGATCGTTGTTCAAGTGATACCAGTTTGTAAGACACCCCTCCCCCTTACCAAGGAGGGCTACCGGATCTTATGCCCAGAACCACCATCTTACGGTGGCACTAACTCACGGGTTAGTCGACACCGCAACACGCCGATTCTGCCGGCTAGTACGATCATTTAACCTGTAGGCCAATATGAGAAGAAAGAAGTAAAACTGTATATAAAACCATCAGTCCACAAGCCACATAGTACAATCATATAAATGAAATGAAAAGTACATCACTATAGTCCACAGAAGAGTACAAATGAAAGAGTAAAAAGGGCTTATGCCCAGTACATCAAATCACTCTCTCACAAAATAATAAATGCGGAAGCTATACTAGAACATCAGATCTCGTCCCACCTGAGGACGCACAGTAGTGGTAGTAGCCTGCTGAAGCGGTATCTGCTCCTCATGTCCTGCCTCCTCGACGTGCTGGTGCTCCATCTCCCCGGGCTCCTAAAATAGTTGGACACCGACCATTAGTCAAAAAGACTAAGTCGTTTCCTCCGCACCTCGCCACGCAGCTCCTAGGCACCGAGCGGGAGGACGAAGCGGAGGACAACAAAAGGTGTAGCAAGGTGGAAGCAGGTGACAGTATCTAACTAGAGTTGTAATAAGTAATGTAGCTCTACTCTAGCAGTTCTAAGTACGGTACAAGTAATAAGTGAGACCAGTGCAATAAAGGAAAGTAAAAAATAGTAATATGAACAAGTAAATAAACTAAACTACCACTATACTATCATCACAAACGTACCCTAACTTATATAAATGCCCATACAAATATATAAGTTAGGGTTTCCAGGAAATTTAACTTATCATATAAAAGAGCCCATACTAATTTATATGATAAGGATCTATGAAGCGTATGACCTAATATGAATAAATGATATGATGCAATTTTATGCGCAGACAAGTGCAACTCACACACAACGACTCTGTATTTACAGACCTTTAGTTCCCACTTTTTGAGAGCTAGCATCACTCTCGGGTACCACCGCTGTGGCTACGGCAGCAGCGGAGCGGGCGTCTCCGCTTCTAGACCGGTATGCACACTACCAAGCCTTAGATCCCTCTCATACGCCTCTGTACACGTCCAAGGTGCACTCTAGAGTCTCGCGTACGTACTTTGCTGACAAACCCGTCAGTCCTGTTGGGTCGGATGTGTGTTATCGGGGATCGTCCTCCAGACCGCAGTGTAAACAACCCACTGGCCCCTCTAACTCTCACAACCGCCTGGTGCACCGTACTGCCATCGGAGTGACGAACGGCCAGTACCGCATGCCACGCCACGATATTTATGCACATGCAAATAATTCATTCCGAGCCTCCCGCTCGCAGGACCAAACCCGTCCTGAATCCCTCAAACCCAAAACCCGGGTGAGAACAGACATTAGTGCCTTTATACCAACTCCCTCAAACCCCAAAATGGGTGAGATCGCACATCAGTGCCTTTATACCAACTCCCTCAAACCCCAAACGGGTGAGCATATACCATGAATCTCTCCAACCCTACACGGGCGAGAAGGTACAATAATGTCCTAACCTATTAAGCTACTCTTGTCTACGGGTTATTATACTTAAAGATTTAAGGTTAATCCCAGGACTGCCCCCGGTATTCCCTGTGAAGGGCTCTCAAGGGGCACTAGGAACTGTGTTGGGATTACGCCCAGCGTTCCCTTTCGCAAGGATATTTATTTTAGTTGATGGCTACCCATGTATCTCCCCAGCTCTCCTTATTGCTCTAGTACAACCCTAGTGACTTAAGGTGTTACCGGGAAACCGACGATCTTCCGCCGACCCCCACTCCAGTTGCTAACCAAGACTTGCACTTTTGATCCCTCACTAAGACAACTCTACCCACCAGGGTTACTCATGTTGAACTCTCTTATTTCTGCCGATAATCAATCCCCTGGAAACCCCTAAGGCAAGACCTATTTGTGTTATATGCAGACCATGTCCTATGATTACCCTAAAAATGTGATCTTCCAAACCTTAAGGCATCTTGCCTCTAAATATTTATCCTATGGTGGTATGGACTAAGGGAACTACCCTATGAATTCTCATAATCTTTCTTGGCCAAATAGTTCTTTAATTAAATCTTTTAATTTAAACACTAGGTCACTTTACACATGAAGTAGTATGATTATATATCCACTGACCTAGGAAAGTTTTCTTGAGATGTATATTGATAAAATATTGCTGCCTACGGAGTTTCATAATTTTCCTTTAAAGATTTATTCCCATTTCCTATTTAATATCAAATTCACACAAATTCCATTTTCCAAATGAAGTATAGGCATTATGTAATCACAATTTCCAGGAAAATTACAGAACTTTTAGAACAATAATTTATGACTATTGGCAAAGTATCATCAACATTTATTGTGTAATGGCCTATAAAATTCCATTATAACATATTTACCAAAAATGCCATTGTATTAATATAACAACTAACAATTCATCCATTAATTATGAGAAATTCATGCAAAACTAATAATATAATTTCATAGCAGTAGAATAAATTCCAAATTTTTCTGAGGTACATATCCATCATTTCAGGAATTAATAAAATAAGGGTAAAATGGGCAATTTAAGATATCTACTCCAAATGTTCTTCAAAACAGAGGAATCATATTTTTTCTAAGTCAAATGTGACATTATCTATGCCATGGCAAAATTGTAGGATTTGTACTTGAGGAAAACCTATTTTCCAATTTTATTTCCAAAATAGCTATATTTAAAATAAATTCCAATAAATGGAATTTTTGATTCCAAAAATTCCATGATTAATTTGAGGGATGAAATTTACCCTAATGAACCACTGTAAATAATTCCAAGACCTTTACATGTCACCATTGGGCTGAATACACTATATTTGCATTTTTGCTAATTGCACACCAAGGCATAACATGAGCTAACACATGCAAGTGGATTCTCCAACATGAATTGAACCCAAGGTGCTGAAAATTTTATCATGCACCAAGGATGTCCTCATTGACCTACCACCAAAATTTGGGACCATGGGGAGGTGTAAAACTCCATATATTTCATTTATTTGTATTTTGATATTTTGGCAAACACTATAGGAAAATATTCTCTAAAAATTCCTAACTTTTGGCAGGGGATAAGTATGCCCTAATCATGCATGTGCCCAAAATATGGGGCCATGGTGACTAATGGTTTGACCTGGGCATCCAATTTAATTTCTGCCCTACCCTAGGACAAGTCATAGGAGAAATGTCCTACAGGACTGTACGCTACACCAAATCACATGTTTAAGGTGGCAAATTAAAGATAAGACCATCAGCTACAATTTTAATTAAGAAACTAAGTTCTGGAAATGCTTCTACGAGGCCTAACATTAACATGCAAAGTGGCTGTATTTGTGTGACAGGGATTTCACTATTCATCATATAAAATTTAATCATTTAAATACATTGCACGAATCTTAAAGCCGGAAACCGACGGGATCGGTTCATCGTCCCCAATGGATGGACGGCTACGATTGCATTTTCCTGGAAGATGTTGGCTGGCGTTTTCCGGCCAGCTGAGCCACCACCACCGCCGGCGGATATTGCCACCACCTTCGTTAAGGTGGGGGCTAGCGTTTCCCGGCGGTGGGGCCGCCAGAGTTGGCTCCTCTAGCGAACCCGAGCAAGAAGAAAAAGCTCGGTTTTCTCCAATTTCCTCTCATGGCATCGGGCTCGATTGAGCCCGATATCTCCCTAAATAGATCTAGAAGTCTAGTACAGGAAGAGGTGAGGTGAAACGTACCTGAATTGGGGCTTGGCTGCGGGTCAGGCGGCGGTTTGCCATGGTGGTGGTGCGCCGGCGATCTCCACCCCGAAAACTCGATTCTCCATCATTATCCATGATCCAGCACTCGATTTCCACTCCCTTCTATCTCCTGAAGCTTCTAGTGAGGTCTGTTTGGACTGATCTTGGCTGTACATGGAGATACACCTAAATTGAGATCGGTTTGAGCTTTGTTTGCTCCGCCCAGCTGCCAAGTGGCACACAGCCCTGGTTTTCTGCTGGAAATGAAGAGGGGAGATCGGCCACCTGGTTTTGGGCAGTTAAAACCATCTGATGGGGTGGCCATGTGGCCACCATTTCCTCTCTTTTCATTTTCTCTCTCCTCCTACCCTTAAAATCCCAATTTTACCCCCTTGCATGTATTCTCTCTCCTGATTTAGAGGGGTAGGACTGGTCTTGTTCACTTGGGCTGGCCATGGGCCAATTTTGGTGGGCTTGGTCCAAGGGAAGATGGCTTGGTCTTCATTTCACTCCTTTAGGTCAATTTGTTGACTTGTTGACTTGGGGAGTTGACTTGGTCAACCATGGTGGGTGGGCTGACCCTACTTGGTGGAAATGGGACTAGTGGCACCACCCAACTTGGGTTGGGTCAAGGGGGTGCCCAACTTAGGCTAATTGAGCTTATGAGTGTGGGTTTGACCAATTAAGCCCAAGGTTGATTTTGGTCAACTTAGGTCAAAGTGTTGTCCTAGTGATATGCCCTAGGGTCCACTTAGATTGTCTTTAGGGTTAGGGCAATGTGGTTGGGTCATGGAGTGGCTAGGGTCCCCACTTAGGTTAGTTTGACCTAGTTTGACTATGGTCTTATAGTGGGCCCCACATGGCTACCACCCACTACCTAGGGTCAAACATAGTTGGTCTTCCTTAAATCTCACCCATGCCTAACCCAATATAAGTTGAGGGGTCCAGAAGTAACATGGGATGTTACATGGCGAACTCAGCACAGGCGTCGTGGTCAACCGACACTTCAACTCCTCAAAAGCTCGCACGCACTCTGGCGTCCAAACGAACTTAGCTCCTTCCTTGTCAAAGTAGTGAGAGGTAACGCTATCCGCGAGAAGTTCTCTACGAAGCATCTATAATAGCCGGCAAGCCCCAGAAAGTTCCGGACTTCCGCTACCGTAGCAAGCTCAGGCCACTCCCGTATCACAACAATCTTCGCCGGATCCACAACAATACCCTCTCCACTTACTATATGACCGAGGAACGCCACTGAGGATAACCAAAACTCGCACTTCGAGAACTTGGCATACAGTTGATTTCTCCTTAGCATCTCCAAAACCAAATGAAGATGCTTGAAGTGATCTTCCTCACTTTGCGAGTACACCAAAATATCGTCGATGAAGACGATCACAAAATGGTCTAAGTACTCCCTGAAAGTCATGTTCATCAAATCCATGAACACTGATGGTACATTAGTCAGCCCAAACGGCATGACCGTAAACTCATAATGCCCGTATCTCGTACTAAACGCTATCTTCGGGATATCACTCTCCCTTATTCGCAGTTGATAATACCCAGCCTTGAGATCCAACTTCGACTACACTGTCGACCCTACCAACTGATCAAAAAGATCATCGATCCGGGGGATCGAGTACTTGTTCTTCCCCGTCAACTTGTTGAGCTCCCGATAATCAATACATAGCCTCAAGCTTCCGTCCTTCTTCTTAACAAAGAGGACCGGCGCGCTCCAAGGCGAAGAACTCGGGCGCACATACCCTTGCTCCAACAACTCTTGCAGTTGAACTTTCAGCTCCGCCATTTCCTTAGGCGCTAGCCGATACGGAGATCGTGATACAGGCTTTGCACCTGATACTAGCTCAATCGTGAAATCTATCTCCCGTTGAGGTGGGGCTCCAGGAAGATCTGCGGGGAACACATCAAGGTATTCTGATACCACTGAAATACTATCTAACGCAGGCTTTGGCTTTGCAACCTCCACTAGTGTAAAGAACAGTTCTGCACCGGCACTAACCGCCTTCACCACCTGAAGAGCAGACATCAACGTCTTGCTCGACCACTTTAAGCCCGTAAAAGTCGTTTCACGACTTGCTCCCACCTTGACTTCCTTGCTACCGTAATCTATATGGGCCTGCTGCTCTGAGAGTCAGTCCATGCCAAATATGACGTCGAACTCCACCTGTAACACCCCAGTTTTGGAGAAAGGGTCGATTTGCGTTTCTGGACATTTTTTTGGTTTCTGGCAGGGGGCACACGGCCCGGACACGGGCGTGTCCCAGGCCGTTATAGGCCATGTCGATGACTTAGCCGCGTGTTCGACACTTTGCGCTCGACGAAGTGTTGAGTGAGGGCACACGGACTGGGACACGGGCGTGTCGCACGACATGTCGAGCCCGTGTCGACACTCGGCCCGCGTTGTCGACATTTTCGCTCGACTTTGTGTCGAGACAAGGCACACGGCCTAGGACACGGGCGTGTCCAAGGTCGTGTGGGTCAGTCGACGTTGTTCACTCGATGAGTGTCGAGTGTCGAGTGTCGAGTGTCGAGTGTAGAGTGTCGAGACTAGGGCACACGACATGTGACACGGGCGTGTCACAGGGCGTGTCCCGCTTGGTCGACGATATTCGCTCGACATTTTTCCGCAGTGTCGACACAAAGGTTGTCGACGAGTGTCGAGACTTGGCACACGGCTTGGGACACGGGCGTGTCCCTGGCCGTGTCACCTCTCGGGCTGTTTCGGGGCTGTGTCAATGGAGGCACACGGCCGGCCACACGGCCGTGTCATTGGGGACACGGGCGTGTCGGATCGAACGCGGGCATGTCGGATGCTCGTATGCTGTTTCAGGCGCGTCGATTTGAGACGGAGAATGAGGCACACAGCCCTGGACACAGGCGAGTGCCAGGCCGTGTTCGGCCCAGGTATTTTATTTTTTCAGGCGGATCGTGGCCATTCTTTTCCTGATTTTAGGATCTGACGATTTAGGAATGTTCTTGGGTAGTTAAGTCCGAGAATAGAGTTGGAAACCCTCATTCTTCTTAAAGCTTTTCTCTTACTAATTTCCAGAGAGAAGGGAGAGCAAGGAATAAGGTGAAGGAGGGTTTGGGCTGTAGGAGAAGCTTCGGTGCTCCAAATCACGAGCCGAGTCCAGATCCGTGGAGGCTAGATCTTTGCGAAGGTTCTCATCCGGATATTTTGCCACGGCAAGGAAGAGGAGTCGGAAGATAACGACACTTCTCCTCTCGGTCTTAGGATGCGTGTCTTTAGCATCATTTTTCTCTTTTCTAGTTCTTGGGCACCAAACTCTCAAATGAGAGTGGTTTTGGGTCGCCAAGGTTCAAGAGGAACCTCCGGGTTAATTGAGTCCGTCCCCGGCATATTTTGCATTAGAGATCCGCTCCGTTAGTGGATTAGGCATGGTGGGTGAAGCCGTAGTCGCGACCGTTAGTCCGACTCGGTGATGTTGCATACGAACGTTAAGGATTCGTAGAGATTCCGTTGCGGTAAGACGTCGTTTGTGATGTGGTGATGTTTTCCCCCTTTTTCTCGAGTGAGTACGTGTAGTCGGAGCCGGACAAGGTTAGCTCCTTGTGGCGGTAGATGTTTTCCTTGGTGGACAAGGTTAGCTCCGCATGAGTTGGAGATGGTTTCCTTGGTGCGCGGGAACGCTGCAGCACAAATGAGGGACTAGGGTGGAATTGTCTTGGTTTGTGATGTGCCAAGGCGTGGCTATGTCTCTGTGGTCGGCTGGCTATCCCGTGACGTTCACATCATGTGCGGAGAGTGTCCCGGCGAGACTACTCCCCTTCTGTGAGACTGACGAGAATGCCAAGCATGGGGGAAAACCCGGTCGATGAGGCCATGAGCGGGTGGGGTCCGACAAGGCTTCTTAGAATCAGTCAGTTTTGTGTTTGTTGGAATCCTGACATGAGACGTCAGAGCTTGTAGGCAAGCCCTGGTCTAAGACCTTGAGTGGGTGGGGACTTGACAAGAGTTCCATGAGGCGGCATGTGAGCCGTTGGGGGAAATGGTGTCACCCCTTTGTTTGCGGCTTTATGCCAATGGGGAATCGATGAGTACCCGTATGATGTGATGATGTGCTAGATGCATACGATTTAGGTTGCCTTGGGTGAAACCAGGGTTATTGCATACATGATTGCATAAGTAGGCCCTTTTTGTTATATTCTCAACCCGTAGAGAACATGTATGATGCGTGTGACATCCAAGCATGTTTTAGTAGTTATTTTTCTTGCTTATGATTATTGCATATGAAGTGCTAACTTGCAGGTTGGAGGGGTACCCCAGGGTCCGTTAGGGGCGGCCGGGAGGAGATGTGTTGTTACACAGTTTGAGGTCAGCCTTTGCTGACCCACGTTACTAATAAATTTTACAGGGCACGGATCGCATGCAGGAGCTAGCTCGCCGGCCAGAAAGGCCTAAGCCTCATGAAGTGCTTTTCTTTTTGTAGCTCTACTTATATGATGTTGTATGTTTGAACCTCATGTTGTCCGGCTTGCATGTCGAGGTAGACTAGGAGTGCTACGCACTTTTACGACTGTTGTATTATTTGATTTTGGACACTTGTGGTAAGGCCATAAAGCCATTTGTTTTACTCTTCTTGTAGTGGATAACTTCATATCTTGCTTGTGTTTCCGCTGTGTTGTGCAAAGTGTTTTTAGTGTGGGTAGCTATATCAACTTTTAATACTAAAGGTGTGGCGTCCGTATATTGTGGGGTCCCGGCCGGACCCATATTATACGATCATTACAGGGGAGGTGTTACATTTTGGTATCAGAGGGAGGTTAGATTCAAGGTCAATGCGTATAGATGTTATCCAGATAAGAGTAACGCTGGACCATGAGTGTCCTTATGTTTAAGTCTTGAGAGTTGAGATTGATTCCTTGTTTCTTGTTTTCTTGAAGAGTGCAAGCAACGAGGCGGGCACGTTGAGAGCTAGAGAAGAGCTTTCGGCGAGCAGTGCTACTGCTCCAGGTCTTTTGGACACGGGTGTTAACCCGGCCGACTTCTGCCGCATGCTTGCGGAAGCGATGGTAGCAGCCCAAGCTGCAGCAGCAGCTCAAGTAGCAACCCCTGCAACAACGGATACGGCGACGGCCGTGCTAGGAGGAGAAGCCAGGCGAGTGGAGCCTTTGGCGGAGAGGGTATTTGTCGGACATGGAGACCGGCACTTGAAGTATTTCCTGAGCTTCCATCCCCCGTCATTCAAGGGAGTTGGTACGCCAACGGATGCAGAGGATTGGTGGGTTCGCACTCAAGAGCTTATGAGGGCGGCAGAGATGCCAGAAGAAAAGAAATCTGAATATGCGTCGTTCATGTTGGAAGGAGATGCCAAGTTGTGGTGGGTGATCCATAGTGGCCGCCAGTTCCCGGGACGCACCCCGTCAGTGGAGGAGTTTGGGGATGCGTTTCTAAAGAGGTATAATCCAGTTTCTTCACGATTGTCCCTTCAGAGGCAGTTTCTGCATTTGATGCAGCGAGATAAGACAGTGGATGAGTATGTGCAGGAGTTCACCCATTTGGGTCGTTGCGCGGGAACAACGATGGCAGATGATGTAGAAAGGGATAACCTCTTCTACCAGGGGCTGAGGGAGAACCTGAGACAACCCATCATCTCCATGAAGAGAGCGGGATTCAATGAACTAGTTGAGGCTGCCAGGATTTTGGAAAGTGACTTGGAGCGAACCCAACGCCGTAAGGGTTTCACTCCCAAACAAGGGGAAGGGAAGCCTTCCCAATCTTATGGAAAGTCTGAAGGGAGTAGGTGGAGGAAGAAGCCTCACACTTCCAGATCCGGTGAAAAGAGCAATTGGACGCCTGGAGGTTCTCACTCTAGGGGACCGCCGACGTGTTACAACTGCGGTAAGGTGGGTCACATAGCTCGTGTTTGTCCCCAAGGAGGAACGGGGCAAGAGACAAGGCAGGAGCAGACTGTGTGCTCCGGCCCCAGCGCTGCAGAGAAAGGGAAGATGGCGGAGTCGAGCGCTTCTCTGTTCCAACCGGTGCAACCAAGGGCTTACAACCTTGGACAGCAAGAAGCGATCCGCCAAACTGATGTGGTGATAGGTATGAAGAAAATTTAAGTTGAAATTTTGTGCTTCATACTTTTAGACCCTTTTTGTGTGATGTCTATATTGTAGGCTTTGTATTAGTTTCCGGATACCCCGCTAGGGTATTGTTCGATACGGGAGCATCACACTCCTTTCTTGCAGAGAGCTTCATCCGGAGAATAGGATTTGAGTCTTTCTCGGCGGACGCGGAGTTGAAAGTGCTCATGCCCAATGGGTCATCCATGACCACTAGGGCCAAAGGGTGCATGTGTTGGGAACTAGACGGAGTTGACTTCGTTTTGGTAGCAACAATTTTACATTTGGTTGGGTTCGATGTCATTTTGGGCATAGACTGGCTTGCAGAGCAGCGCACCAGTATTGATTGCCTATCTAAGGTAGTGACCATAAAGAGCAAAGGGCATGCAGATGTCAAATTTGAGGGCCTTTGTGGAGTGGACTGTTCCCTGATTTCATCCATGCAGTTGATGCGGGTGGTTAACCAGGGTGGTGTAGCACTTATAGCGTTATTGGAGGTTCGTCTCTCCCAGCTGGCTATCGAGGAAGTGCCCGTTGTGGCAGAGTACAAGGATGTGTTTCCGGATGAACTTCCTGGAGCGCCTCCTCGGAGGGAGATCGATTTCTCAATCGAGTTAGTGCCGGAGGCTAGGCCGGTGTCACGTCCTCCGTTTAGGATGGCACCAAAGGAGTTGGCTGAACTTAAAGTACAGTTATAGGAATTGTTGGAGCAAGGGTATATCAGACCCAGTTCTTCGCCATGGAGTGCGCCGGTGTTGTTTGTAAAGAAGAAAGACAGTAGCATGCGACTGAGCATAGACTACCGAGAGCTGAATAAATTGACTGTCAAGAATAAGTATCTGATTCCTCGGATAGATGACTTGTTCAACCAATTGGTGGGGTCTGTGGTGTATTCGAAATTGGAGTTGAAGTCAGGCTATTATCAGCTGCGAATTCTGGATGAGGACATACCCAAGACTGCCTTTGGTACAAGGTATGAACACTTTGAGTTTATGGTGATGCCGTTCGGGCTGACGAACGCACCATCTGGGTTCATGGATCTTATGAATCGAGTATTTCAGGAATACTTGGATTCTTTTGTGGTTGTCTTCATCGATGACATCTTGGTGTATTCCAAATACGAAGTGCAGCATGAGACCCACTTGAGAGTGGTCTTGCAAGTATTGAGGGAGAATCAGTTGTATGCAAAATTCTCCAAGTGCGAGTTCTGGTTAGAGAAGGTGGCATTTTTGGGCCACGTGATTAGTGGGGATGGGGTGGCAGTGGATCCAACAAAAGTGGAAGCCATTAGAGATTTTCCGGTTTTGAGGACCGTGGAGGAAGTCCGAAGTTTTCTTGGACTAGCCGGGTAATACAGGAGGTTCGTGGAGAATTTTTCGCGGATAGCTCTACCCCTCACCTCACTCACTCGTAAAGATCATAAGTTTGTGTGGACTCGAGAGTGCAGTCAAGCATTTAAAGTACTGAAAGAGAGACTGATGATGGCTCCAATCCTAAGTGTACCGCAAGGGACCGAGGGATTTCAGATTTTTAGTGACGCATCAGGATGCGGTTTGGGTTGCGTTTTGGTGCAAGGTGATAGCTTTTGGGTCTAGACAACTGAAGCCTCATGAGAGGAATTACCCCGTCCATGACTTGGAGTTGGCGGCGGTAATTTTTGCGTTGAAAATATGGCGGCATTATGTATATGGCGCAAAGGTGGAGATCTTCACGGATCACAAAAGCCTGAAGTATCTCTTGGATCAAAAGGACTTGAACATGTGGCAACGCAGGTGGGTTGAGTTTCTTGGAGACTACGAAGTGGCGATTCAGTATACGCCAGGTAAAGCCAATGTGGTGGCGGATGCCTTGAGTAGAAAGTACTCAGGGCAAGGAAATTGGATCGAAGCTCATGATGAGCGGTTGGTACGGGAATAGGAGTCCCTTGGTTTGGAATGTGTTGCGAAAGGCGAGTCCAGCGTGGATCGGTTGAACTGGATCGAAGTGCAGAACGACTTGACCGATCGCATTCGGGAAGCGACTCGGTTGGATGTGGAGTTTCAACAATTTGCGTTGGAGGCTCAAGCAGGCGAGAGCAGCTCTTGGGAGATGATTGATGGGATTCTGAGGAAGAACAGAAGGGTTTGTATACCGCAGTACGACAAACTCCGTGAGGCGTTGATGTTTGAGGCTCACTTCACAAAGTACTCCATTCACCCGGGCGGTACAAAGATGTACTTGGATATGAAGAAATCCTTTTGGTGGCCGGGGCTAAAGCGGGACGTAGCTTTGTACGTGAATCGTTGCCAAACTTGTGCCTTGGTGAAGGCCGAATGTCAGAAGCCGGGCGGGATCCTGAAGCCCCTTCCGATCCCTGAATTGAAATTTGATGACATCTCTATGGACTTTGTACATGGTTTGCCTAGATCGCAGCAGGGTAATGATGCTATTTGGGTGATCGTGGACCGCTTAACCAAGGTGGCCCACTTCATCCCAAATCGGAAAGAGGACAGCGTGGAGAAGCTGGTGGAGTTGTATGTTCGCAACATTGTGCGACTGCATGGGATTCCAAAGAGTATAGTCAGCGATCGAGATGGACAGTTTACGCTCAAGGTCTGGAGAATAGTTCAAAAGAGTTTGGGCACGAAGCTAAAGTTCAGTGCGTCGTTCCATCCTCAAACTAATGGGAAAACTGAAAGAACAAACCGTACTATGGAGGATATGCTGAGAATGTGCGTTCTTGACTTCGGCAAGAAGTGGGAGGATCACCTCTTTATGGTGGAATTCGCGTACAATAACAGTTACCAAGCGAGTATAAAAATGGCGCCATACGAAGCCTTGTATGGGAGACGGTGTCGAACACCGATGTCTTGGGCAGAGGCGGGAGACACCAACATTTTGGGAAAAGAGGTGGTAGTCGACGCTTGTGAGTTGGTACGGACCATTCAAGAGCGTATGAAGGTGGCGCAGGACCGGCAAGCAAAATACTTTAATGCTCGTCACCGGAGGTTGGAGTTTGCGGTAGGTGATTGGGTCTATTTGAAGATCAAACCGTTCAAAGGCGTCTCACGGATTCGCCGACTCAAAAAGTTGAGTCCGAGCTTTTTGGGGCCTTTTGAATTTGTTGAACGGGTGGGAGAAGCAGCCTATCAGCTGGCGTTGTCTGCGGAGCTGAGTGGATTGCATGACGTCTTCTACGTCTCCGTTTTGAGGAAAGCCTTGGTGGAGGCTAGTGTGGTGATTGACCCGGCATCGGTTCCAATTGAGGAAAACTTGAGGACGCGAGTCCTTCCAATTGCTTTAGAGGATTCGGAGACTCGACAGTTATGGAATAAAGAGGTTAAACTCGTGAAAGTCCGATGGGACAACTACGGTCGAGAGGAGTTCTCTTGGGAGCGAGAACAGGCCATGCGAGAAGAGTATCCAGAACTCTTCATTTCAGGTACAATTTAAGTTTTTGTCCCTTCTGTTTGGTAATTTCGGGACGAAATTCTGTTAAGGCGGGGGGGGGGGGGGGGAGAGTTGTAAAACCCCAGTTTTAGAGAAAGGGTCGATTTGAGTTTCTGGACATTTTTTGGTTTCTGGCAGAGGGCACACGGCTTGGCCGCATGTTCGACACTTTGCGCTCGACGAAGTGTCGAGTGAGGGCACACGGCCTGCGACACAGGCGTGTCGCAGGGCGTATCGAGCCCGTGTCGACACTCGGCCCGTGGTGTCGACATTTTTGCTCGGCTTTGTATCGAGACAAGGCGCACGGCCTAGGACACGGGCGTGTCCAAGGCCGTGTGGGTCAGTCGACGATGTTCACTCGACGAGTGTCGAGTGTCGAGATTGGGGAACACGACCTGTGACACGGGCGTGTCAGAGGGCGTGTCCCGCTTGGTCGACGATCTTCGCTCAACGGTTTTCCGCGGTGTCGACACAAAGGCTGTCGACGAGTGTCGAGAATTGGCACACGGCTTGGGAAACGGGCGTGTCCCAGGCCGTGTCACCTCTCGGGCTGTTTTCGGGGCTGTGTCAATGGAGGCACACGGCCGGCCACACTTCCGTATCATTGGGGACACGGGCATGTCGGATCGAACACGGGCGTGTCGGATGCCCGTGTGCTGTTCCAGGCGCTTCGATTTGAGACGGCGAATGAGGCACACGACCCTGGACATGGGCGTGTGCCAGGACGTGTTCGGCCCAGGTATTTTATTTTTTCAGGCGGATCGTGGCCATTCTTTTCCTGATTTTAAGATCTAACGGTTTAGGACTGTTCTTGGGGAGTTAAGTCCGAGAATAGGGTTGGAAACCCTCAATCTTCTTCAAGCTTTTCTCTTATTAATTTCTAGAGAGAAGGGAGAGCAAGGAAGAAGGTGAAGGAGGGTTTGGGCTGTAGGAGAAGCTTTGGTGCTCCAAATCGCTAGCCGAGTCCAGATCTGTGGAGGCTAGATCTTTGCGAAGGTTCTCATCCGGATATTTTGCAATGGCAAGGTAGATGAGTCGGAAGGTAACGACACTTCTCCTCTCGGTCTTAGGATGCATGTCTTTAGCATCATTTTTCTCTTTTCTAGTTCTTGGGCACCAAACTCTCAAATGAGAGGGGTTTTGGGTCGCCAAGGTTCAAGAGGAACCTCCGGGTTGATTGAGTCCGTCCCCGGCATATTTTGCATTAGAGATCCGCTCCGTTAGTGGATTAGGCATGGTGGGTGAAGCCGTAGTCACGACCATTAGTCCGACTCGGGGATGTTGTATACGAACGTTAAGGATTCGTAGAGATTCCGTTGCGGCAAGACACCGTTTGTGATGTGGTGATGTTTTCCCCCTTTTTCTCGAGTGAGTATGTGTAGTCGGAGCCGGATAAGGTTAGCTCCTCGTGGAGGTAGATGTTTTCCTTGGTGTACAAGGTTAGCTCCGCATGAGTTGGAGATGGTTTCCTTGGTGCGCGGGAACGCTGTAGTACAAATGATGGACTAGGGTGGAATTTTCTTGCTTTGTGATGTGCCAAGGCGTGGCTATGTCTCCGTGGTCGGCTGGCTATCCCGTGACGTTCACATCATGTGCGGAGAGTGTCCCGGCGAGACTAGTCCCCTTTTGTGAGACTGACGAGAATGCCAAGCATGGGGGCAAACCCAGGCGATGAGGCCATGAGCGGGTGGGGTCTCACAAGGCTTCTTAGAATCGGTCAGTTTTATGTTTGTTGGAATCCTGACATGAGACGTCAGAGCTTGTTGGCAAGCCCGGGTCTAAGACCTTGAGCGGGTGGGGCCTTGACAAGAGTTCCATGAGGCGGCCTATGAGCCGTTGGGGGAAATGGTGTCACCCCTTTGTTTGCGGCTTTATGCCAATGGGGAATCGATGAGTACCCATATGATGTGATGATGTGCTAGATGCATACAATTTAGGGTGCCTTGGGTGAAACCAGGGTTATTGCATACATGATTACATAAGTAGGCCCTTTTTGTTATATTCTCAACCCGTAGAGAACATGTATGATGCGTATGACATCCAAGCCTGTTTTAGTAGTTGTTTTTCTTGCTTATGATTATTGCATATGAAGTGCTAACTTGCAGGTTGGAGGGGTACCCCGGGATCCGTTAGGGGCGGCCGGGAGGAGATGTGTTGTTACACAGTTTGAGATCAGCCTTTGCTGACCCACGTTACTAATAAATTTTATAGTGCACAGATCGCATGCAGTAGCTAGCTCGCCGGCCAGAAAGGCCAAACCTCATGAAGCGCTTTTCTTTTTATAGCTATACTTATATGATGTTGTATGTTTGATCCTCATGTTGTCCGACTTGCATGCCGAGGTAGACTAGGAGTGCTACGCACTTTCACGACTATTGTATTATTTGATTTTGGACACTTGTTGTAAGGCCATAATGCCATTTGTTTTACTCTTCTTGTAGTGGATAACTTCTTGTCTTGCTTGTGTTTCCGCTGTATTGTGCAAAGTGTTTTGAGTGTGGGTAGCTATATCAACTTTTAATACTAAAGCTGTGGCATCCGTATGTTGTGGGGCCCCAGGCGGACGCATATTATACGGTCATTACAGGGGAGGTGTAACACCACCAACGGAAATAACGACGCTTGCAGATCGAACTCCTGATTCCCAATACGAATCTTAACATCGCAGGTCCTATCCGCTCGCATCGAACACCCACTTGGCAACACCACATCCAACTTATCCTTCGCCATCGAAGAAGGGACTCCGATGCGTAATATAAATCCTTCTGACAAGGAGTGTGAAGCTCCCGTATCGAAGAGTGCTCTTGCTGGATTTTCACAAATCAAAACAAATCCTAAACAAGCAGTGGTAAGGTAACATGTGCATAACAAGTATTTAAAGAAATTGACTTGCTATAAATTAAACTGTACCTGTCACCACATCAGCCTGTTTGATGGCCTCCTGTTGGCCAAGATTATACACCCTTGGTTGGGCCGGAGCATAGTGGGACGCGGTCGACTCCACCGCCTTTCCCTTCTCTTCATAAGTCGCTCCCGGCCTTCTCTCGGACTTAGGGCATCCGCTCCAACAGTCAAGGGCAAAGTGCCCCGTCTTTCCACAAGTAAAACATGCACCCGGGGTACGACCCGTAGTCGCCCCAGAAGCACCAGAAGTAGCTGGACCCGAAGTCCTGTGCTTCTTAAAGAATCTTCGATAGCCGGACTTTGAAGTAGTCGGCACTTTGAATTCAGATTTCCTATCACCCAAGCTTTTCTTTGCTTGTACATTCTTCATGTCCTTCTCTAAGGACCGGGCAGTGTTGACCAAGGTTAAGAAACCCTGCGTAATCGGCCCCGAGAGTAGTAACCTCAACTCATCTCTCAACCCTTCATAGAAGCGATTAGTCTTGCGCTCCTCATCCATAATAGTGGAGCTAGCATAATGACTCAGACGAGTAAACTCGTGGAGATATTCATCCACGCTCCTCTCACCCTGAACCAACTTCAGAAACTCATTCTCCAATGCTATCTTCTACGTCGAAGGATGGTATCTAGCCAAAAACAATCTCGAGAACTCCTCCATCGAGACATCAACAAGTTGCCTACCTCTCAATAGGTGCAACTCCAATCCTTCCCACCACATTCTCGCTTCACCGTCCAGAAGGAACGTAGCGATGGTGGTCATTTGCCACTCCTCCGTCTCCGTTGCTGTCATGACTCTCTTCACCCTGGAGAGCCAGTCTTCAGCTTGAGATGGGGTTCCCAACCCCGAGAATACCGGAGGGTTAAAGCTCATTACATACTTAAGCTACCTCTTGGTTGCCCTCCTTGGCACCAACGGTTCCACTACCACTTGTTCCACTCTCCTCGGCTCAGCCTCTTGCAGCGGTACCTGCTCCATCGTAGGAGCGTGCTGCTACGTTTGCCTTGCAGGCTGCGTATTTATCACGGACAACACTGCTTCGGCCACAAATCGTATATTCTCAGCCGATAGAGGTGTTGCAGGAGCAACATCTGGTGCACTGCTAGCCTCAGAAACTCGACTTTCCGACGGCCCAACACCACTTCTGCTCACCAATAGTGGTACAAAACACGGTTAAGTGACCAAATAAAATTGCAAACAGCAATTTTAGGAACACGCAGGTTCCTCAAACACGTGTATTTTCATTCATAAGTGGACATTCATGGGTTCTTTTACTGTTATAACGATGACGCACACACATGTGCTCACCACCCCTTAAAAAGAATTCGCCCATGAATTCATCTTAAGCCCGACCAAAACCAGTAGTCTGATACCAAATTGCAACACCCCTTATCCATTGTATAGCATATAGCAGTAGGTCCGGTCGGGGCCCAACGCCATATACTACAGACAGACCGAGTGGTTACTCATGGAAACCATCCAACCAATCATAACGTCCTACATACAGCATTCTAGCGGAAGCAGTTTATAAAAGTTACAATAAAGAACCCATCACTAAAGCATGAATGTGCACTAATACCAAATAGGAATGTTATACATACACAAGTACAGGCCTTAAGGCCTTACAAAATTGTTCACTTCATATTACATGTTTTACAAACCACGGCACGCAGGCCGGTCATACATGAATAAAACAGTAAACACTCCAATTAGGCCTTCGAGGGCCGGCTTCGCAAATTGGGCTTTAGCCCGCTATTGACTGCTTGGTCCAGCAGCACCTGCAAGCAGCAAACCACCGCACGGTGGCAAAACAAGGCAACGGTCAGCAATGCTGACCAAATTATAATGATCCCGCCCCCATCTCGGGGCGGCAATGCTCCTTCCATGCATTTCATTATCATAAGCGAGCACATAGATATAATCATTTCATCACAGGCGTAGGCTCACACGGCCACACACCACATGCACTCATGGCACATTCTCGGTGAACCAGTCGATGTCACATCAGTTAAAGCCATAGACATTCCGGACCCACCACCGCCACTTTGACGGCCAAACATATGAGCAATTTGTCTTCCCGGCATGGGTCACGACAATTTAAGCCATAGATCGCCGAAGACCCTCATCTACGCCAACGGCAAGTGCCACGTAACTTTAGGTCTCGTTAACCCGAACGACATAGAAGTGGGTACGGTTCCATCTAACCCGCGCTCACACCGCAACAACAATTTAAGCCATATGCGCAGGTCAAACTTCTCCCGAGTCCCATTTTCGTCACACAATTTCACATAACTCGGTTATGTTCAAGTTGGCACTCAGGCCTCCATGTTGGCAAGATCACGCATCCGCCCAGTTTTCCGGGTGCACCTTAGGGTTAGTCCCCAAGGCTCCCTTTTGCAATCTACCGTGTAGAAAACACGAAAAACAACCATTCGCACGGAGTCTTCTCCGGCATTTATGCAATGCAACATCACCGATCCAGACCAACATGTCCGGGTAGGCTTCACACAACATACCTATGTTCGTTCTTGCTTACGGACTCTAACAACGGGGACTATTCATGTCTACCCAAAGGAACGCCTCCAACTCACCGCAAACTCGTGAGAGCGGGCTTCCCTTTTGCAAAAGAAGTAGAGCTTAACATGCTCAAGAAGAGGATCGTTACCCTTGCATTCTTCTTTGGCGCTATGGAAATGTAAGCGGATGAAAAGCACCGCACTATCTTTGCCTCCGTGGATCCGGAGTCGGCTCACGATTTGGATTTTCGAAGCTCCTCCAATGGCCAGATCTAGCTTCTCCTTCCTTCATTGGCTCCCCTCCCTCTCTAAGCTTTAGAAAGATAACAACTCATGAAAAGTGAGGGTTTCTAAGGCCCAATCACGGGTATATCCCATCAGGAACAACCCCCAGCCGTTGGATCATCAATTAAAGAAACAAACGGCTTTGATTCGGGACTGAAATGTCCAATCTGGACAGCACACGACCTGGCACACGCCCATGTCCAGGGTCGTGTGCCTCATTCGCCGTGAAAATCGACTCGCCTGGAACAACACACGGGCATCGAACGTGCCCGTGTTCAACCTGACATGCCCGTGTTCCACTTGACACGGCCGTGTGGCCGGCCGTGTACCCCCATCGATTTATCCCGAAAACAACCCGAGCACTGCACGGGTTCTAGGACACGCCCGTGTCCTTGTCCGTGTCTACCTCAACACACCTGGGCTCCAGGCCGTGTACACAGTCTCGAAACTCGACACTTCGTCGAGCAAAGATCGTCGACCAGACGACACGGCCTTGGACACGCCCGTGTCCTAGGCCGTGTGCCTTGTCTCGACACATCATCGAGCAAAATTCGTCAACTCCCCAGGACGAGTGTTGACAAGGGTCGACACGCCCTGCGACATGACCGTGTCACAGGCTGTGTGCCATGTCTCGACACTTCGTCCAATGCAGAGTGTCGACTTTGCGGGCTGAGTGTCGACACGGGTCGACACGCCCGTGTCGCAGGCCGTGTGCCCTCTCTCGACACAACATCGAGTGAAATTCGTCGACCTCTCGACCAACTCGACGACACAAGCCTGACACGCCCTGGGACACGCCCGTGTCCCAGGCCATGTGCCTCCTGCCAGAACCCAAAACTGGCCCAAAACGTCACCCGTCGCTCCTTTGAGTTTCAGGGCGTTACATTGTGTAGCTGCTTCACTGTCTAGTGCAGCTGTGTAGACAGGTGCCTATTGCTCATTAGCTCCCCCTGAGACTAATGTTTCTTGTTGAGCTGACACTGGAGAAAGCTCATTGGCTCCCCCTTGATGAGGCACTTCCTAGACTTGATCCAGTTGGATGTTGACTGCAAGAATCTGCTTTGATTATTTATAAGGTGTAGAAATAAACCTATTGTGTCGACACTGTTGCCATTGTGTTGACACAAACTACTAAAGTTTCGATAGAGAATTACTATTGTATGTATCGACACCAATTGTGATGTGTCGACACAACTAAGCTTAAGAGATTACACTAATCTCTGCATGTCGACACAGACGACTGTATGTGTCGGCACCAACATTTAAGTGTCAGGATAGCTATGTGTCGACACCAAATTCTAAGTGTTGACACAATCTTCTGGATATGTCGACAAAATTTTTCTTATGTGTCGACACCATCTACTAAGTGTCGACACCTTTGTCTTTAAGTGTCGACACACATTTACTTAGTTATATTTGTCATTCTTATTCTAAATTCAGCATGCACAATTCAATTTTTAAAAAAATGAATTTATTTTCATCCAATGGTTTGGTGAACATGTCAGCAATTTGAAAATTAGTATTGATAAATTGTAAACTTATATCTTCCTTTTCAACATGATCTCTAAGGAAATGAAATCTTATTTCTATGTGCTTAGTTCTACTATGTGAAACAAGATTTCTAGCAATAGAAATGGCACTAGTAGAATCACAAAATAATGGAGTTCTACTTACCTGGATTCCATAATCTTCAAGTTGATGTTCAATCCATAATAGCTTAGCACAGCAGCTGCTTGCAGCAACATATTCAGACTCAGCAGTGGAAATAGCGGCACTTGTCTGCTTTTTATTGCTCCATGACACCAATCTTCCACCTAGAAACTGACATGTGGTAGTTGTACTTTTCCTGTCTTCCTTGCATCCTGCAAAATCTGCATCTGAATACCCAATTTGTAGAAAATCTCTATTCTTAAGGTACCAAAGGACATGTCTGGTGTTCCCTTAAGAAATTTCAAATTTCTTTTGACTGCAGTATAATGAGATTCTTTAGGGCAGGCTTGATACCTAGCACAGACACATGTAGCATATATGATGTCTGGTCTACTAGTAGTAAGTATAAAAGGGAGCAAATTATTCCTCTATATAATGATTCATTTACAAGTTTCCCTGCATCATCTTTACCTATAGGCATACTTGACCCCATTGGAGTTCTCATGGTGGAGGCTGACTCCATACCATATTTCTTAATCTACTCCTTGGTGAACTTATACTGGGATATGGACAAACCATCATCAGTCTGTCTAACTTGGAGTCCCAAGAAGAATTTCTTCTCACCCATACTGCTAATCTCAAACTTCCCTTGCATAAGTTTAGCAAACTTTGTACAAAGGTTGTTTTATGTTGATCCAAAGATAATGTCATCAACATATATCTGGACTAGGATCATCTTACTTTTTGATTCCCTAAGGAATAGAGTTTTGTCAATTTTCCCTCTTGAGAATTTGTTCTCAATGAGAAATGTAGACAATGTTTCATACCAAGCCCTAGGAGCTTGTTTCAAACCATATAATGCTTTCTTAAGCCTATACAAATAATTAGGATAGAGAGGATCTACAAAACATGAGGGTTGTTCAACATAGACTTCCTCTTTTAAGTCACCATTTAAAAATGCTGACTTGACAACCATCTATAATACCTTGAACCCTTGGTATGCTGCATAGGCATGGAATAGCCTTATTGCTTCCAACCTTGCCATTGGAGCAAATGTCTGATCAAAGTCTATTCCTTCTTCCTACCTGTAGCCTTTTGCTACCAGTCTTGCTTTATTCTTGACTATGATGCCATTTTCATCTAAATTGTTCCTGTAGATCCACTTAGTCCCCATGACATTATGATTCTTTGGTTTAGGAACCAATTTCCAGACTGTACATATTCTGAATTGATTCAGCTCCTCCTGCATGGCATCAATCCAGTTTGGGTCTTGTATGTCTTCTTCAAATTTCTTGGGTTCTATTTGGGACAGGAAACTTGAGCAAAGCACTGTGTTCATGTTCTTGCTCCTTGTCTGAACACCATGACTTAGATCACCAATAATTTGGTGTGCTGCATGATCCTTTAGATGTCTTATTGCTAGAGGCAATCTATCTACACCGTGATTTCCTTTAGTCTCCCCATCTTGTTGTACTACATTTTCTTCATCATCAGCTTGTGGGTCTTGTACTCCCCCTCTACAGCATCCATCATTTTCTTCATCCTGCCTTATAGTTTGGTCTTCACTAATGGTTAGCTTGTCCATCTTTTCCTTCAGACCTGTAGAGCTACAGGAAATACTAGAAAACTCACATTTTATTAGTTTAGTTTCATCAAAAACTACATGTACATACTCTTTTTCAACTTGAGTAGTCAAGTTGTAGACTCTGTATGCCCTACTACTGTTACTGTACCCAACAAATATCCCTTCTTGGGATTTGGCAGCAAACTTAGTTAATTAGTACTTACCATTATTAAGAACAAAACACTTGCTATCAAAGATCCTAAAATAGGATACGTTTGGTTTTCTGTCTTTCATAATCTCATAGGGTGACTTTTTGTGAATTTAGTGATGGATGCTCTATTGAGAACATGACATGTACTGTTTACTGCCTCAGCCCAGAAATATTCTGGGAGAGAAGTGTCACTTAGTAGTATTCTACCAGCCTCAATAAGAGTCCTATTCTTTCTTTCAGCAATACCATTTTGCTGAGGAGTTCTAGGCGAGGAGAACTCTTGATGAATCCCTAGTTCTTCACAAAATCTTGTCATACATTCAGACTGAAATTCAGTCCCATGATCACTTCTGATTTTAACCACTGAACTGTAAAGTTCATTCTTAATTTTCCTAACAAAATTGTGGAATACATAGGGGTTTCATATTTTTGCC
The DNA here is from genome assembly GCA_039583875.1 of Platanthera guangdongensis. Taxonomy (NCBI): domain Eukaryota; kingdom Viridiplantae; phylum Streptophyta; class Magnoliopsida; order Asparagales; family Orchidaceae; genus Platanthera; species Platanthera guangdongensis. The sequence goes on from CM077167.1 coordinate 108,682,866, forward strand.
TCAGGAAGAAAAACCATGTAAATCTAGAATAGTCATTCACAACCACAAGTGTATAGACTTTTCTACCTAGATTATGAATTGGCATAGGACCAAATAGATCCATATGCAGGAGGTACAAACACCTCAAAGAATCTTTGGTATCATGTCCATGAAAAGAGGTCTTGGTCTGTTTTCCCTTTTGGCAAACTGAACATACACCCTCTTTTATGCACTTGAACAGAGGACCATTCCTCACTAACTCCGTGCTATAGAGTTGGCCTATAGTCTAATAGTTAAGGTGATCTAGCCTCTTGTGCCATTTGACACAATGAGATGCTTTCTCATCTGCAACTAAACATATAGGAGAGTTCTTATTCTCACAATCAAAACTGAGACAATAAACATTTCTTTTTTTATAACCTGACAAGATGACCTCTTGATCACTTGTCCTTCTAATCTGACACCCATTCTTAATAAAAGAAGTGTCATAACAAAGATCACTCAGTTGGCTTATGCTTATTAGGTTGTGTTTCAAACCTTTCACATAAGCCACTTGGGTGATAATAATTGAGCTATTGGAAATGTTACCAAACACCTTGATGATCCCATTTTCAGATCCACCAAAGATCACTTTGGGTCCATTCTCTATAGGAGTGTAATCCTTCAACATTGTTCTTATTCCAGTCATGTTCCTGGAATATCCACTATCCAAGTACCATATTGGGGTATGGACACTTGGACTCACCTGCATCAAATAAAATTACTTAACCTTAGAACCCCAATAAGTATTGTGTTCTAGGTTTAGATTAGTCTGAAACTTGACTGATTTTCATGCAGTCTTTCTAATAGGTAAGCTGGCATTTTTCCTGACACTGGCGTTGTGCCAACAATCTATGGCATAATGCCCAACCTTGCCACAACACCAACACTCATATCTATTGTATCTTCTTTTAGATACAGTATTAACAGCCTTACTGCCAGCTGTCCTTTTGTTTAGTGCTGGGCCTGGTGCATCAAATACCAATGATTCCTGAAGAACAAGATGTGTTTGTACATGGGCTGTCCTGTTGACATTTTCACCCTTGTCATTCTGAATACTAGCCTTATAGTGACCATGTGTAATGTCACGGTAATACCTGTTAGTAGGTTGCACCACTTTTCTGAACGAAATAGGGGGTTTTGAGATTAGTGGCTGAACTGGGGCTTTGTCTTTTCTTTTAGAATTTGCTTCCCTAGTTCTTCCATTAAAACCTAGACATGTCTTACCCTTTTATGTAATGAAGTTATCAATCAAAGGTAAGACAGACTTAGGCTTTGAGAATTTAGCAACAAGTTCCTTTTCTCTTTGTAGTCTGACTTCCAGACCCTTGATCTGATCATTTTTCAATGTAATTGTTCCCAACTGAAAAACAATTATGTTTTTCAGCTTGGCAACCTCATTTATCTTCTGATCCAACAATTTTTCTGAATCAGATGCAGCCAACTTAAGAGCAGTAATTTCCTTAGCCTGGTTTTTGACAAGGTTTCTGCTTCTCTTAAGTGTATGCAACATATCACCATACTCATCAATAAGCTGATGTACATCCCCTTCTGATTCAGATTCATTCACATCTCTTGATGCAGATGCTTCTGATTCTAATCCAGTATAATAATCAAAAACTGATGAAAAGTTGTTTACCCTACTGGGACCAGGCTGATCCTGGCAATGATCTTCCTCAGTCAAAGCCATCAGCCCTCTGTAGTGATGATCTTCAGTCATATTAATAGAGTCCAGCATTTGCAAGAACTCAGATTCTACTGAATCCTCTTCAGTAGGGAACAACCCTATGTAGGCTTCAGCATCTGTCTCTTCTCCTGAATCTAATGATGAGGAATCAGTCCAGGTTTTCTGCTTCTTTGCAACCAAGGATCTCTCCTTCTTGCCCTTATTTTGTTTCTTCTTTTTATCTTTAGATTCCTTTCTTTTACCAGGACAATCAGCTATGACATGCTCTGGCCTGTTGCAGCAATAACAAATAAGTTGAGAAGATATTTGTTTACTGGGATTTGAGCCATACCTATCATCTTTGGATGCTTTCTTCTTCTTGTAATAGTCATCCTTGGAGTAGGATGAAGATGGCTTTGTTCTCCATTTCTTCTTCTTCATGAACCTTTCAAACTGCCTTGTGAAGGGAGCAAAAACATCATCAGAATTATGACTGTGTGAAGTGTTGATGTCAGTATTTTTTGATTCAACTTCAGTCATTCTCCTGGGAGGAGATGGTGACTTTCTCCTACCCTTTCTTGTAGCTTCAGCCTTAAAGGAAACTGACTTTTCTCTGTATTCAGACTTGTTGCTTTTCTCCTCTTCCTTTCTAGCAGTGAGCTACATCTTATAGGATAGCAGTTTTCCAAATAAGGTTGGTGGAGGTGTATCTTCAAGCTTGGCCACCTCTCTGATGACACATATTTTAGTATCCCAATCCTTGGTTAGGAATCTAAGAAACTTGTCATTTAATTCATAAGTTCTAAAGACTCTTACATAGGTCATTAGCTCATTGACAATTCTAAAGAATTTCTTATAGCACTCAGCTATGCTATCTGACTTAGCTTGTCTAAAGATTTCATTTTCTTGATTTAGCATGGTCTTCCCATCCTCTCTCACTTCTTCTGTTCCCTCCATGTCGATAATCAAAGTTTGCAACATCTCCTTGGAGGTTTTGTAATGAACCAGATTCTGGAATGTTGAGTCGTCTATGGCACTCACAATTATGTCTTGTGCCCTCTTGTCCAAGGTTGCAATGATGATCTCTTCCTTAGTCATTTATGAATAACTTTTAGGAGTCTTGAGATTAGCATCAAGAACTGATATTTTCATAGGAACAAATGGTCCTTCTAGAACTGTGAAATAAATTCTTGGATCAGATGCTTCCATGAACAATCTGACCCTCTTTCCGTATTCCAAACTTTTCTTTCCTACAGATAGGAAGCTTCATGGATCCAAGTTATTTCTGATTCTCACCTGAACACATTTTGTCTAACTGATGACTGCCTTATAGATCAACTCACGCTGTTAAGTCAAATCTTGAGCAACCTCCCTCTGATACCACTTGAAAATTTGGTTTTCAAGATATCCTAAACACCTAGGCGGGGGGAGGGGGGTGAATAGGTTCAATTATTTTTTCTTATGGCAGACAATACTTTTACAACTAACATAGATTATTCAGAATATTTATCACATCACAGTATAAAAGAAAACACAGCCAACACAGAATACACACAGTTTTATAGTGGTTCCTCAAGTGATGGGTACATCCACTTTCCGCCTTTGCATATCTAGCAGTATACTAGATTCGGCCAAACTCCCTTCTTCCTTCTCAGATCCTCAGATCTAACAACTCAGAACCCTGAATGGTTCCTACAACTCAGACTTCAGCAAGTCCTACAGCTCAAATCCTCTCAGAGAATCCTACCTCAGAGTGAGTCAACACTCCAACTCAGGAAATTAAGCACTACCTCAGCCTCTTCCACAACACCTACAACTCAGTCAATCAAGCCTTACATCAGCCTCTTCTACAAGACCTACAACTCAGGCAATCAAGCCCTACCTCAGCCTCTTTCACAAGGCCTACAACTCAGAGAGAAAACTTTCCTACCTCAGGCACTCAGCCCTACCTCAGCCTTTATAGATTTAGGCCTTCAACTCAGAGAAATTAATCTCCTACACTCAGATCTATAAAAGATCCTACAGATAAATTGATTGTAAAAAGAATAATTCCTTCACCCAGGTAGAGAGATAATGTGCAGAAGGTTTCTTGGTCAGTTCTTGATAGATCTGACAGCTTTAGATCCAACCTGTCTTAGCTTCTTCAAAGCTTCTTGAATTTGAATAAAGTAAGGTTGATCTTCTTGGAGATGATCTTCAATCAGCTCCCTTCTTCTATACAGATGTGGCCCTTAATTCTTCTTGCAGATTTGTTCTGGATCTACCCTTAGAAACTTGTTGATTTCTGGATGAAGACTTCTCTTCTTCTTCTTAGTTCTTCATTACTATTCTTTGATGATAGAACATGTCTTTATATAGGATCATCCAAGGTTACCGGCTGATCCGGTTCCTAACGGTCTTCTGACAGCTCTGACAGATACAACAACATTATCAGTTATGATAGTTGTCAAGTCTCCAGTTACTTCATTGTACTTTATCTCAGCAGCAAAGTGTCGGGACAATACTTCAAATGTGTCGACACAAAATAGATCATGTGTCGACATAACTCTTGATGATGTCGCCACAGCTCTCACAATGTCGACACAACTTCTCTTTAACTTCTTGACACAGCTTCAGTGGCATGTGTAGACACAAGTCCTGTGTGTCAACACAATAACTTCTAGTCTCGACAAAGTTAGTGTCGGCAGAATTCTGGTGTGTGTCGACACAAGTCCTCTGTGTCGACACAGTTGTTGTTAATAGAATTCTGGAATGTGTCGACACAAGTTCAGTGTGTTGACACAGTTGGTGTCGACAGATTTTCTGTGTGTCGACACAAGTCCTGTGTGTCGACACAATCTGGCTCCTGGTGTCAACACAGTTGTTGTCGACAGATTTTCTGTGTGTCAACACAAGTCCTGTGTGTCGACATAATCTGGCCCTTGGTGTCGACACAGCCTTTCCCAAGTGTGGATATAATTCTTCTCAAGTGTTGATACAACCTTTCCCAAGTGTCTACACTTGTACTTAGAAACTTTTTTTCTGCATTTTCTTAACCTGCATAATGAAACTCAAAACAACATCAAATACACTTTGATGAATATCATTGAGTTAGGTGAGGCTTCTCCAAATCTGGTACATATTTTTCAATGTACCCAACAATTATACTCTAACTGAAAATCAAATTACTGACATATTCACAAAACCCATTGATGAAATCAAGTTTAATTTCTTCAAGTTTATAGTAGGTATGTTAAACATAAAGTAAATCCTGTTGTTAGGACACTCAAGAATTCAGGTTCAAAATTACCATTTTCATTGGTACCTAGAAAATCCCTGTTCAACTTGTATAAGTTTAATAACAAAGTCTACTTACTTAAATAAACAAGTAAGATATTAAAAAGGTTAAGTGACATTAGTTGGAAAATAAGAAAATAAAAATTTGGCTAAGTCCATATAGAATGTGTCAAGACACCTGAGAATGTGTCGCGACATCTGAGAATATTTCAAGACACCAACAGATGTCTTAACACCTAGGTTATGTTGAGATACAATTTCCTGGTGATGACTTGTGTCGAGACTAGTGTTGACATGTGTCGACACAAAATTCTCAGTGTCGAGACTTTATCATTTCTAGACAATTTTGGATTAGTAAACCTTGAGCACGCCCTTTCGTTTCCCCTCTCAGGAAGCCTATAAATAGAATGTGTGAGAAGAAGTCGACCACATCTTCTTGTATTTCTGAATTGTTTCTTCCTGAGTGTAGATCCCTAGAACTCTGTCAACTTTGCATTCCTTATTCTCTACAGAAATGACACCGAAGAATGAATATCATATTTTTGAAGGATACGAACTAGTGCAAAATGATTTTGATTCAGCAACAGAAGATATTAAGGATGTTATTACCCTAATCACCGACGTCGGACTGGAATATGTACATTTTGAACATTCAAACATTTGGAAAGAGAAGTTCTTGAATTCTATACCAATGCCAAGGTCACATCAAAGAAAATCAAATCCAACGTCAATGGAGCCAAGGTCCACATCACACCCAATCAATTGGCCAAGGTCTTTCAGATGACCAAGTTTGGTCAGGATGATGATGAAGAAGTAGTAGATTAAGGACGAACTAAATATGCCCTGACATGGTGTGAATTACCCTCTACCACTAAGGTAGGAAGTACCCTTGCTAGGAAGGGGATGAATTCTCATGGTAAATTCTTATCAGAAAAAGTGAGCAACATACTCTTGTGCAAGACTGGTTCACACTACAGAATGTTTGATGTCATGTTAAATATCATGACAAGAATCTTCTTTAAGCTAAAGACAAACTGGAGAAGAATACTATTTGACAAGATTGTTGAGAGTGTCAGCAAGCCCAATATGGGCAGAATAGTAAGCCTTTAGCCTGTCCTAGTACTACCAAATAATCTCAACCTCAAGATTGGTTAAAATATCAATCATATGAGGAGAATGGATATGAGGATTCTGAGTAGGTGGGACAGGAAGCTAACATAGGACTCCTCTGATCAGCAGAAGATAAAGAAGCTCATAGAAGTACCTAAAGTGGATGATGAGTCTACCGGTGACTCAGGGGATCAAGAAGGATCTGGGATAGAGGTTCAAACTGAAGATCAAACAGTTGCTTCCCCAAACACCACTCTTGTTGATGATGCTCAGATTGAGGGGGTGCCACTCCCTGAAAAAGATCAGTCAGTATGAGAATCAATCCCAAAGAGGGATCAACTTGAGCTGGAGAACCTCCCTGTACTATAGGTATCAGACTCTACTGCTCATATGATACAGTTATGGAAGTAGTCGATGACCTAGAGACCTTTCAGGAACAGGAGGACGAGCTAGCACAAGATGTGGTTGTGTTTGGGCCGCCAAATGAGAGTGCTATCTAAAAGGACACTGAGTAAGGAGATGGTGCAGCCCAAGAGCAACCAGATGATATCATGGAGGACATCATCCATGCTAAAATATCTGCAATGATTGAGGGGGAGTTGGCAGATCTGGCCCCAAGTACTGAAGGAGTTAAAGAGACATTTGTTACAGTAGTCAGTCCTTCAGAATCTAAGGAGGAAGAAGCCTCTCAGCTAAAGAAAATGAAAATATCTGAACTCAAAAAGAGGAGTAATGGCTATAAGATGATCATTCAGTTTGGACGACAACCTACTCCTACAATGGATTAAAGCTCACTTCTAGTTTAACTACAGATAATGATGGATCAACAGAGAAACAAATTGGAAAAGTATGTAGATTAAAGCAACAAGGAGTTTCAGTTTTAGCTACATCAGGACATCAAATCTGAAAGAATTGGTTTCAAGATGTCCTAAATAACTAGAGGGGGGGGGGGTGAATAGGTTCAATTCTTTTTCTAACTTAGGCAGACAAATATATCTAATTTAGCAATTTATTCAGCAGATTTCACAGCACAGTATTCACATACACACAATATTCCACAGATTGCACACCAGATTTATAGTGGTTCCCCAAATGATGGGTACATCCACTTTCCCCCTTCGCCTATCTAGCAGTGTACTATATTTGGCCTAACTTCCTTCTTCCTTCTCAGATCCGCAGATCTTACGGCTCAGAACCTAGAATGGTTCCTACAACTCAGAGTGAATCCACACTCCTACAACTCAGGCACAAGACCTACATCAGCCTCTTTCACATGACTACAGCTCAGAGTGACACCCCACTCCTATAACTCAGGAAAAAGCCCTACCTCAGCCTCTTTCACAAGCCTACAACTTAGGGAACAAATTCCCCTACCTCAGGCACTCAGCCCTACCTCAGCCTTTATAATTTAGGCTTAAAACTCAGAGAAATAAATCTCCTACACTCAGATCTATTACAGATCCTACAAGAGTTATTGATAAAAAGATAATAATATCTTCAAACAGATGGAGAGAGAATTGGTTGAAGGCTTCTTGATTAGTTCTTGATAGAACTGATTACTTAAGGATCAACCTGTCTTAGCTTCTTCAAAGCTTCTTGAATCTGAACAAAGTAGGGTTGATCTTATTGGTGTTGGAGTTGATCTTCAATCAGCTTCCTTCTTATTCAGAAATTAATCTGAATTCTTCTTCAGAATTTATCAAAATTCTTCTGGCAGACTGTTCAGGATCTACCTTCAATGGATGAGGACTTCTCTCCTTCTTATTTCTCTCTCTCTATAATCTGTTGACTGTTTCTTCTTTCTCTTTTTCTAGATTCTCAATCCTTAAGAGATTATTCTTTATTCACTGATCGTGTTCATGATCACTTCTTCACAAATTAATAATTGTGCTTCATTCTTATTCTTTTTTAATTATTGAGAGTGCATATCTATATATTGGCTTCATCCATGTTACCGGCTATTCCGGTTCCAAATGGTCTTCTGACACCTCTGACAGAAGTGACATCAATGTCAGTAATGACAGCTATCAAGTCTCCAGTTGTATTACTTCAACCTTCATTGGACTTTGACTCAGCAGCAGAGAATGTCGAGTAAATACTTCACATGTGTCGACACACATAGTCCATATGTCGACACAAGTTTTGATGATGTCGACACAGCTTCACTTTTACTTCTCGACACAGCTTCTATGGAATGTGTCGACACAAGTCCTATATGTCGACACAATCACTCCTTGTCTTGACAATGTTGGTGTCAACAGAATTCTGGTGTGTGTTGACACAAGTTCTGTGTGTTGACACAGTCGTTGTCGACAGAATTCTGGAATGTGTCGACAGCTTCTTTATATGTCGACACAAATTCTGGGTGTCGACACAATCTGGCACTTGGTGTCAACACAGCGTTGTCGACAGATTTTCTATATGTCGACATAAATTCTGGGTGTCGACACAATCTGTCCCTTGGCGTCGACACAACCATTCCCATGTGTCGACACTTGTACTTAGAAAATTTTTCTTCCATTTACTTAACCTGCACATGATAACTCAACACAACATCAAATACAACTTGATGCATATCATTGAGTTAGGTAAGGCTTCTCCAAATCTAGTACACATTTTCCAATGTACCCAACAATCTCCCCCTATTTGGAGATGTCATAACCCTTATTCAATGATATACATCACTTATAATAAAATAAATAATATGATGTATAAAAGCAATCAATTACAGGGTAACATATAAACAAAACAAGTATATTATATCATCACAGAATATGATACAAAAATAATAAGCATGAATCATTGTTTTGTTTAAAACTTAAAAAAAATTGTTAACAACATATTACATAGATTTTAAAACTGAAGATTACAATGTTCTAAAATCTAGTCAATCTATCCTAAGGCAGATCAGACTCCTTGATCACTATGCCTTTACCAGACTGGACCCTTACTTGTACTGGAGCTTCAGTATCTTCAGCTGGCTTCTTGCATTTGAGATCCTTTTTCTTAAGTTCTTCAGCCTTAACTTTTTGCCTTTCAAAATAGTGATAAGGCTTGGGAAAGTATTTACTGGGCTCCATAGCTGTAGTAGGTATTTTCCCAGCCTTGTGATCCCTTCTGAACTTATGTATAGCGTCTTGTCTCTGCAGATATTTGCTCCACTCAAGTTCAGAATACCACTTGCCTCTATCATGCATTTTGTCTTTGACAGCTTGACAAACATTGAGTATTATATTTCTAGAGGTGGGACTCCATCTTTCAAAATCAGTCTTCAGTTCAGCCTGCTCTCTAAACCTTTTCTTTGAGGGTTGAGCTTCTTGCTCTTTATTCAAGGCTGCCTCTGAAATTTCCACTTTATCAATTATAGCATTCTTAGTAGCCTCTGGAGGGCTATATATATGGTGAACCAGTTGTTGAATTCCCTCAAAGTTAGAAGGGGGGTATATGATTTGAGCTACCTCCTGCTGACCCCCTTCATATCCTGCAGCTTGAATGCCTGACTCAGCTGTATTATCATCATCACACAAGGGAGGATATCCCAGAGTTGCTCTAACAGCATTTGTTATCCATTTACCATGCTTTGAGCTTGTATTGACTAACACCCTCTCCCCCTTTATGACTTTTCTTTCAACATGATCTGTTCAGTCATCTTTCTGAAATCTTACTTGTTCAGCCAGATAATTGATGCCTTCCTTATAAAAAGATCTGAATTTTTGTATCTGATCAGAAAAGAGTTTCTGTGAGGCTTGTATAGCTTTTTGAACAGCAGCCAATTGTACTTGAAGTTGTTGATCAAACTCAGACTTCTCTTTAGCCTTCTCCTCAGTTAGTGCAGTTGCAGTATTCTTTAACTCAGTAACAATCACATTATATGATTCAGTAAGATTATCATTCATCCTGAGCTGATTTTCCAAAACATATCCTTGCTTAACTACTATGTCATCAATTTGAGTCCTGGCCTCTTGTTGCTGCTTGGCCAGATAAACTACACCATTACCTCCTTTATGGAAGCAATCTATCATCTGCTTCTTATACTGATTGACTTAAAATCTTATTGATTTAATGTCTTGAGCCAAGGTGAACTGGAGTTCCTTATGGCTTTCATCCACATATTTTTCAAGAGCTTGTCTTTGCTCATCCATTTTAACTTGCAGAGCAACCAACAGCGAACTGAAATCAACTGCTGGGGCTGAGGGTTGTGAGGCAGTCTGTAAAGCTTTCTTATAGCTTGAGCTTTTCTTCCTGTAAACCATCAATTTTCTCTTTTTTTCTCTGAGTGCTTCTCCATCATCAGATTCAGAAGAGCTTTCAAGGTTCACTATGTCCTTTAGACTACAGGGAAGCTCCCTGTCAGTCCTTGGCAACTCCCCCTTAGTCCCTAGCTCGTCCCCCTTAGTCCTTGGCACCTCTTCCTCAGTCCTTACTTCTTGTTAGTCAGGAAACAATTCCTCAAGAGTGAATTCCTGTTGCTGTTGAACTGGAGAAACATCTATATCTTGTACAATTAATGGAGCATCATCTAATGCAGATGTATCATATATTGTTATTTCCTGTGCAGGGAAGTTGTCATGGTGTGTCTATTCAACATCAGTTAAAAGCTCATTTAGTGTATTTGGCTCAGTTTATAGTGTAGTTTGACTAATATCATTTATTACCTCAAGAATAGTTTGAGTGGCTGTGAAAGAAATTGTACCTAATCACCTAGAGGGGGGGGGGGTGAATAGGTGACTTAAATCTTTTTTAACTTTGTAGGCAGATTGCAGATTATATCACAGAGTTATAATTACTTCTTCACAGCAATCAATCATCAATCACAGAATAGACATGCACACAGTGAACACACAGATTTATAGTGCTTCCCCAAGGTTTGGGTACATCCACTTTCCCCCTCCGCCTATCTAGTAGTGTACTAGATTCGGCCAAACTCCTCCACTATCTCAGATCCTTAGATCTTACACTCAGAACCCCAAACAGGTTCCTACAGCTCAGGCCTAAGGCCCTACAACTCAGTCTTCTCCAAAGACCTACACTCAGCCACAAGGCCTACACTCAGCCACAACAGGCCTACACTCAGAGAAATAGATCTCCTACACTCAGGCACACAGGCCCTACCACTCAGCCTTTATAATTACAGGCTTACAACTCAGATCCCTAAGGATCCTACAAGAAATTTAGAATACAAAGAATATACGTACAACTCAGAAAAAGAGAGATGAGTTGACAGGTTCTTGATGAGTTCTTGAATGAACTCTACTGAGATCAACCTCACTTGGTTTTCTTCAAAGCTTCTTGAATGTAGAACACAATAGGATTGATTCTCTGCAGCTGATCTTCAATCACTGCAACTTAAGATTCAGAACAAGGTTTGAACCCTTCTTCACAGCCTCGTTCCAACGGCTGACTTCTTGGAAGGAGCTCTCTCTCTCCAACTACTTAGAACTTCACTTGAAGGTCTTTAATGAATTGCTTTTCAACAACTTGTTATCTGTAGAATGTATAAGCCTTTATATAGACTTTCCTCATGGTGACCGGCTGATCCGGTTCCTAACAACTTTCTAATATCTCTGACAGTTGCAGTAGACCGGCTGGAATGTCAGCTGTCATGTCATCCAGTCACTTCTTGAAATATCTGTAACTGTCTAAAAGTGTCGAGACAGTCTGTCTTTAAGTGTCGACACTTATAGACTAAGTGTCGACACAAGTAGACTCAGTGTCGACACTAGCCTTCAAGGTGTCGACACAACTCCTTGTGTTGTAGATTTTTCTTCTCGACACTGCTTCTTCATCATGTGTCGACACTGATATTGTGTGTCGACACAACTCCTTGTTCTTCAGTACTTAGTTGAATTCTTGTAAGTGTCGACACAACTCCTTTGTGTCGACACATCTTCTTGTGTTGAACTTGTTCAGTGTCGACACATCTTCTTGGTGTCGACACATGCCTTCAGTATTGATACTTGCTGAGTGTCGACACAGCTCCTTGTGTCGACATATTCTTCTTCTGTTGAGACTTTGGCTGAGTGTCGACACTTGTACTTAGAATTTTTGTTGAACTTTGCTGAGTGTCGACACAGCCTCCTAGTGTCGACACTTTCTTCATGTGTTGAGTCTTCTGCTGAGTGTCGACACATTCTACATTGTGTCGACACTTTATTCATGTGTTGAGTCTTCTTCTGTGTGTCGACACATTGTACATTATGTCGACACTTATACTTAGACTCTGCTGAAATTTGCTGAGTGTCGACACAGCCTCCAAGTGTCGATACTTTCTAATGTAGACACAGTTCCTCTGGGTGTCGACACTGCTTTTAAGTGTCGACACTTCTTCACTGGACATTTCTTCATTGAATGTCGACACAGCCTTCATGTGTCGACACTTTCTGTCTGGTGTCGACTCTGCATCCCTGGTGTCGACACAATTACTCCAAGTGTCGACACTTCTTCTCTGGGTGTCGACACAAGTCTTCTTAAGTGTCGACACTTTTCTTCTGGGTGTCGACACATGGAATTAGAAACTTTTCAGCTTTTCCCTGCAAATACTTAACCTGCACAACTAAACCCAAAACACATCAAATACATTTTGATGTATATCATTGAGTATTGTGAGGCTTCTTCAAATCAGGTACATTTAAACCAATGTACCCAACAATCTCCCCCTATTTGGAGAAGTCATAACCCTTAGTCAATGATATACACCATACATAATAAAATCACAGTATGATGTAAAACAGGATTATGCAATCAGGGAAAGTACATAAACATGTATTAAACAAAACATGTACACACATATATCTCAGAACAATTATGTAATAGATTTTTCACACATCACATTGTTCTAACAACTTTGTCATATACAGTATACAAAAGTTTACAGAGTGTTTAAAATCAAAAAATTACAACTGTAAACTAAAGATAATTCTATTCTATTTTTGCTCAGCCGCCTTGATAACTATGCCCTTCCCAGACTGTATCTTTGCTTGCACAGGGGCTTCAGCATCTTCAGTAGCAGCAGGCTTCTTGCCTTTAAGATCCTTTTTCTTTAGCTCTTCAGCTTTGATATTTTGCCTCTCAAAGTAATGATAAGGCTTAGGAAAGTACTTGCTAGGCTCCTGGGCAGTAGGAGGTAGCATTCTCATCTTTGCCTTTCTCCTGTATTGCACAATGGCTTCTTGTCTGTTCTCATGCTTCCTCCACTCCACATCAGAATACCATTTGCCTCTGTCCACAATATTGTCTTTGGCAGCCTTCCATGCAGTCAAAATGATATTTCTTGAAGTGGCGCTCCATTGTTCAAAATCAGTCCTTTGTTCAGCTTGCTCTCTGAACCTTTTCTTAGACAACTGAGTCTCTTGTTCTTTCAGCAACAAAGCTTCTTGTTCTTTTAGTATGGCCTCAGACACAGGCTGAACCAATTTCTCTATGATGACATTTTGCTTTCCCTCAGGTGGGCTATACATTGACTGTATGTCTGCATGTATCATATAAAAGTCTGGAGGAGGGTAGATTACTTGAGCCACTTCAGGTTGCTCCCCTCCAAGATAAGCAGGATGAATCCCAGACTCTGCTACATTGTCATCATCACACAATGGAGGATATCCAAGGGTGGCTCTGATGGAATTGTAAATCCATTTTGCATGATCAGAGCTGGCTTTAACTAACACCCTCTCCCCCTTTATGACTTCTCTTTCCATGTGATCCCTTAGATCATCTTTCTGAAACCTTATTTAGGCACCAAATAGTTTACTCCATCCTTAAAGTAAGGTTTCAACCTTTGGAGCTTTTCAGTGATCAACTTCTGAGAGTTGTCAATAGCAGAAGTAAAAGTAGTTATGCCCTCTTGTAAAGCTTTATCAAACTCTGCCTTAGCAGTAGCATTAGATGTAGTCTGTCCAGTAGCTATATTATTCATCTCTGTGACAATTGCATTGTGTGAAGCAGTCAAATTATCATTCATCGTGAGCTGGTTCTCCAAAACATATCATTGCTTCAGTGCAATGTCATCCACTTGAGCTTTGATCTTTTCTTGATGTGTAGCTAAGTAGACCACTACATTCCCTCCCTTGTTGAAGCAGTCAGTCATCTCCTTCTTATTCAGATTCATCTCAAATTTGATGGACTTAATATCTTGGGCAAGATCAAACTGTAGAGATTTTTGCCCTTCATCTACATACTTTTCTATTGCTTGCCTTTTCTCATCAAGTTTGATCTGCATTGCAACCATCAGAGAACTGTAATCTGCAGATGGTGCTGGATGTAGTGCAGGCTGTGGTGCTATGGTTTACAGAGCTTTCTTATAAATCTGGCTCCTCCTCTTGAAGACTTGAAACTTTATCTTTTTAGATCTTGCAGCCTCCTCATCTTCAGAAGCTGATGTGCTTGCTATTTCTACCCTCTCCCTAGGTAGCTCCTCAACATCCTTTGGCTTCTCAGGCTCTTTCCTTGTAGTTTCTTCTAGAATCTCCACTTGCTCCCCGTCAACTTGGGACTTCTCCCCCTCAGCAGCAGCACTTTCCTTCTCAAAGTCTGTTTGGTCCAGATTAAGGAAGAGATCTTCCATTGTAAATTCCTGTGGAGGATGGGCTGGAGAAACTCTTGGCTCATCAACAAATTGATCAGATATTTCTTGAGCTGCAACAGATGTGTCCTCCATGACAACATCTTGGGGTTGGCTAGGTGTTTGAGGTTGCTGATTAACATGAGGTATTGAATCAGACAAAATATCATCTTCAATAGGGAAATTTAATTTATTAATGTCAGTGATTACCTCAAGTATGGTATGGGTAGCTTGTTCACTTTCTAGTGGAGTTGGCTCTTCCACTACTAGAGGCTCCCCCTGGATATAATCCTGGTGAAGTGGGCTAGCCTGTGGTAGCTCCCCCTGCCTCTCTGCATCTACTTGTCTATCTGGAGACTTTCCAGCAATTCCAGTTTCTTGTTCATCATCTGGGGTAAACACAACTTGCTCTTCAGAGCTACTAGATGATTCTTGAGCCACTGGAGCTATCTTCTTCTTCTTCTTCTGCTTTTGGGGTGTTACCTTCTCAGGTGTTGGCAATTCCTTGGTCAAGACCCTATCCCATTTTGAGAAGATTCTCATGTCCATCTTCCTCATGTGATTGATCTTTGATCCTGCAGCTTGACTCATTACTTCTGGTATACTACCAGCCAAGTAAAGACTTAGTATCCTACCCAAATTGGGTTTCTTCATGCTCTCCGTAAGCTTCTCAAACACTACTCCAGACCAATCAGTGTTTAGTTGGAAGATTAACCTTGTCATTAGACTGAACATATATGCTGAAATCCTGTCATGTCCTCCAGACTTGTACATGATCACCTTGCCAACAATTTCAGAGAGAAATTTGCCTTGGCTGTTCATCCCCTTTCTATTGAATATTGATCAAATTTCATCTTGGAATCTAGTCCACACCATGTTAAAGCTTCTCTTGTCTTGGAAGCAGAAACTTCATCTTCTTCCTTAGTCCTTGGTAGATTTAGTACCTTTCTCAAACTCTTAGGTGAGACCTTCACCTTTTCTCCATGAACCCTTGACTTTATCTTGAGTCCAGATTCGTCTAGGGTTGCTCCATTCAGAAATTCTATAACTTCTTTCTTCCATATCTTGGTTGACTCTGAAACAAGAAAATCTAACCCTAAGTTTGCAACTAGGGTTACCACATCCTTGATCTCTGGTTCTGCATCATCAAACGCATGCCGCACAAGTTCATATCCTTCATTCACGTTCTCTTCGAGCTTGGGCGCCATTAGGGTTTGAAGAATTTGAATTGAGAGAAGAGAGGTGTCGACACACAAGTTTGGTCTCGAAACTTTGGTGAGCGTGTCGACAGACAATGGCAAAATCCTATTTATACCTTTCTAGGATTGAAGATGAAAGGGCGCGTCAACTAACTTAAATTGTGTCGACACTGTTGAAAAGTGTCGACACAGACTTATAATGTCTCGACAACAATGTGTCGACATAAGTATAGTCGACAGAATATATGTGTCGACACTTGGTTATGTGTCGACACCACTTAACTCGACACTTAGTCGAGACTTTACTTGGTTAATTCTGTGTAAACTCTAAGTGTCGACACCACCTTGGTTGTGTCGACACCGAGCCTGTATGTGTCGACACTAATTTTCTGAAGTGTCGACACCAACTTCCTAGATGTGTCGACACCTTTTCTCTGAAGTGTCGACACCAATTCTCTGTCTCGACACAGACAACTCTGTGTGTCGACAGTATTTTACTTAGCCATTTCTGTAAACTTATTCTAAGTTTATCATACCTAATTCAATTTTAAACCTATTGAATTTGGTCTCTTCTAAAGGCTTAATATACATGTCAGCTAGTTGATTATCTGTATTTACATATTCTAGTGAAATATCTTCTTTTTCTACATGTTCCCTTAGAAAATGATACTTTATTTCAATGTGTTTAGTTCTACTATGGGAAACGAGATTGTTTGCAATAGATATAACACTAGTAGAATCACAAAACAGTGGTGTTCTACTTACTTGAATACCATAATCCTCAAGCTGATGTTGTATCCATAAAAGTTGAGCACAGCAACTTCCTGCAGCCACATACTCTGATTCTGCTATGGAGATAGCCACACTTGTTTGCTTCTTGCTACTCCATGAAATCAGTCTTCCACCTAGGAATTGACAGGTTCCAGTTGTACTTTTTCTATCTTCCTTGCAGCCTGCAAAATCTGCATCTGAATAACCTGTCAGTTCAAAGTCTCCATTCCTAGGGTACCAAAGGCCTAGAAGGAGTGCCCTTAAGATATCTCAGAATTCTTTTGACTGCTGTCAAATGAGACTCTTTAGGGCATGCTTGGTACCTAGCACAGACACATGTAGCATGCATGATATCCGGTCTACTTGCAGTCAAATATAGAAGGGAGCCAACCATCCCTCTATACAAAGTCTCATCTACAGGTTTCCCTGCATCATCTTTGCTAAGAGACATACTTGACCCCATAGGAGTTTTCATGCTACTGGATGAATCCATACCATACTTCCTTATCAATTTTAGGGTGAACTTAGACTGGCATATGGATAAACCATTCTCAGTCTATCTAACTTGGAGACCCAAGAAGAACTTAAGTTCCCCCATACTGCTCATCTCAAATTGTCCTTGCATAAGTTTTGCAAACTTTTTGCAAAGACTACTTTCAGTAGACCCAAATATTATGTCATCTAAATATATTTGGACTAGTATGATCTTGCCTCTAGATTCCCTAAGGAATAGAGTCTTGTCTATTTTCCCCCTTGTGAATTTATTCTCAATGAGGAAACTAGACAGGGTTTCATACCAAGCCCTAGGGGCTTGTTTTAACCCATACAAAGCCTTCCTAAGTTTATAGACATAATTAGGTTGAGTTGAATCAACAAAACCTAATGGCTGTTCCACATAGACCTCTTCTTTCAGATTACCATTCAGAAAGGCTGACTTAACATCCATTTGGAATACTTTAAATCCTTGATAGGTTGCATAGGCCAGGAACATCCTTATGGCTTCCAGTCTGGCTACTGGAGCAAAGGTTTGATCAAAGTCAATACCTTCTTCCTGCCTATATCCCTTAGCAACCAGTCTTGCTTTGTTCTTAATAATCACTCCATGTTCATCCATCTTGTTCCTAAAGATCCACTTGGTCCCAATTATATTGTGGTCTTTTGGTTTGGGAACAAGCTCCCAGACTTTGCATCTCTCGAACTAATTCAGCTCTTCTTGCATTGCCTCAATCCAATGAGGGTCTAGGATGGCTTCATCAAATTTCTTTGGCTCTACTTGGGATAGAAAACTGGAGTAGAGTACTAAATTTAGATTTCTGCTCCTTGTTTGTACCCATTGTCTTAGATCACCAATGATTTGATCTGCTGGATGATCTCTTAGATGCCTATTAGCTGGAGGCATCCTGGCTTCAGGTTGAACTCTTTCAGCTTCTTCATCTTGCTGCACTCCTTGGTCTTCTTCTGCATTAGGTACATATAGTACTCCCCCTGGACAACAGCCACTATCATCTACATGCTGACTTGCAGTAGATCCTTCTTCAATAGTGAGCTTGTCCATCTTCTTAGTCACACCTGTGGAGCTGCAAATACTTCTACACAACTCATTGTTAATAAGTCTAGCTTTATCAAATACTACATGTACTGACTCTTCTACAACTTGAGTAGACAAGTTGTAGACTCTATAAGCCTTACTATTGTTGCTGTACCCAACAAAGATCCCCTCTTGGGATTTGGCAGCAAACTTGGTCAAGTAAGACTTTCCATTGTTAAGTATAAAGCACTTACAACCAAAGATCCTGAAATAGGATAGATTTGGTTTTCTGCTTTTCACAATCTCATAGGGGGTCTTATTGTGGCTTTTAGTAATGGTAGCCCTATTAATTACATGGCATGCAGTATTAACTGCCTCAGCCCAGAAATATTCTGGGAGAGATGTGTCACTTAATAGGGTTCTACCAGCCTCAATCAAGATTCTATTTTTCCTCTCAGCAATGCCATTTTGCTGAGGTGTTCCTGGTGAAGAAAATTCCTGAAATATCCCAAATTCTTCACATAGTTTTGCCATACTATCAGACTGAAATTCAGTACCATGGTCACTTCTTATTTTGACCATTGTACTGTCTAACTCATTCTGAATTTGTTTGACAAAGCTATAGAAGATACTAGGTATTTCAGATTTCTATCTAAGGAAGAACACCCAGGAAAACCTTGAGTAGTCATCTACAACCACAAATATGTACACCTTCCTACCTAGGTTGTGAACTGGCATAGGACCAAAGAGATCCATATGCAAGAGGTATAATCACCTCACAGCATTTTTGTTTTCAATGCTACTAAAGGTAGATATAGTCTGTTTGCCCTTTTGACAAGCTGAGCATATTCCATCTTTAATACACTTAACTTGAGGACCATTCCTCACTAACTCTTTGCTATAGAGTTGGTCAATTGTCTTGTAGTTAAGATGGGCTAGCCTCTTGTGTCATTTGACACAATGAGAGACTTTCTCATCAGCTACAAGATACACTGGAGAACCATTGTTCTCACACATAATGTCTAGGCAATAGACATTTCTTTTTCTGTAACCAGTCAAAATGATCTCTTGATCATTTGATCTCCTGATATGACAACCATCTTTGACAAATGAGATGTCATATCCTAAATCACTCAATTGACTTATACTAATAAGGTTATGTTTCAAACCTTTAACATAAGCCACTTGAGTAATAGTAATATGGGTGCTAGAAATGTTACCAAAACCCTTGATAATTCCTTTTTCAGAACCACCAAAGGTGACTTTAGGACCATCCTTGATAGGTGTGTAGTTCTTTAGCAATCCCCTAGTTCCAGTCATGTGTCTGGAACATCCACTATCCAAGTACCATATTGGGGCATGACAACTTGGAATTACCTGTAAAATAAATTAGTTGACCTTAGAACCCAAAGAATTCTTGGGTCCTTGGTGCTGGTTAGTTTGCCTCTTAAAAAAGCTACTTGCAGATCTTCCAACAGGCAGTTTGTTACTCAACTTGGCACTAGAATTATGCCAACAGTCCATGGCAAAGTGGCCTACCTTGCCACAGCACCAGCACTCAAATCTATTGTACCTTTGCTTAGGTACATCCCTAGCTGTTCTATCTACAGCAGGCTTGTTGAGTACTGGGGCTTTGCCCTTAGACTTGGACTAAACAGTCCTAGTAGGTTTAGTAAACCCCAATCCAGTTTTACCCTTGTGAGGTATAAACTCATCAATCAAAGGTAGAACAGACTTAGGTTTAGAAAACCTTGCAACAATGTCTCTCTCCTTCTGAAGGCTAATCTCCAGATTTCTGATTTGATCATTCTTGAATGTTATAGTTCCCATCTGAATAACAGTTATGTTTTTCAGTCTGGCTATTTCATTTAACTTTTGATCAATCAGCTTTTCAAAATCAGTTGCAGCCACTTTGAGACTTACAATCTCCTTAGCCTCACTCTTGGCCAAGGATTTGCTTTTCTTAAATGCTTGCAACAGAACTCTATATTCATCAATCAACTGATGAACATCCCCTTCAGATTCAGATCCACTGGCATCACTTGATGCTGATGTAACTGAATCTGAACTAGCACTAGAAATTGAACTTAAAGAACAATTTTGTACCTTACTAGGTCCAGGCTGATCCTGGATTTTGTCACCTTCTATTAAGGCCATCAGTCCTTTGCACTGAATGTCCTCTTGCTCATATATAGAGTTCATTATCTGGATGAACTCCTCTTCCTCTTCTTCAGCAAACAGTCCTATGTATGCTTCAGCTTCTGACTCAGTTTCTGAAGAAGATATGTCTGACAGGCTTTTGTCCTTCTTGGCAACAAAGGACCTTTCCTTCTTGCCCTTGAATTGAGTCTTCTTCTAATCATTAGACTCTTTCCTTTTCTCCGGACAGTCAGCAATAACATGTCCTTGTCTGTTACCGCAATAGCATATAATTTTTGATAAAGTTGCTTTGCTTGACTTGGGCTTTTTCCTGTCTTTCTTTGATGACTTCTTATTCTGATAATAGTCATCTTTTCCCTGTGAAGTGGATGGCTTTGTCCTCCACTGTTTCTTCTTTAGAAACTTCTAAAAATGTCTTGTGAAAGCTGCAAAGTCCTCATCAGTCTCACTGTTTTTAGAATTCCTGCCTTGTGATTCATCTGACTCAGTATCAGCCACTTTAGGAGGTGGAGAAGGAGACTTACTTTTGTATTTCCTAGTGGCTTCTGTCTTGAATGCCATTGTTCTTTCTTAATGCTCACTTCTTGTAGTCTTCTCCTCTTCCTTCCTCACCATCAACTGCATCTCATAGGATAGCAGTTTTCCAAACATTGTTGGAGGAGGGATATCTGCTAACTTGGCCATTTATCTTATGGCTCAGATCTTGGTGTCCCAATCCTTTGTTAGGGACCTCAAGAACTTATCATTCAGCTCATAGTTGCTGAATTCTCTTCCATAAGACATCAACTCATTGACAATCCTATAGAATTTCTTATAGCATTCTGTTATGCTATCAGACCTGCCTTGCCTTGCCTATCTAGTAGTGTACTAGATTTGGCCAAACTCCTCCACTATCTCAGATCCTCAGATCTTACACTCAGAACCCCAAACAGGTTCCTACAGCTCAGGACCAAGGCCCTACAACTCAGTCTTCTCCAAAGACCTACACTCAGCCACAAGGCCTACACTCAGCCACAACAGGCCTACACTCAGAGAAATAGATCTCCTACACTCAGGCACACAGGCCCTACCACTCAGCCTTTATAATTACAGGCTTACAACTCAGATCCCTAAGGATCCTACAAGAAATTTAGAATACAAAGAATATACCTACAACTCAGAAAAAGAGAGATGAGTTGACAGGTTTTTGATGAGTTCTTGAATGAACTCTGCTGAGATCAACCTCACTTGGCTTTCTTCAAAGCTTCTTGAATGTAGAACACAATAGGATTGATTCTCTGCAGCTGATCTTCAATCACTGCAACTTAAGATTCAGAACAAGGTCTGAACCCTTCTTCACATCCTGGTTCCAACGGCTGACTTCTTGGAAGGAGCTCTCTCTCTCTCCAACTACTTAGAACTTCACTTGAAGGTCTTCAATGAATTGCTTTTCAACAACTTGTTATCTGTAGAATGTATAAGCCTTTATATAGACTTTCTTCATGGTGACCGGCTGATCCGGTTCCTAACAGCTTTCTGACATCTCTAACATTTGCAGTAGACCGGCTGGAATGGCAGCTCTCATGTCATCCAGTCACTTCTTGAAATATCTGTAACTGTCTAAAAGTGTCGAGACAGTCTGTCTTTAAGTGTCGACACTTATAGACTAAGTGTCGACACAAGTAGACTCAGTGTGGACACTAGCCTTCAAGGTGTCGACACAACTCCTTATGTTGTAGATTTTTCTTCTCGACACTGCTTCTTCATCATGTGTCGACACTGATATTGTGTGTCGACACAACTCCTTGTTTTTCAGTACTTAGTTGAATTCTTGTAAGTGTCGACACAACTCCTTTGTGTCGACACTTCTTCTTGTGTTGAACTTGTTCAGTGTCGACACATCTTCTTGGTGTCGACACATGCCTTCAGTGTTGATACTTGCTGAGTGTCGACACAGCTCCTTGTGTCGACACATTCTTCTTCTGTTGAGACTTTGGCTGAGTGTCGACACATCTCCTTTATGTCGACACTTGTACTTAGAATTTTTGTTGAACTTTGCTGAGTGTCGACACAGCCTCCTAGTGTCGACACTTTCTTCATGTGTTGAGTCTTCTGCTGAGTGTCGACACATTCTACATTGTGTCGACACTTTCTTCATGTGTTGAGTCTTCTGCTGTGTGTCGACACATTCTACATTATGTCGACACTTATACTTAGACTCTGCTGAAATTTGCTGAGTGTCGACACAACCTCCAAGTGTCGATACTTTCTGATGTAGACACAGTTCCTCTAGGTGTCGACACTGCTTCTAAGTGTCGACACTTCTTCACTGGACATTTCTTCATTGAATGTCGACACAACCTTCATGTGTCGACACTTTCTGTCTAGTGTCGACTCTGCATCCTTGGTGTCGACACAATTACTCCAAGTGTCGACACTGCTTCTCTGGGTGTCGACACAAGTCTTCTTAAGTGTCAACACTTTTCTTCTGGGTGTCGACACATGGACTTAGAAACTTTTCAGCTTTTCCCTGCAAATACTTAACCTTCACAACTAACCCCAAAACACATCAAATACATTTTGATGTATATCATTGAGTAGGGTGAGACTTCTTCAAATCAGGTACATTTAAACCAATGTACCCAACGGGCTGTTTCACTCTCTAATGCAGCTTGCCCTTTCTCAGGAGCAACTTCTGAAGGTAATGACTCTTGTTGAGCTGGAGAAAGCTCATTAGCTCCCCCTTGATGAGGCACTTCCTGAACTTGATCCGGTTGGATGGAGCTTTCTAGAATCTGCTCCCCCTGCAGCTGACTATCATCTATAGTCTTAGGGGCTGGTGATTTCCTTACAGATTCTTGTTGTTTTTCATCTGAACTGAAGGTCACCTGTTCTTTTGAATCACTAGAAGATTCAGGTTTCCTGGGGGTAATCTTTTTCCTTTTCAGCTGTGGTTGTTGTTTTTATGGATTAGGTACATCTTTTGTTAGCACCCTTTCCTACCTGGATAGTATTTTCCTATCCATCCTTTTCATGTGGTTTATCCTAGATCCTTTTGAGTGATGCATCACTTCAGGAATATGCATTGCCAGATACAGACTCGGTATTCTTCCTAGATTAGGTTTCTTCAAACTTTTCTTGATCTTTTCAAAGATCACTACAGACCAATTAGTTTTTATTCGGAAAATAACTCTGGTCATTAAGCTTAACATATAGGCTGAGATCCTATCATGTCCTCCTGGTTTTCAGAGAATTACTTTTCCCATAATCTCTGAAAGAAACTTTCCTTTGGAGTTCATCCCCTTTCTCTACATTGATGATTCAATCTTAGTGGTGGGATCCAGTCCACACCATTGAAGAGCTTCTTTTGTCATCGAAGATATGACTTCATCATCTTCCTGAGCCCTGGGCAACTGGAGTGTCTTCCTCAGACGCTTCTGGGTAAGTTTCACCTTACTTCCTTGAATTGATGACCTAATCTGCAATCACGTTGAATCGAGGGTTGCTGCGGTATAGAATTCAAGAACCTCCGTCTTCCAGATCTTGGTAGGTTATGAAATTAGATATTCTAAACCAATTTCTTTGATTAGGATTATCACATCTCTGATCTCAGTCGCAGCACTCTCAAAACTATTGCGAGCCAATTCATAGCCTTCGTTGATGTTGTTCTCCAATTTTGGCGCCATTGGTGACGAGAAATTTGAGGAGAAGAGAGATGAAGGATTGTCGACTCAAGGATTTGGTATCGAAAATGTTGAGAGCGTAGTCGACAAAGTTGTTCTGTGACCTATTTATATGTTTTTCAACACAGAAGGTCAAACGGCGGGGTAATAAATACTTAATGTGTCAACACTGTAGAGATTGTGTCGACACAGACTTCTAATGTCTCGATAGAGTCAGACAACACTATATGTCGACACAGTTTGTGATGTGTCGATACAGACTACTTAACAGTCGACTCTAATATCTGCGTGTCAACACAGGCTACTGTATGTGTTGACACTACAATCTCAATGATAGAACATCTATGTGTCGACACAAAACTCTGAGTGTCGACACCACTATCTCACCACTATTTTGATGAGTCGACACAACTTTCCTTATGTGTCGATACTAACTACTATATGTCGACACAGATTTCCTTTTGTGTCGACATTGACTACTATATGTCGACATTGAATTACTTAGTTAGATTTACCAAGTTACTCTAGGTTTAACATGCCTAATTCAATTTTAAAATAATTGAATTTAGTTTCATCTAGTGGTTTAGTAAACATGTCAGCAATTTCATTATTTGTGGTGACAAATTCCAAACAAATATCTTCTTTTTCAACATGCTCTCTAATAAAGTGAAATCTAATTTCTAAATGCTTTGTTTTGCTATGTGATACAGGATTTTTAGCAATAGAAATAGCACTTGTAGAATCACAAAATAGTGTAGTTCTACTTACCTTGAGACCATAGTCTTCAAGTTGATGTTGAATCCATAAAAGCTGAGCACATCAGCTGCCTACAGCAACATATTCAGACTCAGTAGTGGAAATTGTCACACTTGTCTGCTTATTACTTCTCCATGACACCAATCCACCACCTAGAAACTGACATGTTCCAGTGGTGCTCTTTCTATCTTCTTTACAACCTGTAAACTCTGCATCTAAAAAACCAGTCAGTAGAAAGTCTCTATTCTTAGGGTACCAAAGACCAAGATTAGGTGTGCCCTTAAGATATCTAAAAATTCTTTTAACTGTAGTATAATGAGATTCTTTTGGGCTTGCTTGGTACCTAACACAGACACATGTAACATACATAATGTCTGGTCTACTGGAAGTTAAGTATAGAAGTGAGCTAATTATCCCTCTATACAAATACTCATCTATAGGTTTTCCTGCATCATCTATGCCTAAAGGCATACTTGTCCTCATTGGAGTTCTCATGGTAGTGGATGACTCCATACCATATTTCTTAATTAACTCCTTGGTGAACTTAGATTGTGATATGGACAAGCCATCATCAGTTTGTCTTACTTGGAGTCCCAAGAAGAATTTGAGCTCACCCATACTGCTCATCTCAAACTTCCCTTGCATAAGTTTTGCAAACTTCCTACAAAGGTTGTTTTCTGTATATCCAAAGATTATTTCATCAACATAAATCTAGACTAGGATCATCTTGCCCTTTGACTCCCTAAGGAATAGAGTCTTGTCTATTTTCCCCTTGAAAATTAATTCTCAATGAGGAAGGTAGACAATGTTTCATACCAAGCCTTAGGGGCTTGTTTCAAACCATATAAGGCTTTCTTAAGCCTATAAACATAATCAGGATAAAATGGATCAACAAAACCTAAGGGCTGTATAACATAGACTTTTTCTTTCAAATTACCATTTAGGAATGCTGACTTGACATCCATTTGGTATACTTTGAACCCTTTGAAAGCAGTAAAGGCAAGGACTAGCCTTATTGCTTCCAACCTTGCCATTGGGCAAATATTTGATCAAAGTCAATGCCCTCTTCCTGTCTATAACCTTTGGCAACCAGTCTTGCTTTGTTCTTCACTATGATGCCATTTTCATCTAATTTGTTCCTGTAGATCCACTTAGTCTCAATAATATTATGATCCTTTGGTTTTGGAACCAGCTCCCATACTTTACACCTTTTGAATTGATTCCACTCCTCCTGCATTGTATCAATACAGTTGGAGTCTTGTATGGCTTCTTCTAATCTCTTTGGTTCCATCTATGGAAGAAAACTTGAGTAAAGCACTGTGTTCATGTGTTTGCTTCTGGTTTGCACACCATGTCTTGGATCATCAATAATTTGGTGTGCTGGATGATCCTTTAGATTCCTTACTGCTGGAGGCATTCTATCGGCAATTTGAACTTTTTCAATTTCTCCACCATGCTGAACTTCATTGTCTTCAATGTCAGCTTGTGGACCTTGTACTCCCCCTGGACAGCAACCATCATTTTCCTCATCCTGCCTTGCAGTTTGGTCTTCATTAATGGTCAGCATGTCCAACTTTTCTTTTAAACCTGTTGAGCTACAAGAATTGCTAGACAACTCACAGTTAATTTGTAACACCCTCATCCGTCGCATGACATATAACAGAAGGTCCAGCTGGAACCCGACGCCATATACCACAGACAGTCGGAAGGGCTACATATGGATATCCAAACATTCCAATTAAGACTACTCTTCCTACACAGAGCATTCTAGCAGAAGCTTTTAAAAGTAGAAAGAACCCAAACTTGTATCCAATTAACATGAATGTCCACAATCATAACCACTGGAATGAAATAATAATATACTGAAAGAAACTTGGCCTTATGACATTACAGGGGTTCACTTAATTAAATAATGTTTTGCATACATCGGCTCGCAGGCCGGCCACACTTGACAAAAGCAAAGTATAACTATTCGCTTTGGCCCTCTAGGGCCAGCACAGCAACATGGGCTCCATCCCACTATTTGGTACTCGGCTCCGCAGCACCTGCAAGCACATTCCACCCCACAGTGGCAAACAAAGAAACGGTCAGCAAAAAGCCGACCAAATTATAACGACCCCGCCACTTACTCGGGACGGCGGTGCTCTTTCCCTGCATAACATTATCCTAGTAAAACAATAAAATGCAATTATACTACGCCACAGGTGTAGGCTCGCACGGGTAAACACCCCGTGCACTCAGGGCACATTAACGGTGAATCTTGACACTTCAGCGTCTTCACCACCATCCCAAAGATGGAAACCACATGAGCATTTAGCCTTTTTGACCACCGTCTAAGGCTCCCGACTATGCCAACGGCCAGTCCTCTTTTCGGGTCTCTCGCACCGAACCACATAGCCTAGGTCTAATTCCACTTGCTCGTCGCTCACACCACGTAGTCACTTTAAGACGTAAGCACGAGCCAAGCTTCTCTCGGATCCCAAAATTTTTCCAAACAATCACATAACCCAGTTATGTTCAAGGCCGGTTCCCTGACCGCCAAGTTAGCAGAAAACGTTTCCGCTCAGGTTTCCGGGTGCGCCTTGGAGTTAATCCCCAAGGATCCCTGTTGCAATCTATCGCATAGAAACCCTAAAAAACCCAAAGCACGGAGTCTTCTCCGGCAAAACATATCAAATGCAACATCACCGATCCAGACAATACACGTCTAGGCAGGCGTCACACAATGCATATGCCCGTACTTCGATTTCAGACTCTATATGCAACATAAGGGGCACTATTCACATCAACCCCAAGGAACACCACGCACTCACCGCACACTCGCGGGAGCGGGTCTCCATATGCAAAAAGGAAGAGAGCTTCACATGCTCAAGTAGAGAATCGTTACCCTTGTTGTCCGCATTTGTGCCATGGAAAAACTACACGGATAGAAATCTTCGTAATGGAATTTCTTCCACGGATCTGCTCTCGGTTATACAAACGGTGCTCCGATGTTCCGCCGGCAGCCAGAATCCTCCTCCATCTTCCTCCTCTCTTTAACCCCTTGGAAAGAGAATGGCTTGGAGAAATTGAAGAGTTAACTCCCTCATTCTCGGCCTTAACAGAGCAGGAAACCGTCTGAGCCATTAGATTTTATTTAAAGAAAAAGAACAGCTCAGATCTGCACAAAATTCCCTAGACCTGGGCCTAGCACGACCTCGCACACGGCCGTACTCCAGGCCGTGTGCCTCGATCCAGGCACAACAGTCGAATACAGAGAACCACACGGGCTAAGACACGCCCGTGTCTCAATCTGACACGCCCATATAGGGTCCTCGACACGCCCATGACCAGGGGGCGTGTCACTTATAACCGCCACAGCAACAGACACGAACCAACTGAACATGGGTAGGGAAACGGGTATGAACATGCCCGTGTCACTCGACAATCATCGATCGTCGAACGCAGAGGGTCACTCGACAATCGTCGAGCATCGTTCGTCGATCGTCGAACGAAGAGGGTCACTCGACAATCGTCGAGCGCCGTTCGTCGATCGTCGAACGTAGGGGGACACGCCCTCCCGACACGCCCGTGTCGTCTAGCGTGTTCCTCCTGAACACTTTTCATCGAACACATTTTTTCGATCTCGCAATGACTCTGCACCCGATCAAGACACGCCCTGGGACATGCCCGTGTCCCAGGCCGTGTCAAAAGTGTTCACAGCCCGTGTTTCCTGCCGGGTCCTTCTCGGGACACAGCCGACCAACACACCCAGCATGAAACGGCCATGGACACGCATGTGTCCCTGGCCGTGTAGCTGTATGCAGGAGTCAAAAATCCTATTTGCACGCGATCAGCTCAAATACAATTTTCGGGGCGTTACAAATCTCCCCCACTTAAGGAATTTCGTCCCGAAATTAAGTAAAGGTACATAAATATAAATGATACCTGAGTGGAATAACTCGGGGTATTCCTCCAACATAGCTTGCTCTCACTCCCACGAAAGCTCCTCATGACCGTAATTATCCCAACGGGCTTTAACCATTCAGACTTCCTTGTTGCGGAGTCGCTTGATTGCAACATCTTAAATACGTACTGACTTGACCCTTATTGTCAACTCATAATCAACCGCTACTTGATTGTTCGCAATGATCTGCGAAGGCTCTTGCACCGCCTTACGCAACACCGAAACGTGGAACACATCATGTAGTCCACTCAACTCCACCGACAGCTTCAATCTATACGCCTCTTCGCCAACACGCTCCAGGATTTCAAATGGTCGAAGATATCAAGGACTCAGCTTCTTCAAGCATCAAACCAGCGAGACACCCTTGAACATCTTGATTTTCAAGTACACCCAGTCGCCAACATTGAACTCCACATTCCTATGTTTGGCATTATAGTACTTTGACTATCTGTCCTGAGCGATCTTCAACCGTTCCTGAATTGTCCGTATCACTGAAGTGGCATCTTCCACCGCTTGACGTTTGTAAAGCTTCGACTTAACCGTCTCCAACCAAGACAACGACGTGCGACACTTTATCCCATACAAGGCCTCAAAAGGCGCCATTCCAATACTCGCCTGAAAGCTGTTGTTATACGCAAACTCCACCATGTACAGGTGATCTTCCCATTGCTTTCCAAAATCTAGGACGCACATGCGAAGCATGTCCTCCATCGTCCGGTTGATCCTCTCGGTTTGGCCATCTGTTTGCGGATGAAAGGTTGTGCTGAACATTAGCTTAGTACCCAACAGACTATGCACCAACCTCCAGTCATTCGACGTGAAGCGTCCATCTCGATCACTAACAATACTGCGGGGCACACCGTGCAATCATACAATATTTTCCACATAGAGTTTGGCTAACTTTTCCACCGGATCTTCCTTCTTGTTCGGGATAAAGTGCGACACTTTTGACAATCTATCTACGACCACCCAGATGACGCCGTTTCCCTTCTGTGACTTCGGCAAACCATGCACAAAATCCATAGATATGTCGTCAAATTTCCATTCTGGGATAGGTAAGGACTTCAAGAAACCTCCGGGCTTCTGGCATTCCGCCTTCACCAATGCACAAGTTCTGCACTTGGCCACATAAATTGCTACATCCTTCTTCAATCCTGGCCACCAGAATAATTTCTCCATGTCTCTATACATCTTCGTGCTTCCCGGGTGGATTAAGTACTTGGTATGATGGGCCTCATACATCAACTCCTCCCGAAAATTATCCGCACTAGGAACGCATAGGCGACCGTCCTTCCTTAGCAACCCATCCTCAACAGCAAACTGGGAATTTGACCCATCCAAGGGTTCATCCAAGATCTGCTTCATGCTGTTATCCTGAGCCAAAGCCCGCCGAACTCTATCAGCTAGGTCACACTGAACCTCTGTCCAAAATAGTTTTGCCTCAGCACTAGACTGCTTGTTGACGCAAGATATCTCCAAAGCCTCCAACTCATAGACCAATCTCTCATCATGTACCGATAACCATTTGGCTTACGCAGGAGTCCTGCGACTCAACGCATCTGCCACTGCATTTCCTTTCCCAGGCACATAATGAATCTTGAAGGTGTAGTCCCCTAAGAACTCCATCCACCTCCGCTACCTCATGTTCAGATCCTTTTGATCCAACAGGTACTTTAAGCTCTTGTTATCAGTGTAAATATCAACCCTCACACCGTACAGATAGTGCTTCCACAGCTTTAGAGCAAATATCATGGCCGCTAATTCTAAGTCGTGAACCGGATAATTCCTCTCATGAACCTTCAGTTGTCGTGAACCATAGGCTATCACCCTCCGATGCTGTAGAAGAACACAACCCAAACCACTGCCCGAAGCATCACTATAGATCTCAAACCCTTTGGTTCCACTTGGCGAACATAAAATAGGCGGCGTGGTCAACCGCCTCTTCAACTCTTCAAAAGCATGTTCGCACTCCGGAGACCACACAAACTTCTGATCCTTCCTATTCAACATCGTGAGTGGTAGCGCTATCCGCGAGAAGTTCTCTACGAAGCACCTGTAGTAGCCAGCAAGCCCCAGAAAACTCCAGACCTCCGCCACTATAGTCAAAGCAGGCCACTCCCATATCACCACTATCTTCGTCGGATCCACAGCTATCCCTTCTCAACTAACAACATGACCAAGGAACGCTATCGAGGATAACCAGAATTCACACTTGGAGAACTTAGCATACAACTGGTTTCTCCTCAACGTCTCCAACACCATGTGAAGATGATTGTAGTGATCCTCCTCGCACTGCGAGTACACCAGGACATCATCGATAAATACTATCACAAAATGATCCAGGTACTCTCTAAACGTCCTGTTCATCAGATCCATAAACATGGATGGGGCATTGGTCAAACCAAACGGCATGACCGTGAACTCGTAATGCCCAAACCGCATACTGAATGCTGTCTTTGGGATGTCGCTCTCCCTTATCCTCAACTGGTAGTAACTGGACTTCAGATCCAACTTCGAATATACCGTTGACCCAACCAACTGATCAAATAGATCGTCAATCCTGGGGATCGGATATTTGTTCTTCTCCATAAGCTTGTTCAATTCCCGATAGTCAATGCAGAGTCGCAAGCTCCCATCCTTCTTCTTAACGAAAAGAACTGGTGCGCTCCAAGGAGACGAACTTGGACACACATACCCTTGCTTCAACAACTCTTGAAGTTGCACCTTCAACTCCGCCATCTCTCGCGGCGCTATCCGATATGGAGAGCGTGACACCGATTTGGCACCCGGTACCAGCTTAATGGTAAAATCAATCTCCCGCTGAGAAGGGGCTCCTAGGAGATCATCTGGGAACACATCAGGATACTCGGACACAACTGGGATACTGTCAACACTTGGCTTAGGCGTCGAAGTCTGCACTAGAGTGACAAACAGCTCTACCCCAGACCGAACTGCCTTAATCACCTGAATGGCTGACATCAAAATCTTACCCGACCCCTTTATGCCCGCAAAAGTAGTCTCCCGATCAGTGTTCAGACCCAACTTAACTTCCGTACGGTTGCAATCAATGCATGCACCCTGCACCAAGAGACAATCCATACCGAAGATTACGTCGAACTCCACTAACGGTAGAACCCAACGCTCGCAAATCAAACTCCTGGTCTTCAATCCGAATCTTCACTACGCAGACTCTATCCGCACGGATTGGGCACCCATTGGGCAACAACACATCCAACTTGTCTTTTGCCAACGAGGACGGAACCCTGATGCACGATATGAATTTTTCAGACAAGAAGGAATGTGATGCTCCCGTATTAAACAGGACTCTCGCCGGAAACTCAAAGATCAACACAAAGCCTAGCACCAGCAAAAGTAAGCTAACAAATACGAAGGTAACAACTATAAAAGTTAAACCACTGTAATTTAACTCATACCTGTCACCATGTCCGCCTGCTTTATGGTCTCTTGCAGACCAACACAAAGCCTAGCACCAGCAAAAGTAAGCTAACAAATACGAAGGTAACAACAGTTCCTTTAACTGCACTTTGAGTTCAGCCAACTCCTTTGGTGCCATCCTAAACGGAGGACGTGACACCGGCCTAGCCTCTGGCACTAACTCGATCGAGAAGTCAATCTCCCGCCGAGGAGGCGCTCCAGGAAGTTCATCCGAAAACATATCCTTGAACTCTGCCACTACGATAACTTCCTCAATAGATAACTGGGAGAGGCGAACCTCCAATAATGCTACCAGTGCTACACCACCTTGGTTAACCGCCCGCATCAATTGCATGGCCGAAATCAGGGAATAGGTCACTCCACAAAGGCCCTCTAATTTGACTTCCGCCTGCCCTTTGCTCCTTAGGGTCACTACCTTAGATAGGCAATCAATACTGGCGCACTGCTCTGCAAGCCAGTCCATGCCCAAAATGACATTGAACTCAACCAATGGTAGAACCGCTGCAACCAAAATGAAGTCAACTCCGTCCAGCTCCCAACAGATGTGCCCTTTGGCCCCGGTGGTCATGGATGACACATTAGGCATGCGCACATTCAGCTCTGCGTCTGCCGAAAAAGACTCAACTACTATTCTCCGGATGAAGCTCTCTGCAAGAAAGCAGTGCGATGCTCCCGTATCAAACAATACCCTAGCGGGGTATCCAGAAACTAATATGAAGCCTACAACATAGGCATCACACATAAAAGTTTAAAAGTATGAAGCACAAAATTAAACTTAAATTTCCTCATACCTGTCACCACATTGGTTTGGTAGATCGCTTCCTACTATCCAAGTTTGTTGGCCCTTGGTTGTACCGGTTGGAACTGAGAAGCGCTTGACTCCGCCATGTTACCTTTCTCTGTGGCACTGGGGCCGGAGCGCACAGTATACTCATGCCTTGCCTCTTGCTCCGCTCCTCCTTGATGACAAACACGAGCTATGTGCCCCACCTTACCGCAGTTGTAACACGTCGGCGGTCTCCTAGAGTAAGAACCTCCAGACGTCCACTTGCTCTTCTCACCGGACCTGGAAGTGTGAGGCTTTTTCCTCCACCTACTCCCTTCAGACTTTCCCTGGGATTGGGGAGGCTTCCCTTCCCCTTGCTTGGGAGTGAAACCCTTACGACATTGGGTTCGCTCCAGATCACTCTCCAATATCCTGGAAGCCTCAACTAGCTCATTAAAACCAGCTCTCTTCATGGAAATGAGGCGATGCCTCAGATTCTCCCTCAGCCCCTGGTAGAAGAGGTTATCCCTCTTTATATCATCTGCCATCGTCGTTCCCGCGTAACGACCCAAACGGGTGAACTCCTGCACATACTCGTCCACTGTCTTGTCTCGCTGCATTAAGTGCAGAAACTGCCTCTGAAGGGCCAACCGTGTAGAAATAGGAATGTACCTATTTAGAAAAGCATCCCCAAATTCCTCCATCGATGGGGTGCGTCCAGGGAACTGGCGGCCGCTATGACTCACCCACCACAACTTAGCGTCTCCTTCCAACATGAACGCCGCATACTCAGATTTCTTTTCTCCTGGCATCTCTGCCACCTTCAAAAGCTCTTGAATTCGAACCCACCAATCCTCCGCATCCATTGGCATACCAACTCCCTTGAACGATGGGGGATGGAAGCTCAGGAAATACTTCATGTGTCGGTCTCCATGTCCGACAACCACCCTTTCCACCAAAGGCTCCACTCGCCTGGCTTCTCCGCCTAGCACGGCCATCGCCGTGTCCGGTGTAGCAGGGGTTGCTACCTGAGCTGCTGCTGCAGCTTGGGCTGCCACCATCGCTTCTACAAGCATGTGGCAGAAGTCGGCCGGGTTTACACCCGTGCCCAAAAGACCTGGAGCAGTGGCACTGCTCGCCGAAAGTTCTTCTCTTGCTCTCGACGTACCCGGCTCGTTGCTTGCACTCTTCAAGAAAACAAGAAACAAGGGATCAGTCTCTAATCTCAAGACTTAAACATAAGGACACCCATGATCCCGCGTTACTCTTATGTGGATAACTTCTCTACACACTGACCTTGAATCGAACCTCCCTCTGATACCAAATTGTAACACCTCCCCTGTAATGACCGTATAATATGGGTCCGGCTGGGGCCCCACAAAAAACAGACGCCACAACTTCAGTATTATAAAATGATATAGCTACACAAACTCAAAACTCAAAACACATCACAGCGGAAACAACAAAAGAGACTAGAAGTTATCAACGCCTACAAGAGTAACAAAATGGCCTCAAGGCCATACAATAAGAGTGAATCCAAACTCAAATAATACATCAGTCCTGAAAGTGCATAAGCACACCTAGTCTACCTTGGCATGCAAGCCGGTCACCAAGGGCATCAAAACATACAATGTCATAAAGATTAGAGCTACAACAAGAGTTAACACTTCATTAGTCTTAGGCCTTTCTGGACGGCGAGCTAGCTCCTGCTTGCGATCCTTGCACTGTAAAAATTATTAGTAACGTGGGTCAACAAAGGTTGACCTCAAACTGTGTAACAAACACATCTCCTCCCAGCCGCCCCTAATGGACCCCGGGGTACTCCTCCAACCTGTAAGTTAGCACTTCGTATGCAATAATCATAAGCAAGAAAAGAAACTAAGGAAATAGGCTTGAATGTTTCAAAAATCATACATGTTCTCTATTGTTGAGCATATAATAATAGGGTCTACTATGCAACATGAATGCAACACCCGTGCTTCACCCAAGACACCCTATAGCGTATGAATCTAGCACTACATCACATCAATTGGGTACTCATCATTTCCCCATTGGCATAAATCCGCAAACAAAATGGGAACCATAATACCCCAATGGCATACAAGCCGCCGCACGGAACTCTTGCCATGGCCCCACCCTCTCACGGTCGCAGACCCGGGCTTGCCGGCAAACTCTGACTTCTCATGTCAGGATTCCGTCCAACACACTGACCGATTCTAAGAACCCTCGCTGGACCCCACGCGCTCATGGACTCATTGCACGGGCTTGTCCCATGCTCGGCGTTCTCGTCAGTCTCACATAAAGGGGACTAGTCTCGCCGGGACACTTTCCACACATAACTTGCATGTCACGGGATAGCCTGCAGACCAAAGAGACACAGCCACGCCTTGGCACATCACAAACGAAGACATTTACTCCCTAATCCCTCATACGTACTGCAGCGTTCTCACGCATCAAGGAAACCATCTACCACTCATGCGGAGCTAACCTTGTTCACCAAGGAAACCATCTACCGATCATGCGGAGCTAACCTTGTTCACCAAGGAAACCATCTACCGCCAATGAGGAGCTAACCTTGTTCGGTACCGGCCACAAATACTCATGCAAGATAAAGGGAAGAACATCACAAACAACACGAAAATCACAAACGGCCCCTTGGCGCAGCGGATTTCTACGAATCCTTAAACCTCGTATGCAACATCACCTAGTCAGACTAACGGTCGCGACTACAGCTTCACCCACCATGCCTAATCCACTAACGGAGCGGATCTCTAATGCAAAAAATCATGTCGGGGACTGACTCAATCGACCCGGATGTTCCTCTTGAACCTTGGCGACCCAAACCCCTCTCATTTGAGTGTTTGGTGTCCAAAAACTAGAAAAGAAAAGATGCTAAAACATGTATCCTAAAACCGAGAGGAGAAATGTCGTTACCTTCCGACTCCTCTTCCTAGCCATGGAAAAATTGTCGGATGAAAACCTTCGCAACGATCTAGCCTCCACGGATCTGGATTCGGCTTGCGATTTGGAGCACCGAAGCCTCTCCAACAGCCAGATCTCTACTTCACCTTCTTCCTTGCTCTCCCCTCTCTCTAGAACTTAGAAAGAGAACCACTCAAAAGCAATGAGGGTTTCTAAGGGTCCAATCCAGTGTATATCCCATCAAGAACAACCCCTAGCCATTGGATCCCAAATTAAAGAAATGAACGGCCTTGATTCGGGCCTGAAATGCTAAAACTGGGCCGAACACGGCCTGCAACACGCCCGTGTCTAGGGCCGTTTCCCCCATTCGCCCTCAAAATCGACGCGCCTGGAACGACACACGGGCATCTGACACGCCCGTGTTCGACCCGACACGCCCGTGTTCCAACTGACATGGCCGTGTGGTCGGCCGGTGCCTCCATCGACACAGCCCCGAAAATAACCCGAGACTCACACGGGTACTGGACACTCCCGTATCCTTACCCGTGTCTAACTCAACACACCTGGGCTCTAATGCGTGTAAATCGGCAAGCGCACCGGTCGCACAAGTAATAAATTTTTGGGAATAAATCCCTGATTGTCGGTCTCTTGAGGAATGCAATAAGCATAGAATGGCAATAGTACAGAGAATATCGTTATGAGAGTTATAAATAGAAAAAAAAGGAAATAGAGGACTTGGGAGATTGTGGATGTTTGATCTAATGAACTAGTAAAAGCTATGCGGGTCGAAGGCACCGCTTTGCAAGGTGGAGTTGGTTTGTCGGCCGCGATGCCGAACTTCAGTTGGGCGAGTAGAAGGGAAGCTTATGGATTGCAGTGTTCTTGTGTGGAGTGCAATCAGACAAGACACAGGAATGAAGTGGATGTGGGGTGAGAGAGGCACATTCACAGACAATACTCACAAGCATAAGAACATACTAACATACCATTAGTTATAAAATAAACTTGATGTTCATGGATGGAAGTATTCATTACACAGCTCAAAACATTCCATACTACAGAGGAAGGGGAAGAGGAGTAAACCAAAAGAGTGTGAAGATCCACCGCGGGTCGTGGCCGGAGTAGCGAGTTGTCAATCCACTTCCAGGCTCAGTCCAAGGAGGCTTCCGGTACCAACGAGCTGTCACCTCGATGGCCTTTAAGTCCGTTCTCTAGGTTATCTACTTCACCAACTCCGCAGGAAAGCTTAGAGTTGAAGTCATCAATGGCCGAGGGCTTCGTCGGAGGGTTGAAAAGCTTCGGAGTAGTTGCCAATGGCCTCCTGATGAAGGTGGAGGTGATGGAGCAGCTGGAGAAGTGAAATGGTGATTCCCGCGCACTCTCCGATCATAGCAAATGACAGGCGTTGACCTAAATCGCGGAGCAGGGCCTTAAATACAGAGGCAGCAGAAGCAGTTCGCACGATTAGTGGTGCACGACCAGTGGTGGTGCGCACTGTAGGTCGATGATCGTGAGACTTTTCCAAATAGACCTGCAACCTAGACAGGAAGCATCAGCATATATGCGCACGAGAAGTGGTGCACGACCAGTGGTCGTGCGCACTACGGCCAGTGCTCATGCGATTATCGAGACAGGATTAGGAAAAAGGGAATGTAATGTGCACGATCAGTGGCACACGACCAGTGGTCATGCGCAATAAGTCCAGTGGTCGTGCATAGTATTCCTGCAACGTCGGTGTCTCCCGAGCAGTTCCGGAGCACGCACATGACCACTGTACCAGTAGAAGGTGCAGAAAGGCCACCAGAACGTGCACACCACATCCCCGAGATAGGGCTAAAGAATAACAACAATATAGAAACACAGAAAGCACACAGAAATGGGCCTACAATGCACTTAATCGTGAAATAGGTACATAAGCACATATAAGCAATAAAGGCTCTCAAGTGTAGTGCTAAGACGATAAAAATAGCCCAGATGAGTCCAAAAATCGGTTTAAAATGTGGACTCATCACACCCCCAGACTTAACCATTTGCACGCACCGAGCAAATCATTACTCCGTGGACTAGAAGATAGCTAACTGGCTCAGAAATTTCAAAAAGAAGTAAGACGAGAAATCAAATATATCATGGGTATAGAAGATATAATAGAAAAACTTTTTAATTATACAACGTAGTTTAAACTATTCGACAGACGTAAATAAATATGGTAATTGCTCAAAATTAGAATTCTGGAGAATCTTGCGATCATGTGTAGGAAGAAAGTAGGCATGCCACTAAGGTGAGCATTGCCAAAGTTCGGGACTCAGGATCACCTCCAAAGGAATCCACCAATGTCGGGTACCACACGCATGCACGTTCACACTCTCTCCATGGCGCGGGTTAGACTCAAGAGTGAATCAGTAGGACTTGTAGGAGAAAATGGGGCTTAGGCGACGGCTTGGTAGTCAAAGATAAACATGAAGGCTCTATGCAACCAAAGCGAGCGAATAAAACCCAAACAAAAACAGCCACTTAGAAATGAATGGGGCACACACCCCCAGACTTAGCTTGAAATCCGGGTGTGAACACGGCTGAACCAGACCAAAATCAATAAAGCGGATGGGGATCGAAATCTCAAAGCAATTCTTTCATATTTTTCTCTCTTTTGCGCGAATCGACTTTTTATTTTCGTAAATTTTGTTTTCTTTTCTGCGCTAGCAATCCCCAAACGGAGCAATCAAAACGTGAATAAATTCAGCACCCCCAAAAACAATGTCCACTTATCACAACCTCGGCAAACAGTAAATACAAATCAGCTCAAGCATTTGATTGCGATGGTGGGTTTAGCTTCAGGCCTTGGTGAAAGTGAGTGGAGCTGGATCAAAGGAAGGGTAGGCACAAATTTGGCATGCAACGATTAACAGGTAGGAAAGGCTAAACAAGGCTCAAAGTAGCCAAAATGAAGGCCTACGTCATGCTCACGCTTGGCTAACCGTGCACCAATGCTTCGAGAGTAGCTTAGGGCAAGTTCTTAGCCACCGAGAAAGATGATCCTTGCTCCCGACTCGAGCAATACGAGTCTAGTGACAGCTACAAACATTCCTACACTATCGTTCGATTACCCCAGATTCAAATTTTGAGCAGTACAAACAATATTTACGTTTGCAAAAAAAAAAAATCTACGAGCATAAAGAAAAATTAATTCTATCCTAACTCTACACAAACCATGAGTATTCGATTAGGAGCACTGCATGAGTTTCGAACTACTCAATCCTGAAATCCTAAGCCAGTACCACTATTTTAAAGTTTACACAAAAGCAATAAATTTGACTCGGGTTGTGCGCGTGGGTAAGAGCGCACTCGTGTAGGTGATTCAGTGTGTGCAACATAAAGCAAGAAATAAGTAAACAAGAAACTAGTATGCAACAGAAAGTGTGGTGAAGTGACCACAGGCATGCTCTCCCCCCCAGACTTAAAGTCAACAACTATTAAAAATCACCAAGTCATATTTGATAAACAGCTAGGGTAGGAAGTACCTATGCTCAAAATTGAGCATACCAGTCGTGCAATGAGATGTCCAAGTGCGGCCAAGTTGCCGCGCCTCAAATATTCCTGCACATGCGATTGAAGGATGCCAGCCAAACAAAATATGGAAACAGGAATATATGAATATATAAAAAGAAATCAAAACACAGCATAGGACCAAACATTCCAACTTGGGTTTTCTACCGAAAGCCCTTTTGTTTACCGTCCTTAAGGTGGACCAAATACCTGTATTAGCAGTTCAAATAGAGAGTTCTTGGCAGTAGCAAAAGGAATCAAAATTAAAAGTAGAGCAACCAGCATTCAACAAGTAGCGAGAAAGAGGATGGAAAGAGGAATGAGGGTGGCACAATCAGCTATAAGCAGATTTATGGTAAGTCTCCCCGGTGGGATGCGAGAGAACAACAGAGTGTCTTTTTGCTTGGCCACTTTCAGTTTCTCCACCGTGGGAGACTTCCAATGGAGGTAGGCTGTGGGCTTTCCCGGTGTCGTGGTTTGTGGCGGCCTATCCGGCACCGTGACAGCAACCGGATCTGCCCAAGATACAGATCGCTTAACATAATTATACAAATTAGTGTCCAGGGATTTCTCCCGAATAAAACTTGGTTCGCCATGCTCAACAACAGAGTTGGCTGGCAGTAGAACGGTAGCCGTGGCTTTGGTACAATTGATCTGATGTCGCTGCCCCTCCGCCACTACTTGATGATGATCCAGTTGCCGAGGCTCTACAACATAAAGACCTTCGGAGCCATGATGACGCTAACGGACGACGCCGCTACAACCTCCGCCCGCGGCGTGCTACCCTCACTTGATGACTATTTTAATTAATTTGTCATGCTTTATTATTTTATGTGCGAATATAAAATTATTCCAATCTTGGTTAATAATTTTATATTCATTTGTGACTTGTAATCTTTAATTATTTTATGCAAACATTTTGGTGTGTATGTAACCGCCCGTATGGATGAGATTTCATCTCCATTATGGACCGTTGGATCTCTTTTGTAACTCATATTTAAAGGAGGCTATTATGTGTTTGTAACCGCCCGGATGGATGAGATTTCATCTCCATCATGGACGGTTGGATCTCTTTTGTAACTCCTATTTAAAGGAGGCTATTATGATGAGTAATGGAATGAAAAGAAAACCTAAAAACCCCTCTTTGAAGAATTCGGCCACCATGGAGAGAGTCCATTAGCCGCCCCCCCTTTGGTGTGACGCCAAGCCTTGCCTCCTCCATCCCCGTTCGGTGCGACTCCGGCGTGGCTTCCTTTCGGTGCGACTCCAAGGAAGAAGGTTGCAGCCCATTCGGTGTGAAGCCGGTGGATCCGTGGAGAGAGTGATTCTCCCACCTTATCTTGTGTGATTGTTGTTCTTGGTTGGGTAACTTCTTCCTCTTAGAGATTCTTGCTTTAGATTTTGTGGAGGTTTTTGCAAACCGTTTCTTCCGTGATTTTTAAATACGTCGCTTGCAAATTCCGATTTCGATTTCGTTGTTATTGAACCTCTTGTGATCCGGATTGGGTAGATCCGTTGCGAGAGCGAGACTTGGCCTAGCCTTGACTTGCCCTCCAAGATTGGCACATTTTGGTGTTAACATGGGAGTTAATCACAACTCGAACTCGACCGCCTATTGAAGTTTTCCGCCGCTCCGAAAATAAATTATTGCTGCGTTGAAACGGCTCAAGTTGGTACAATAGATGCTTGTGTAGGTGCGGTGAGTTGTGTGCTTGTTGGAGAGGTAGGTCCTAAGGACGTTGTA
Source organism: Platanthera guangdongensis (assembly GCA_039583875.1). Classification (NCBI taxonomy): domain Eukaryota; kingdom Viridiplantae; phylum Streptophyta; class Magnoliopsida; order Asparagales; family Orchidaceae; genus Platanthera; species Platanthera guangdongensis. The sequence continues at coordinate 108,723,940 of CM077167.1, forward strand.
TCGAGTCCGACAATTTTCTCTTTCGGATTTGGGAGCAAACATGACCCCTTTTCGCTCGTTTTTGGTCGGAGCCCTTTCCTTTGATTTTATGTCTTGTGATAGTATTTTCCGTTAGCGTATTCGGGCACGAATCACGGTCACCCCTACATCAATTTGGTATCAGAGGCGGTCGTTTCAACTCCCACGTTGCAAACATCCTCTCTACGTTTCTTGTTGCCCGATCGGATCTAAAAAAAAAATCAAAAAAAAATTATTTTCTGTGGTCTGCCAATAGCGGGCTGAAATCTTTATTTTTAAGCAAAATTTCAAAAAAAAAATTTTTTAACGATCCACGTGTTCCTCACATCGGGAAAATATAAAAATATCTTATTTTCAGTATAGCTACAGCCCTAGGAAAAATCACCTTTCCAAAATTTCCTAGACCTGAATGCGCACTAGGCACGGATCTGAGTACGCGACACCGTCTACGTCTAGGATGGCTGCGAACGAGCATGGCGATCCCAACACCGAGGCCATAGCAGGGCTACGTAACGAAATGACGGAGCTTAGAAACATGTTGGCGTAGATCCTGCAAAATCAAGCAAGGCCACCCCCGCCACCCATTAATGTTGAGCAGCCCAACCGGCGCCAACAAACTCCTGAGTCGGATTCCGATGAGGACTCTCCCCGAGTGCCCCCTCGAGAACACCGCCACGATCGTGCTTACGATATCACTAGGGCCATTAAGATCGACGCCCCCACTTATGATGGCATGGGAGATCCCCAGATCTTCCTTACTTGGGTGGTGGATATGGAGTGCTACTTCGATTGGCACACCCTTACGGACCATCAAAAGGTCCAAGTTGCCAGGATGAAGCTAACGGGACGTGCCAAAACTTATTGGCTGAATGAAGAGCGTAGGCTAGGAAACGGGAACGGGGTCCCACTTATTGGATGGGCCGTGATGAAGAACTTGTTGACCGATCAGTACGTTCCCGCGTACCATCGGACACAGATGTTCGACGAGCTTGCCACTCTACGGCAGGGCTCCAATTCGGTAGCTGAGTATATGGGAGAACTGAAGGACCGTATGGTGCGTTGTGATTTGAGGGAGATCCCCGAGGTCACCCTATCCAGATTTCGTAAGGGGCTTCATCCCGATATTCAGCGGAAGCTCTTACGATATGGTCATACGGATCTGAACATGACATTTAATGCCGCCCTCGACATCGAAAAGCACTTAGCCTCTAAGGCTCACTCCCGGTATTCCCATGCGAAGGGAAAGTCCACAGCTGGAGCCTCTTCCTCCACATATCAGGATAAAGGGAAGTTTCGGTCTGCCGAGTCAAAGTCTGTCGTGATTACTGCTAGGAACGGCAAGAATCCTGCGAGTGAGCGTGTCCCTATAGGGAAGGTTAGCAAGGCTAACACTACTTGTTACTCTTGCGGCATTCAAGGCCACTATGCCTTTGAATGCCCAACGAAGACTAAAGCCATAGCCCTTCTAGAGTCGACTACCGACCTAGCTGATTTCGTTTATGAGGCTGCTGAGGAGAGTGACCCAGAAGGGGTCCCAAGCGATTTAGAGGACGAACACCCCGTTATGGTGATGCGTTGTATCTTGACCACCCCTCGTCCGTTAGATGACTGGAAAAGGACTAGTATATTTTCCCTGATCTTTAAGAGTGGTGAGAAGTTGTGCAAGTTGATCATTGATAGTGGCAGTTGTGTAAACGTCATCTCTGAGATTGCCGTTACACGTATGTCCTTGACTACGCAGCCCCACCCGGCTCCCTATCAGGTAGCCTGGATTAATAAAGTTACCGTCCCGGTCACCAAGCGTTGCCTTGTACCTCTCTCGATCAAATCCTATACTAACGAGGTGTGGTGCGATGTCCTTCCAATGGACGCTTGTCACGTGTTATTGGGCCGCCCTTGGCTTTACGACCGTGACGTGACACACTTGGAAGGGCCAACACATATGAGTTTAAATTCAATGGCAAGGTCATTACGTTGAGACCGACCATCCCGAAAGAGCCAGTAGCTTTGGCTAAGGACACCACTGTTCCAGTCGAGAGGAAAACGTTGAGTCTCGTGGGAAGAAAAGAGTTTGTCAAGGATCCCTTTCTTGACGGGATGATGTACGCTCTAGTTCTTATGAGTGCTAAAGGGGATACGAGAGCATTGGATGAGTTGCCTAGAGAGTTACGGGAATTGTTGGATGAGTATAAGGGCGTGTACCCGGATGAGCTGCCTTCGGTATTACCACCGCTTAGGAATATACAGCATGCTATAGACCTTATCCCCGGCTCCTCCTTACCGAACCAGCCCCACTATAGGCTTCACCCCGCCGCCCATAAGGAGTTACAGACCCAGATCGAGGATTTGATGAAAAAGGGGTTCATTAGGACTAGTATGAGTCCATGTGCGGTACCGGCCCTTCTTTCCCCCCAAGAAGGATGGTACGTCGAGAATGTGTGTTGATAGCCGTGCCATCAACAAGATTACCATCAAATATAGATTTCCTATTCCGCGATTAGATGACCTCCTAGATGTCTTATCTGGCGCCACCATTTTTTCAAAGTTAGATTTGCGGAGTGGCTATCACCAGATCAGGATCCGTGAGGGGGACGAGTGGAAGACAACATTTAAGTCCAAGGATGGGTTATACGAGTGGCTTGTGATGCCCTTTGGGCTATCCAACGCCCCCAGTACCTTCTCCCGGATGATGACCCATGTCTTTCAGCCTTACATGGGGAAGTTTGTGGTCGTCTATTTTGATGACATTTTAGTCTTTAGTACCACCACTGCTGAGCACGTCTCCCACATGAGATCGGTTCTTTCCACCCTGCGGAAGGAAACCTTATACCTTAATCTCAAGAAATGCACATTCTATGTCACTGAAGTGGAATTCTTAGGCTATATAGTCGGTTCGGATGGCATTAGAGTTGACCCTAATAAGGTTAAGGTCATGATGGATTGGCCCGAACTGACCACATTACGAGAGGTGCGAAGTTTCCATGGGTTAGCTACTTTTTACCGCCATTTTATTAAAGACTTTAGTAGCATTATGGCCCCCATTAGTGATTGCATGAAGAAAGGTGAGTTCACCTGGACAAGGTCCGCCGCTACTGCTTTCCAACGCATTAAGGAACTTATGACTGAGGCACCTGTCCTATATCTACCTGACTTCAATAAGGTCTTTGAGCTTACGTGTGACGCTTCTGGCGTAGGAATAGGAGGTGTCTTGAGTCAGGAAGGGCACCCTGTGAGTTATTTTAGTGAGAAGTTAGCGGGCGCCAAATTGAATTACTCGAATTACGATAGGGAGTTTTATGCTGTCATTAGATGTCTGCACCATTGGAGGCACTATCTCCTCTCTAAGGAGTTTGTGATCCTCTCCGATCACGAGGCACTGCGGTTCATCAATGGCCAACATAAAATCAGCCCGCGACACGCTAAGTGGGTATCTTTCCTACAGGGTTACACTTTTAACCTCAAACACGTTAAAGGAGCTGACAATCGAGTCGCGGATGCTCTTAGTCGCCTGACCCTGTTACTCACCACTATGGAGGTTAACGTGGTAGGATTCGAGCGAATCAAGGACGAGTACGCCACATGTCCAGACTTTCAGGATGCATATTTGTCTGCCCAAGATAGCTCCCCCACGATTATATCTGTGTTCGTCATTAAGGATGGCTACCTATTTAGACATGGGAAGTTATGTATCCCGCAGTCATCGCTACGCCTTCATATCATCTGGGAATTGCATAGTGGAGGGTTGAGTGGTCATTTCGGTAGGGATAAGACCATTACGTTAGTTGAGGAGAAATTCTATTGGCCAAAACTTAAGGCAATGGTGGGAAGGGTAGTTAGTAGTTGTCGTACCTGTCAGGTATCCAAGGGCGCCAAGACCAACGTAGGATTATATACGCCCCTGCCTATCCCTTCCACGCCATGGGAAGACGTGAGTATGGATTTGTTCTAGGCCTACCCACCACCTTACGCCGTCACGATTCTATTTTTGTAGTGGTGGATAGATTCTCTAAAATGGCATATTTTATTCCTTGCGCTAGAACCAACGACGCATCTCACATTGCCAAATTATATTTTAAGGAAGTAGTTAGTCACCGGGGAGTGCCGAAGACAATAGTATCGGATAGAGATGTTAAGTATACGAGCTATTTTTGGAAGACACTTTGGGTCTTGATGGGTACCAAGTTATTGTTTTCCTCAGCCTATCACCCTCAGACCGATGGGCAAACAGAGGTAGTCAATCGGAGCCTAGGAAGCCTCCTTAGATGCCTAGTGAGCGATCACAAAGGTACGTGGGATCTTCTTCTTCCCCACGCCCAGTTGGCCTATAATAATTCCAAAAACCGGTCCACTGGTCTATCTCCAAATGAGATAGTTCACGGGTACAAGGCCCCTGTGCCTCTTGACTTGGTTCCTTTGCCCCCAACATACAAGACAAGTCAATTTGCACAATCCTTCGCCCAACATATTCATGACCTACATGCACGTATACGAGCTACCTTGACTGCTCAATACGAGTCTTATCAGTCGCACGCTAATCTACATAGGAGGGTGTCACAATTCAACGTCAGCGATTTCGTCCTAGTCCAGTTAGTTCCCGAACGCTTGCCAACTGGCACAGTTAAAAAGTTGGCACCAAAGCGCGCCGGCCCTTTTCGAATTATAAAGAAACTAGGTGACAACGCTTTCGTGTTGGATTTGCCAGCTGATTGGGGTATCTCCCCTATTTTTAATGTCTCGGATTTGACGCCGTTTGTTTCTCCTCCACCTGAGTTGAATTCTTTATCGTCTTCTCCCTCCACTAAAATTTCTATTGGGTTGGGGAGTGGTAGTTCGGATGATCTCTCTCTTTCGGTCCCCGCAGGTATAACATCGGATGGTACGTTGCCTTCTTTTTTCCCTACTGCTGACATGTTTCCCAGGTTTCCCAAGACATTTCTCACTCCAGATATGATACTTGCTGCTGAGCCACTTACCACTCCTGATGGTGCTACCTACCGCTTCCTCATCCGTTGGCGTGACCGCCCCCCTTCAGATGATTCATGGGTACTTGCGACAGAGCTTCAACGTTTGGATGTCGCGCTTCTACACCGCTATCTCTCGGACCACGCATCAGAGATACGTGATTTTGAGTGGGGGAGGATTGATGCCGCTGCCCCTCCGCCACTACTTGATGACGATCCAGTTGCCGAGGCTCTACAACATAAAGACCTTCGGAGCCATGATGACGCTAACGGACGACGCCGCTACAACCTCCGCCCGCGGCGTGCTACCCTCACTTGATGACTATTTTAATTAATTTGTCATGCTTTATTATTTTATGTGCGAATATAAAATTATTCCAATCTTGGTTAATAATTTTATATTCATTTGTCACTTGTAATCTTTAATTATTTTCTGCAAACATTTTGGTGTGTATGTAACCGCCCGTATGGATGAGATTTCATCTCCATTATGGACGGTTGGATCTCTTTTGTAACTCCTATTTAAAGGAGGCTATTATGTGTTTGTAACCGCCCGGATGGATGAGATTTCATCTCCATCATGGACGGTTGGATCTCTTTTGTAACTCCTATTTAAAGGAGGCTATTATGATGAGTAATGGAATGAAAAGAAAACCTAAAAACCCCCCTTTGAAGAATTCGGCCACCATGGAGAGAGTCCATTAGCCGCCCCCCCTTTGGTGTGACGCCAAGCCTTGCCTCCTCCATCCCCGTTCGGTGCAACTCCGGCGTGGCTTCCTTTCGGTGCGACTCCAAGGAAGAAGGTTGCAGCCCATTCGGTGTGAAGCTGGTGGATCCGTGGAGAGAGTGATTCTCCCACCTTATCTTGTGTGATTGTTGTTCTTGGTTGGGTAACTTCTTCCTCTTAGAGATTCTTGCTTTACATTTTGTGGAGGTTTTTGCAAACCGTTTCTTCCGTGATTTTTAAATACGTCGCTTGCAAATTCCGATTTCGATTTCGTTGTTATTGAACCTCTTGTGATCCGGATTGGGTAGATCCTTTGCGAGAGCGAGACTTGGCCTAGCCTTGACTTGCCCTCCAAGATTGGCACATTTTGGTGTTAACAAGGGAGTTAATCACAACTCGAACTCGACCGCCTATTGAAGTTTTCCGCCGCTCCGAAAATAAATTATTGCTGCGTTGAAACGGCTCAAGTTGGTACAATAGATGCTTGTGTAGGTGCGGTGAGTTGTGTGCTTGTTGGAGAGGTAGGTCCTAAGGACGTTGTATCGAGTCCGACAATTTTCTCTTTCGGATTTGGGAGCAAACCCGACCCCTTTTCGCTCGTTTTTGGTCGGAGCCCTTCCCTTTGGTTTTATGTCTTGTGATAGTATTTTCCGTTAGCGTATTCGGGCACGAATCACGGTCACCCCTACATCATGATCCCTTCGTGGACCAGTAGCTCTTGTTTCTCATCGACTTCATGAGGGAGTCCTTTCTTTGGCGTCTCCTCCAGATGTGCTTCCAATGCGGGGAGACCTGAATCCAGCTTGATATCTATGACACTCAGAGAATTGTTATATTGGATGGGAGAAGAATGTATGGATGTGTTATCGAGGGTGGACTCTTCGTTTGGCCAAGTGACACGGCCTTTGGAAAAGTCGAGGGATGCGCCACTAGCTGTTAGGAATGGGACTCCTAATATAGGAATGGAGTTATTGTCCTGTGGTCCCAAAACCTGGAAGTCAGTGGTGATACTTGTGCCGTTAACCTCAATTTCAACGTCCCGAACACCGCCCTCAGTGTCAACCAAATTACCATTAGCTAAGATAAGCGATTTCCGATTTTCAATGTCAACTTGTAAGTGCATCTTCACAACATCTTGCAAAGTGAGTATGTTGTTGGACGCCCCGGAATCGCATAATGCTGGAGTTTCGATGTTATTGATTTTACAATTAATGACAAGTTCGTTGCGGTTTCCCGAAGTGTCCTCCCCAAGGCACTTTCTCTCTTTATGGGGGTTCTTTTCGGTGTTGCTCGGTAACGTGCCTTGGGTGCGCTCGGAAACCACTTGAGCCAATTGGCCCAATTGTGCCTCCAGTTTGCGCATCGAGGTGGCCTGATTTGTCATGTTGGTTTGGGAAATCTCAACGAACTTCTCGAACATCTCTTCCAAAGAATTTTTCTTAACGACGGGGGGCCTTTGGGAATAATTCGGTTGAGGCAGCCGCGGTTGGCTGCCGGAAGCATACACATCGTTTTGATGCTGCCCCGGTTGCCATATTTGGCCAGATGCGTTAGGATTCCAAGAAAAGTTGGGGTGATTTCTCACCCCCGGGTTGTAAGTATTCCCGTAAGGCACTCCCCTGTTTTTATTGTCAACAAAATTAACGGACTCATTCAGAAACAAAGATTCGTCTGGTACCTCAACTCCTAAGCATTCGAAGCTGTGATGATCGGTGCTTCCGCACCCTTGACATGAGATTGCCATCACTGGGGCGGCAGGAGCAGGCTTGGTGACATCCAAGGCAAACACTCCACTGGTGCTTCATGGTATGTTTCTTCCAGCGGTCCAGTAAGCACTGTGGGTGGCAGAGTCTTGTAAGACTTTCAGAGCATCATCTGGAGCAAGATTCATGATGGTTCCTCCGGAGGAAGCATCGATCATGGCTCGGTGGTGGGGATCAATAGCAAAGTAGAAACTTTCGACGAGATTCCACGTTTGGAATCCATAATTAGGGCACTTCCTCAGCAGCTCGTTAAAACGCTCCCAAACTTCGGCTAAACTTTCTTGATTGGCTTACCGAAAGTTGGCTATTGCGCGCCTCATGCTCACGATCCGATCGACCAGATGGAACTTAGCTAGGAATTTTGTGGTCAAAGCCTCCCAGGTGGGGGCTGTTCCAGGTGGGAGGGAGTGAAGCCATGCCTTAGCTTTGTCCGTTAATGAAAAAGGGAAGAGGCGGAGCTTGACTGTTTCGTCGGGGATTCCAGCGTAGCGGAACGTGGCGCAGATTTCGGAGAATTCTGTAAGGTGAAGATGGGCGTCTTCAGTGGCCATTCCGGAGAACTGAGCATTGTTTCAAATGATATTCAGAATAGCTGGTTTAATCCCGAACTGTGGATTGGTGATAGCAGGTCCGAAACCGGGGTATATGCTCCCGACAGTAGGTGTAGTATAATACCTCATGGTGCGGACCTGGGGAGGGTTCACTTCATTTTCGTCGTCATTTCTGTCGACATGAGGTATCCCTCCAACTCGGTTGCCTGCATCAATATTCAGCTGGTCTCCCATTGGGGCAAAAATGATGGCTGCGGCTCGTCTTCGTGCTAGGAGAGTACGTTCGATCTCTGGGTTGTAGGCGACAAAATCTCTTGTAGCTCGGCCTTGCATTCACTGTGGCAAACACTACATACTAGAAGGAAACAGCAGTCAAAACAAAACAATGCTAACTCTTATAACAATATTTGAAGTCATCCGAAGTCGCTCTACAGTTTCATTCCCCGGCAACGGCGCCAAAAACTTGATGCGTGTAAATCGGCAAGCGCACCGGTCGCACAAGTAATAAAGTTTTGGGAATAAATCCCCGAGTGTCGGTCTCTTGAGTAATTCAATTAGCATAGAACGGCAACAGTACAGAGAATATCGTTATGAGAGTTATAAATAGAAAAAAAAGGAAATAGAGGAATTGGGAGATTGTGGATGTTTGATCTACTGAACTAGTAAAAGCTATGCGGGTCGAAGGCACCGCTTCGCAAGGTGGAGTGGGTTTGTCGGCCGCGATGCCGAACTTCAGTTGGGCGAGTGGAAGGGAAGCTAATGGATTGCAGTGTTCTTGTATGGAGTGCAATCGGACAAGACACGAGAATGAAGTGGATGTGGGGTGAGCGAGGCACATTCACAGACAATACTCAGAAGCATAAGAAGATAATAACATACCATTAGTTATAAAATAAACTTGATGTTCATGGATGGAAGTATTCATTACACTGCTCAAAACATTCCATACTACAGAGGAAGGGGAAGAGGAGTAAACCAAAAGAGAGTGAAGATCCACCGTGGGTCGTGGCCGGAGTAGCGAGTTGTCAATCCGCTTCCGGGCTCAGTCCAAGGAGGCTTCCGGTACCAACGAGCTGTCACCTCGAAGGCCTTTAAGTCCATTCTCTAGATTATCTACTTCACCAACTCCGCAGGAAAGCTTGGAGTTGAAGTCATCAATGGCCGAGGGCTTCGCCGGTGGGTTGAAAAGCTTCGGAGTAGTTGGCAATGGCCTCCCGACGAAGGTGGAGTTGATGGAGCAGCTGGAGAAGTGAAATGGCGATTCCCGCGCACTCTCCGATCGCAGAAAATGACAGGCGTTGACCTAAATTGCGGAGCAGGGCCTAAAATACAGAGGCAGCAGAAGCAGTGCGCACGATCAGTGGCGCACGACCAGTGGTCGTGCGCACTGTAGGTCGATGATCGTGCGACTTTTCCAAATAGACCTGCAACCTGAACAAGAAGCATCAGCATATATGCGCACGTGCAGTGGCGCACCACCAGTGGTCGTGCGCATTACGGCCAGTGTTCGTGCGATTACTGAGACAGGATTAGGAAAAAGGGAATGTAATGCGCACGATCAGTGGCGCAAGACCAGTGGTCGTGCGCAATAAGTCCAGTGGTCATGCACAGTATTCTTGCAACGTCGGTGTCTCCCGAGCGGTTCCGGAGCACGCACACGACCACTGTACCAGCAGAAGGGGCAGAAAGGCCACCAGAACGTGCACACCACATCCCTGAGATAGGGCTAAAGAATAACAACAATATAGAAACACAGAAAGCACACAAAAACAGGCCTATAGTGCACTTAATCGTGAAATAGGTACATAAGCACATATAAGCAATAAAGGCTCTCAAGTGTAGTGCTATGACGATAAAACTAGCCCAGATGAGTCCAAAAATTAGTGTAAAATGTGGACTCATCACACCCCCGGCCGTGTTCACTGTCTCGACACTTCGTCGAGCGAAGTTCGTCGACTGACTGACACGACCTTGGACACGCCCGTGTCCTAGGCCGTATGCCTTGTCTCGACACATCGTCGAGCGAAATTCGTCGACTGCCTGACACGGCCTCGGACACGCCCGTGTCCTAGGCCGTGTGCCTTGTCTCGACACATTGTCGAGCGAAATTCGTCGACTCCCCGGGCCGATCGTCGACACGGGCTCGCCACGCCCTGAGATACTCCCGTGTCTCAGGCAGTGTTCTCTGCTCGACGATTGTCGACTCCAAAAATCGTCGATCTCATGACCAAAACGTCGACTGGAGCCTGACACGCCCTGGAACACGCCCGTGTCCCAGGCCGTGTGCTCCTTGCCAGAAACCAATTTTCCTTCTACAAATTTTGGGGCGTTACATGAACACGCCCGTTTCACTCGATAATCATCGATCGTCGAATGCAGAGGGTCACTCGACAATCGTTGAGCGTCGTTCATCGATCGTCGAACGCAGAGGGTCACATGATAATTGTCGAGCGCCGTTCACCGTTCGTCGAACGCAGGGGGACACGGCATCCCGACACGTCCGTGTCGTCTGGCGTGTTACTCCTGAACACTTTTCGTCGAACGCATTTCATCGATCTCACGACGACTCCGCACCGAGCAGGACACGCCCTGGGATACGCCCGTGTCCCAGGACGTGTCAAAAGTGTTCACAGCCCGTGTTTCCTGCCGTGTCATTCTCGGGACACACCTGGCCAACACACCCAGCATAACACGACCATGGACACGCCCATGTCCCTAGCCGTATACCTGTATGCAGGAGTCAAAAATCCTATTTGGACGCGATCAGCTCAAATATAATTTTCGGGCCGTTACATAATTAGCTCAGATTCATCAAAGACTACATGAACAGATTCTTCAACAACGTGTGTAGTCAAGTTGTAGACCCTATATGCCTTACTGTTATTGTTGTACCCAACAAATATCCCATCTTAGGATTTGGCAGCAAACTTAAGTTGGTGAGACTTGCTAGTGTTAAGCACATAACACCTGCTACCAAAGATCCTAAAGTAGGATATGTTTGGTTTTCTGCCCTTCATAATCTCATAGGGTGTCTTTTTGTGGCTCTTAGTTATAGATGCTCTATTGAGAACATGACAAGCAGTATTTACTGCCTCAGCCCAGAAATATTCTGGGAGAGATGTGTCACTTAGTAGAGTTTTATCAGCCTCAATAAGAGTCATATTCTTTCTTTCAGCAATTCCATTTTGTTGAGGTGTTCTAGGTGAGGAGAATTCCTGATGAATCCCTAGTTCTTCACAAAACCTTGTCATACATTCAGACTGAAATTCAGTTCCATGGTCACTTCTGATTTTGTTTAATAAAGTTATGAAAGATAGTAGGGGTTTCAGATTTCTGCCTCAAAAAGAAAACCCATGTAAATCTAGAATAGTCATCTACTACCACAAAAGTATAGACTTTCCTACCTAGACTATGAACTGGCATAGGACCAAATAGATCCATATGCAGAAGATACAAACACCTTACAGAGTCTTTGGTATCAAGACTATGAAAAGAGGATTTGGACTGCTTTCCTTTTTAACAAGCTGAACATATACCCTCTTTTATGCACTTAAACTGATGATCATTCCTCACTAACTCTAAACTATAGAGTTGGCCTATAGTCTTATAGTTCATATGAGCTAGCCTCTTGTGCCATTGGAAACACTGAGATGCTTTCTCATCTGCAACTAAACATACAGGAGAGTTCATGTTTTCATAATCAAAATTTAAACAATAAACATTCCCTTTTCTATAACCAGACAAGATCACCTTCTAATCACTTGTCCTTTTAATCTAACACTCATTTTTAATAAATGAAGTATCATACCCTAGATCACTCAGCTGACTTATGCTTATCAAGTTATGTTTCAAACCTTTTACATAAGCAACTTGAGTGATTGTTATAGAACTAGTAGAGATATTACCAAACCCTTTTATGACCCCTTTTTTTGATCCACCAAAGATCACTTTGGGTCCACTCTCTATGGGAGTATATTCCTATAACATTCTTCTAGTTCCAGTCATGTAGCTGGAACATCCACTTTCCAATTACCATATAGGGGTATGGCAACTTAGACCCATAGGCAGCAAATAAAATTAATTTACCTTAAAACCCCAATGCTTATTGGGTTTTAGGTTCAAGTTATATTGAAACTTGATATTCTTACCAGCATCCTTCATCACAGGTAAGCTGGCATTCTTCCTGACACTGGTGTTGTGCCAGCAATCCTTGGCATAATGCCCTATCTTACCAAAGCACCAGCACTCATACCTATTATACCTCTGTTTAGATACAGTTTTAACAGCATTACTGTCAGCTGTTCTTAACACTGTTGGTACAGTGGTTTTTTGCTTGAGTACTGGAGCTAAACCCTTGTCATTTATAATATCAGGCTTATCATAACCATGTATGATATCATGATCATATCTATTAGTTGGCTGCCATACTTTTCTGAAGGAAATCGGGGGTTTGAAGGCTAGTGGTTGTACCAGGGATTTGCCTTTTCTTTTAGAATTGACAGCCCTTGCATTTCCCTTAAATCCCAATCCTGTATTACCCTTTTTGGGAAAAAAGTCATCAATTAAGGGTAAGACTGATTTTGGCTTAGAGAATTAAGCCACTAGATCCTTTTCCCTCTGAAGTTTGACTTCCAGACTTTTGATTTGATCATTCTTGAATGTAATAGTACCCATCTGGATAACAGTTATGTTTTTCAGTTTGGCTACTTCATTTATCTTTAGATCCAGCATTTTTTCTGAATCTAATGCAGCCAGCTTAAGAGCAGCAATTTCCTTGGATTGTGCTTTGTTAAGGATTCTGCTTTTCTTAAGTGCCTGCAGCAGATCACCATATTCATCAATAAGTTGATGAACATATCCTTCAGATTCAGATTCACCCACATCTCTTGATGCAGATGCTTTTAATTCTGATCCAGTATAGTAATCAGAAACAATTGAAGAATTGTTTACCTTACTAGGACCAGGCTGATACTGGTACTGATATTCTTATGTCAAGGCCATCAGCCCTTTACAATAATGTTCTTCAATTCCGTTTACTGAGTCCAGCAAATTCAAGAACTCAGCCTCTTCTGCATCCTCTTCTGTTGCAAACAGTCAAATATATGCTTCAGCTTCAACTTCAACCTCAGAATTTGACGATAAAGAATCTGACCAGCTTTTTTTTGCTTCTTTGCAACAAAGGATTTCTCCTTCTTGCCCTTGTTTTTTAGTTTCTTCTTGTCACTAGATTCTTTCCTATTGTCAGGACAATCAGCTACCACATGTCCAGGCCTGTTGCAACAATAGCAAACAATCTTAGTTGAAGATAATTTACTAGGTTTAGAGCCATACCTGTCCTTCTTAGAGGATTTCTTTTTCTGATAGTAATCATCCTTGGATTATGAGGAGGATGGCTTGGATCTCCACTATTTATTCTTCAAGAACCTTTGAAATTGTCTTGAGAAAGCAGCTAAGTATTCATCTGAATTTGGACTATCTGATCTGTGACTGTCAGAACTTTCTAAAACTACTTTTGTAGCTTTCCTAGGAGGAGATGGAGACATCCTCCTATCCATTCTAATGGCTTCAGTCTTGAATGACACTGACTTATCTATGTAATCAACTTTATTACCTTTCACCTCCTCCTTTCTGTCCATCAGCTGCATCTCATATGAAAGCAGTTTGCCAAATAATGTAGGAGGTGAGATTTCTGTTAGTCTGGCCACTTCCCTAATGACACATATCTTGGTGTCCCAGTACTTCGTTAATGATCTCAGAAACTTATCATTTAACTCATATGTACTGAATACTCTTCCATATGACATCAATTCATTAACTATTCTGAAGAACTTCTTGTAACATTCAGTTATGCTGTCTATTTTAGATTGTCTAAAACTTTCATACTCCTGATTCAGCATAGACTTTCTGTCTTCTCTCACTTCTTCTGAACCCTCCATGTAGATAATCAGGGTGTCCCACATTTCTTTGGAGTTCCTGCAGTGAATCAAGTTTTGGAATGTTGAATCATCTATAGCACTAACTATTATATTCTCTGCTCTCTTATCCATAGTAGACAAGATGATCTCATCCTTTGTCATTTCAGAATACTCCTTTGGTGTCCTGAGATTTGCATCAAGAATTGAGACTTTCATTAGGATGAAAGGCCCTTCTTTGACTGTCATATAGATTGTTGGATCTGAAGCTTCCATAAATATTCTAACTCTTTCTTTATATATGTCAAAAATCTCTTTCCTACATATAGGTAACTTCATGGAACCAAACTCCTTATGATTCTCAATGGAACCCATTTTGCCTAATAGATTTCTGCCTTGAAGATCTACTCGGACTGTTAAGTCTATTCTTTGAGCAACCTGGCTCTGATACCACTTGAAAGAATTGGTTTCAAGATGTCCTAAACACCTAGAGGGGGGAGGGGTGAATAGGTTCAATTCTTTTTCTAACTTAGGCAGACAAATCTATCTAGTTTAGCAATTCATTCAGCAAATTTCACATCACAACATTCACATACACACAGCATTCCACAGATTGCACACAAGATTTATAGTGGTTCGCCAAATGATGTGTAAATCCACTTTCCCCCTTCGCCTATCTAGTAGTGTACTAGATTCGGCCTAACTTCCTTCTTCCTTCTCAGATCCGCAGATCTTACGGCTCAGAACCAAGAATGGTTCCTACAACTCAGAGTGAATCCACACTCCTACAACTCAGGCACAAGCCCTACCTCAGCCTCTTTCACAGGCCTACAACTCAGAGTGACACCGAACTCCTACAACTTAGGCAAAAGCCCTACCTCAGCCTCTTTCACAGGCCTACAACTCAGGGAACAGATTCCCCTACCTCGGGCACTCGACCCTACCTCAGCCTTTATAATTTAGGCTTACAACTCAGAGAAATAAATCTCCTACACTCAGATCTATTTTAGATCCTACAAGAGTTATTGATAAAAAGATAATAATATCTTCAACCAGATGGAGAGAGAATTGGTTGAAGGATTATTGATCAGTTCTTGATAGAACTGATTTTTTAAGGATCAACCTGTCTTAGCTTCTTCAAAGCTTCTTGAATCTGAATAAAGTAGGGTTGATCTTCTTAGTGTTGGAGTTGATCTTCATTCAGCTTCCTTCGTATTCAGAAATTAATCTGAATTCTTCTTCAGAATAGATCTGAATTCTTCTGGCAGACTGTTCAGGATCTACCTTCACTGGATGAGGACTTCTCTCCTTCTTGTTTTTCTCTCTCTACAATCTGTTGATTGTTTCTTCTTTCTCTTCTTCTGGATTCTCAATCCTTCAGAGATTATTCTTTATTCACTGATCGTGTTCACAATCACTTCTTCACAAATGGATAATTGTGCTTCACTCTTCTTTTTTTCTAATTGTTGAGAGAGCATATCTATATATAGGCTTCATCCATGATTACCGGCTGTTCCGATTCCAAATGGTCTTCTGACACTTGTGACAGATGTGACAGCAATGTCAGTAATGACAGCCGTCAAGTCTCCAGTTGTATTACTTCAACCTTCATTGGACTTTGACTCAGCAGCAGAGAATGTTGAGTGAATACTTCACATATGTCGACACACATATTGTGTGTTTTGACACAAGTCTTGATGATGTTGACACAACTTCACTTTTACTTCTCGACACAGCTTCTGTGGAATGTGTCGACACAAGTCCTATGTGTCGACATAATCACTCCTTGTCTTGACAAATTTGTTGTCGACAGAATTCTAGTGTGTACAACCCCGTGTCGTCGAACGGGCCCCACCAGGAAGATCGGGCAGGCCCAGTCCCGCGACCCGCACCCAAGCGACAAGCAGACATGCGGCAAGGGGCTGGTCCGCTCCCGCTCACTTCAGGCGAGCGAGCCAGGCGAGATGACTCCACCTACCCCTCCCGCTCACTCAGAGAATCGCCGAACAGAGCGGGGGGTGTCATTCATCGAAACAGTACTAGCGGATGGGCCCGACGACCCGCGATCTGCGAGCCGTTCGAGGGTCACAATGGCCGCCAATCCTCCCCTATACGCGACCTGGTCACCTATCCGCCTTGGCAGAGGACTGTCGGGTCGCGGCGGTCCGGCTCGCGTTCCCCCGAGAAGAATAGGCGAGCCGCTAGAACAAGGTCGCGCCCGCTATCGCGGAGAGGGATGGATGGCGGGCTGCCCCCCCCCCACCCCCCCCCCCCCCCCCCCCCCCCCCCCCCCCCCCCCCCCCCCCCCCGACCCCCATGGGTACGAATAACTGTTCAGAACAGCGGGGCCACACTGTTGGAAGACCAGGTTGGACTGCGCATAGCTGTTCGGAATAGCGGAGCTTGGCTGTTGGCAGACCTAACCAAGGGCTTTTTGGTATTTTCAGGTCAGTTCTTCTGGTTATTGGCAGTTCAGATTCCAAAAAATATAAGTAAGACCCAAGGGGTACCTCAGAAGGCACGCTTTGAGTGCCTCCCCGCTCCAGTTTTCAAGTGCTTTCAGAGGGTACCTTAGCTTGGCTTCTGGCTAAGGAGGGGAAGCGCTCTGAGATCTTCCGGGTTTGTGGTAGGACCTCCCTGCCGAGCCCTTGGGTCTGTTTCTCCTTGACTTCTTTGTTGTATTTCTTGCAGGAGCGAAGTATGTGCGAGACCACCCCTTCCCTAAGGGACAAACTCCACAGGAGATCGGATTCCGGTTTCAACATTTTGGAGCGGTGAGCGTGGAGAGTGTTCAGTGCAGAAAAGCTTCAGCGAGTTCAATGACAGGAGGACAAGGATCTGACAGGCAGAACTCGCCCCCCCCCCCCCCCCCGCCTCTACCAATGGTGGGGATGTTGGAGGACTTCAGGAACGAGGTGCTGGGCCTCGTCAAGTTCGCACTCGGCGCGCGGGCCGAGTTCTCGACTCCGGAAACCCAGATCGCGGCCGCCCCCTCTTTGGGCGAGGACGCTCCTGGCAGGCGAGCTGGGAAGGAGGTGGCCGAGGAAGGCCGGGGGTGCGAACTCCCCGGGCGCGAGCTATTCCCCGGCTCAGCAGTCCGAGGCCGGTTCGGAGAGATGGGCTCGCGAGACTTGCCAGCTCGCCCAGCGGGGGAGGCAGTCCTTTCAGCGAGCTGGTCTCCTCAGCTCCAGTGTTAGATGGGTTCAGGGAACCCGAGATGTCTTACTACACCGGGAAGGGAGACCCGGTCCAGCATGTCCAATGGTTCGAGGATGTGGTCTCCATCCGCCAGATGTCGGACGGATTCAAATGCTGACTCTTCGCCATCACCCTCCGGGAGAAGGCATTTGAGTGGTTCCACCAGCTCTCGGCCAGCTCCATTTACTGCTTCGAGGACCTGCGCCGAGGGTTCATGCTGAGATTCACCACCTCAAAGAAGAGGAAGAAGGAGTCCAAGTCTTTGTTCCACATTAAGCAGGGGGTGAACGAGACGTTGGGGAGCTATGTGGACCGATTCCAGGAGGAAGTTACTCAAGTCCAGGAGATGTCGGGTCATAGTCTGATGATGGCTTTTACCCTGGGCCTGCAGCAGGGTTTCTTTCGAATGGAGCTGAAGAGAGTCCCCACCCCCTCTCTTACGAGTAGTTCATGGAGAGGGAGGCGAGAGAGGTCGATGGGGAGGCGTCGAACCCGGAGTTTGCAAGGAAGCTGGCCAGGTGGGCCACGGAGGAAGATAAGGAGTCGAGAGGAGGAAAGGCATAGGAGGAGAGAAGCGGGGAGCCTAGGCAGAGGGAGCAAAGGCAGCTCCAGTGGCAGCAGCAGCCGAGGTGGGGGCACCAGGAGCCCAACCGTCGGCTGGGCTAGAGACCTGAGTGGCAAGGGCAGGGGCCACATAGATGGTACTACGGAAGGGGTCACCACCAGGGGAGGCAAGATCTGTTCCACCCTCCGGGCTAGAGGCAGGGCCAGAGGCCCCGACTCCCCGATCAGGAGGAGGCCATGGCCATAGCCTTGGGAGCAAGAAGGGGAATCATGAGGAGGAGGAGAAGGGAGGTCAGGGTGGAGCTGCCCTATTGCGACTTCCATCAGGAAGAGGGGCATGCCACAGCCACCTGCCCGAAGTTCCTTGAGATGAGAGGGAATCAGGAACAACAATAGCAGCACCATCAGGGAGGATGGCAAGAAGTGAGGATCGAGGAGGCCCTGCCTCGGGCGGAGGAGGATCGTTGCGAAGACCGGGTGGATGTTGGAACCCGAGGGGGGATCGGAGTGATCCACGGGGGGGTCGGGGTTGAGGCTTCCCGCAAGGCAAGCCTCCACACCATGTACCGGCAAAGCATCGCCTCCACATCCCAAACCCCACCCCGGAGGAGAGGGTCACTTTCTCCAGGAGCGACATGCCAGACCATGAGGACCCATTCTGCGATGCGCTGGTCATCCAGGCAGCCATCGAGAATTTCACTGTCTCTCGGATCCTCGTGGACAACGGGAGCGCCGTCAACGTCGTCTTCAAAAAGGGGTTTGACGCAATGAAAGTGGAGGCTAAAAGGGTGCTGGCCTCAGATGGGCCCTTGTTCGGGTTTTCAGGAGAAAGGAAGGAAGTTGAGGGAGGAGTTGGCCTCCACGTCACCTTGGGGGGCAGTCCCGAAACTGCAGGTTCGTCATTGTGGATGCCCCCAGCAGCTACAGCGCCATCTTCGGGAGGCCCCTTATCAGCGCCTTCGCTACGTCCCCTCGTCTTTCCATCAATGCTTAAAGTTCAACACCGAGGGGATTCAGGTCAGGGTCAGAGGGGACCCCAAGGTGGCGCGGGAGTGCTATGTCACTGCGGTGAACACCATCTCTTGGATAGAGGGAGCCGAAGAGATGGGACGAAGGATGGAGGAGGCAGAGCCGGGAGCAGCAGAGGGTGAGCTGGAAGTAAAGAACTGCGCAGAGGAGGCGGCAGGAGGAGATCTGGAGGAGGTGGCCCAAGTGAGGGCCGTGGGAGAAGAGATGGAGGTAGAGGTCCCCGTTCCGGAGGAAGGAGATGCCGAGGGATGGGGGGAGCAATCCAGGCTGGAGGTAGCAGAGGAAGTGGTGGAGCTGGAAGTGGTCACCAGAGGAGGCAGGATGGAGAAGATCCGCGTCAGCAGGGGGCTGACCCCGGAGGACCAAGGCAGGATGATGGAGTGCATCCAGAAGAACGTGTACATATTTGCTTGGAACGCCGCGTAGATGCCGGGGGTTGACGCGGATGTGGCTTGCCACCGCCTCAACCTGGACCCGAAAACACGCCCTGTTCAGCAGAAGAAGAGGTCCACTGCGGACAAGCTGGCGGAACCCATCAGGGAGGAGGTGGTGAAACTCCTCAAGGCCGGCTTCGTGTCTGAGATTCAGTACCCCGGCTGGGTCTCCAACGTGGTTATGATTAAAAAAGGAGATGGACGATGGAGGATTTGTATCGACTTTTCCTTACTTAATAAAGCTTGTCCTAAGGACTGTTATCCTTTGCCTCTGATCGACGCGCTGGTTGACTCATCCGTCGGTTTTTCTGTAATGTGTTTTTTAGATGCTTTTTCAGGTTATCATCAAATCAGGATGCAACCCCCAGACATCAAGGATGTCTCGTTCATCACAGGGGATGGAAGCTACTGCTACAAGATGATGCCCTTCGGGCTGAAGAACGCCGGGGCAACCTACCAAAAAATGATGGATAGGGTTTTCAAGGAGCAGAGGGGGAGGAATTTGGAGGTGTATGTAGATGACCTCATGATCAAAAGTCGGGATGTGGACTCCCACCTCCGGGACATGGAGGAGACCTTTGCCACCCTGCGCAAGTACAAAATGCGATTGAATCCCCTAAAATGCGTCTTTGGGGCCAGCAGGGGAAAGTTCTTGGGGCACCTCCTCACCCCCACGGGGGTCGAGCCGAATCTAGATAAGCTCAGGGCTATCTTGGAGCTGGGGTCCCCGCGGAATGCTAAGGAAGTCCAACGGCTGACGAGGAAGCTAGCAGGGCTGAGCCGTTTCCTTTCTCGGGCAGGGGAGAAGTGCTCCCCCTTCTTCAAAACGCTGAGGGGAGGTCAGAGGTTTGAATGGACCAAGGAGTGCGAGGAGGCGTTCCAGGCCCTCAAGGTGCAGTTAATGCAGGCTCCGCTACTCCAAGTGCCGAAGGAGGGGGAGGACCTGCTCTTATATCTCGGGGTCAGGGGGAGGCCTTGAGCTCCATCTTGGTTCCCCAAGAATGGAATAGGCAGCTCCCAATTTATTACGTGAGCCGGGTCCTGAGGAAGGCCGAGCTCCGTTATCCGATTTTGGAGAAGCTAGCCTTCGCCCTGATCATATCGGCCAGGTGGCTGCGACCCTACTTCTAGGCACACTCAATTCGAGTGGTGACCGACCAACCCCTCCGCAACATCTTTGAGGGGGTGGAGCATTCAGGCAGGCTGGCTAAGTGGTCAGTGGAACTGAGCGAGTTCGATGTCTCCTTTGTTCCGCGGCTCTCGATCAAAGCTCAAGCGATGGCCGACTTCTTGGCCGACTACGTAGTTGAAGTGGCGGAGGAAGAACTCACCCACCCGACCCCTTGGAAGGTGAGGGTGGATGGTGCCTCAGGGAAGCAGTCCCTTGGAGTGGGGGTGATCCTAGAAAACCCCCAAGGAACTCGAATTGAGCAGACGGTGGTGCTGCACTTCCCCATCACGAACAACCAGGTCGAGTACGAGGCCGTGATAACAGGGCTGCGCCTGGCCAGGGAGCTGGGGGTGTTGGACGTGGAGGTCCTTACTGACTACATGGTGGTGGCTTCCCAGATCAACAGGGAGTTCGAGGCAAGTGAGCCCACCCTGAGATCATACTTGGCCAAAGTGAAGGGGGTCATAGGCACTTTCCAGAACTTCTCCATCCGACACGTGCCAAGGGAAGAAAATGAACAGGCCGACCAACTAGCAAAGCATGGTCCCCAGGCGGGGGGCACCATCACCGACCTGTTCCGCCCCTCCATCAAAGAGGGAGAGCTCATGGAAATCGATCAACAAGCTTCGTGGATGGATCCAATTATGGTTTTCCTCTCCACTAGAGATTATCCGGAGTGGGTAGATAAGAAGAAACTAAGGCACAAGTCAGCATATTACCTCCTCCAGGACGGGCAGCTATATAGGAAGACCCTCTCAGGGATGCTGGCCCGCTGCGTGACCGAGGGCGAAGTACGAAGGATCTTGGAGGAAGTCCACTCCGGGGAATGTGGGAGTCACTCCGGGAGTCGGACCCTGGAAGGGAGGATAGTCAGGCAACGGTATTTCTGGCCCACCCTGGGCCGAGACGCCGCAGAGTTCATAGGAAGATGTCATAAGTGCCAGCTGTTTGCCCCTCTTCAGCTACAGCCGGCCCAGCGACTCAGGCGTATCATGACCCCCTGACCCTTCGCAATCTGGGGAATGGATTTGGTTGGACCATTTCCCCAAGCCAGCGGTCAGAGAAGGTTCCTCCTAGTAATGATTGACTACATCTCCAAGTGGATGGAGGTGAACGCACTAGCCAAGGTGACCTCCCAGGTGATCAGGAACTTTGTTTGGGGGGAGATCATCTGTCGCCATGGGCTGCCCCAGGCCATCGTCACGGACAACGGGCCCCAGTTCGCCAGTGCCGAATTCACCAGCTTTTGCGAGCAGCTTGGGATCGACCTCAGGTTCGCCTCGGTCCATCACCCCAGGAGCAATGGGCAGGTGGAGGCCGCGAACAAGATCATCATCAACCTCCTCAAGAAGAAGGTGGAGAATTTGAAGGGGAGCTGGGTGGAGCAGCTTCCCGCAGTTCTTTGGGCCCTAAGAACCATCCCCAACATGGCTACCGGGGAGACCCCCTTCAAACTCTCCCATGGGTGCGAGGCAGTACTCCCCGTGGAATTCGAAGTCCAAACACCGCGAGTCGTTGCGGACAAAGAAGGCCTTGCGGAATGGCAAGCGGAGAATGAGGAGGAACTGAGGCTCTCCCTTGACATGGTTGAAGAGGTGAGGGACCTTTCCGCTATCCGACAGGAGGAGGTGAAAATAAGAATGGCCAAGTACTTTGACAAGCATATCAGGGTCAAGCAGTTCGTGGAAGGAGACTTGGTTCTGAAGAAGGTGGATGCAGCAGGGAGGTCGGCATCCGTAGCGAAGCCCAATCCCAGCTGGGAGGGACCATTTATTGTAAAGGAAGCTCTGAAGTCAGGAGGCTATCGACTCCAAAATGTAGAGGGCGAGACCCTGAGTCACACCTGGAGTGGTGACGACTTGAAGCATTTTTTCCTCTGAAGCATGTAAGCGACACTTTCGTTATAATAAATTTCTTCAACGCTCCAGTACTGTCATAGCCAGCCTGCATAGAGAAATGGAATGTGTTTGGACCCCGAGAAGATCCCGCTGCCAGGCTCTCACCTAGCTGGCAGGGCCGGAAGTCACTCGGTGTCATCCTTGGCCTCGAGAAGATCCTATTGCCAGGCTCTCACCTAGCTGGCAGGGCCGGAAGTCACTCGATGGAATGTGTTTGGACCCCGAGAAGATCCCGCTGCCAGGCTCTCACCTAGCTGGCAGGGCCGGAAGTCACTCGGTGTCATCCTTGGCCTCGAGAAGATCCCGCTGCCAGGCTCCCACATAGATGGCAGGGCCGGAAGTCACTCGATGGAATGTGTTTGGACCCCGAGAAGATCCCACTGCCAGGCTCTCACCTAGCTGGCAGGGCCGGAAGTCACTCGGTGTCATCCTTGGCCTCGAGAAGATCCCACTGCCAAGCTCTCACCTAGCTGGCAGGGCCGGAAGTCACTCGATGGAATTTGTTTGAACCCCGAGAAGATCCCGCTGCCAGGCTCTCACCTAGTTGGCAGGGCCGGAAGTCACTCAGTGTCATCCTTGGCCTCGAGAAGATCCCGCTGCCAGGCTCTCACCTAGCTGGCAGGGTCGGAAGTCACTCGATGGAATGTGTTTGGACCCCGAGAAGATCCCACTGCCAGGCTCTCACCTAGATGGCAGGGCCGGAAGTCACTCGGTGTCATCCTTGGCCTCGGGAAGATCCCCCTGCTAGGCTCTCACCTAGCTGGCAGGGCCGAAAGTCACTCGATGGAATATGTTTGGACCCCGAGAAGATCCCGCTGCCAGGCTCTCACCTAGCTGGCAGGGTCGGAAGTCACTCGGTGTCATCCTTGGCCACGATAAGATCCCGCTGCCAGGCTCTCACCTAGCTGGCAGGGCCGGAATTCACTCGATGGAATGTGTTTGGACTCCGAGAATATCCCGCTGCCAGGCTCTCACCTAGCTGGAAGGTCCGGAAGTAACTCGGTGTCATCCTTGGCCTCGAGAATATCCCGCTTCCAGGCTCTCACGTAGCTGGCAGTGCCGGAAGTCACTCGATGGAATGTGTTTGGACACCGAGAAGATCCCGCTGCCAGGCTCTCACCTAGCTGGCAGGGCCGGAAGTCACTCGGTGTCATCCTTGGCCTCGAGAAGATCCCGCTTCCAGGGTCTCACCTAGCTGGCAGAGCCGGAAGTCACTCGATGAAATGTGTTTGGACCACGAGAAGATCCCGCTGCCAGGCTCTCACCTAGCTGGCATAGCCGGAAGTCACTCGGTGTCATCCTTGGCCTCGAGAAGATCCCGCTGCCATGCTCTCACCTAGCTGGCAGGGCCGGAAGTCACTCGATGGAATGTGTTTGGACCCCGAGAAGATCTCGCTGCCAGGCTCTCACCTAGCTGGCAGGGCCGGAAGTCACTCGGTGTCATCCTCGGCCTCAAGAAGATCCCGCTGCCAGGCTCTCACCTAGCTGCCAGGGCCGTAAGTCACTCGATGGAATGTGTTTGGACCTTGAGAAGATCCCGCTACCAGGCTCTCACCTAGCTGGCAGGGCCGGAAGTCACTCGGTGTTATCCTTGGCCTCGAGAAGATCCCGCTGCCAGGCTCTCACCTAGCTGGCAGGGCCGGAAGTCACTCGATGGAATGTGTTTGGACCCCGAGAAGATCCCGCTGCCAGGCTCTCACCTAGCTGGCAGGGCCGGAAGTCACTCGGTGTCATCCTTGGCCTCGAGAAGATCCCGTTGCCAGGCTCTCACCTAGCTGGCAGGGTCGGAAGTCACTCGATGGAATGTGTTTGGACCCCGAGAAGATCCCGATGCCAGGCTCTCACCTAGCTGGCAGGGCCGGAAGTCACTCGGTGTCATCCTTGGCCTCGAGGAGATCCCGCTACCAGGCTCTCACCTAGATGGCAGGGCCGGAATTCACTCGATGGCAGTAGTTTACGACCCAGAGCGGATCACGCTGCCAGGCTTTAACCTAGCTGGCAGGGCCAGAAACTAATCGAATGGTATTAATAATGGATTGGAATCGTGAAGATTAACCGAGGGGGGGGGGGGGTCTAAAGTAACCACCCAGCCCCCAGGTTGGCGACCGAAAGGAGGCGGGAACCCGGGCCGCGTCACAAAGGGGTCAACCCGCAAGGAATCTGATGTCTTGGGCGAACAACGAGCCGCCTCGCCTCGTCTGGTCAGCGAGTAGCCTCGGTAGCGGAGGCCGCGTCGCAGATGCAGGTCGCCCCTAGCGGGACGACCTGCCGGGCCTCCTAGGACTCCTAAGCCGAATCCGTAGGCATACGACCTCGTCGGCGCAACGCGAGGTGAACGACAGCGAGCGCGAAAACAGGAAAATTACATCGCGCAATGACAGCAGACATGCGTAAGTAACGGGTGGGGAAGCATTTATAAGAGCATTAATAGATGAAAATCACAAAGTCTAGGAGTGGCTCGCGCTTACATCTCAGACAACTAAAAGTACACGGTGTATACACCTAACGAGCAAATGTCCAAGAAGCGGGGGCGACGCGAGATCCGGGGCGAGGAGTCCTAGATGGGCTGGAAGGACTTATCCACGGGGTCCGACACGGGAAGGAACAGTGCTGGCACCAGGTCGCCCGCCGAGAGTTCCTCAGCATCGCTCTTGAGGAGATCCGCACGTCGCAGCATCTGCATCGTGTACTTCGCGGCACTGGCGGCTTTCTTCTGCATCAGCACCTCCAACTCGTATTTAGAGTGGTGTTCGAGCGGGCAGCCCCTGTTATCTAGCGGAGGGGCAGCGGCGGCGGCCTCCAGCTCGCATACCCGTGCCTCCAGCGCCGACTTGTCTTGACTAAGGGCGGCGATCTCGGCGCCCATCCGACTCGCCGTCGCCGCGTCCTGAGAAAAGGAAAGGGAGTCGTAAGGCGGATTCATGAGAAAAAGCGGTGATTGAGAGTAAACACATACCACCCCTCACAAGTACTGCGCGAGTGTCTCCTCGGCCACATCGGCCCGCCTCCTCTGGAGGTCCGCGTCCTCCAGAGCAAGCTTTCGGGCCTCCTCCCTCTCATCCGCCAGCTTCTTGAGAGAGGTAACGTTCCGCTCCAGCTGGGTGCAGCGCCTCCCCACCATGTGGGATAGCTCCAGGCCGCGCAGCTGGGCCCGCGCGCTCTCATGAACCAGTACTCGAGTCGCCTCCTTCTCGTAGATGGCGGCGTCCTCGCGCGAATAGAGGCCGAATGAGAAGTTATATGCCTCCTCGCCGATGGTGTCATGCTCCAGCCAACTTGGCAACAGGGTCGAGACCACTGCACGATTTGACTCCTTGTCCCACGACAGAAGCGGGACACCAAGCTCGTCCAAGCATTTCTCGCCGTAGCCGAAATTGCGATGCCCTCTCGGCACTGGCTTCGAGGCACTCTGTGACCCGTCCAGCAGCCCGGAGGTGCCTGCTGTAACACCCCCTATCCGTCACATAGCATATAGCAGTAGGTCCGGCCGGGGCCCATTGCCGTATGCCACAGACAGACCAGGTGGTTACTTATGGAAACCATCCAACCAATCTCAACGTCCTACACAGAGCATTCTAGCGGAAGCAGTTTATAAAAGTTGCAAGAAAGAACCCAGCATTATAGCATGAATGTCCACTATTACAAATTAAGAATGTTATACAAAATACCCAAAATAAGCCTTAAGGCCTTACAAAATGTTTCACTTCATATTACATGTTTTACAAACCACGGCACGCAGGCCGGTCACACATGAATAAAGCAGTAAACCTTCCAAATAGGCCTTCAAGGGCCGGCTTCGCATTTGGGCTTTAGCCCGCTATTGACCGCATGGTCCAGCAGCACCTGCAAGCAACATAACCACCGCACGGTGGCAAACAAAAAGGCAACGGTCAGCAATGCTGACCAAATTATAACGATCCCGCCCCCAACTCGGGGCGGCAATGCTCCTTCCCTGTAGTTTTATTAGCACAAGCGAGTAATAATAATAGCATTCATTACGTCACAGGCGTAGTCTCACAAGGCCACACACCCCGTGCACTCAGGGCACATTCTCGGTGAACCGGTCGATGTCACGTCAGTTAAATCCATGGACATTCCGGATGCACCACCGCCACTTTGACGGCCAAACATATGAGCAATTTGTCTTCCCGGCATGGGTCACGTCAATTTGGGCCATTGACCGCCGAAGACTCCCATCTATGCCAACGGCAAGTGCCACGTAACCTTAGGTCTCTTTAACCCGAACGACATAGATATGGGTACGGTTGCATCTAACCCGTGCTCACATCGCAACGACAATTTAAGCCATTTGCGCAGGTCAAACCTCTCCCGAGTCCCATTTTTGTCACACAATTTCACATAACTCGGTTATGTTCAAGTTGGCTCTCAAGCCTCCATGTTGGCAAAATCTCGTATCCGCCCAGTTTTCTGGGTGCACCTTAGGGTTAATCCCCAAGGCTCCCTGTTGCAATCTACCGTGTAGAAAACCCGAAAAACAACCAATAGCACGGAGTCTTCTCCGGCATTTATGCAATGCAACATCACCGATCCAGACCAAAATGCCCGGGTAGGCTTCACACATCATGCCTATGTCCGTTCTCGCTTACGGACTCTAAACAACGGGGACTTCACATATCTACCCGAAGGAACGCCTCCAACTCTCCGCAAACTCGCGAGAGCAGGCTTCCTATGCAAAGAAAGAGAGCTACTCATGCTCAAGATGAGGATCGTTACCCTTGCGTTCCTCATTGGCGCCATGGAAAAGTAATCGGATTAAAACCACCGCACTAGCGTTGCCTCCGTGGATCCGGAGTCGGCTCGCGATTCGGAGCTCCGAAGCTCCTCCAATGGCGGGATCTAGCTCCTTCCTCCCTTGGCTCTCCTCTCTCTCTAAGGCTTTAGAAAGAGAACACATAAGAAAAAGTGAGGGTTTTGAAAGCCCAAACCCGGGTATATCCCTTCAGGAACAACCCCCAGCCGTTGGATATCAAAATAAGGAAATGAACGGCTTTGATTCGGGGCTGAAATGCCCAATCTGGACCGAACACGGCCTGGCACACGCCCGTGTCCAGGTCCGTGTGGCTCATTCGCCGTCAAAATCGAATCTCCTGGAACCTCACACGGGTATCGAACACGCCCGTGTCCGAGCTGACAAGCCCGTGTTCCACCTCACACGGCCGTGTGGCCGGCCGTGTACCCCATAATTTTTCCCCAAAATCAACCCGAGCACTACACGGGTTCTAGGACACGCCCGTGTCCCTACCCGTGTCATCTTGACACGCCTGGACCCCAGGCCGTGTACACGGTCTCGACATTTCGTCGAGCGAAAATCGTCGATCTGATGACACGGCCTTGGAGACGCCCGTGTCCTAGGCCGTGTGCCTTGTCTCGACGAATCGTCGAGTAAAGCTCGTCAAATCCCCGGGACGATCGTCGAGACAGGTCGACACGCCCTGCGACACGCCCGTGTTCCAGGCCGTGTGCCTTGTCTCGACGCATCGTCGAGCGAATCTCGTCGACTCCGCGGCTAAGTGTCGACACGGGTCGACACGCCATGGGACACGCCCGTGTCCCAGGCCGTGTGCCTGCTGCCAGAGCCCAAACTGGCCCAAAACGTCCCCCTTTTGCTCCTTTGAGTTTCGGGGCGTTACAACTCTCCCCCTCTTAAATGAATTTCGTCCGCGAAATTATATAAAGAAAAGACATGTACAAAACCAAAATTTGTACCTGAGCGGAACAACTCCGGATACTCGTCAAGCATAGTCTGCTCTCGCTCCCAAGAGAGCTCCTCACAACCGCAATTGTCCCACCGGACCTTGACCATCCTGATCTCTTTATTGCATAGCCGCTTGACCTCCGAGTCCTCAATCCGCACGGGCTTGACCTTTGTCGTTATCCCACTATCCACCGGAACTTGATCGACCGCTATCACTTGCGTAGGCTCTTGCACCGCCTTCCGAAGCACCAAAATGTTGAATACATCGTGTAAACCACTAAGCTCCACTGAAAGCTTCAACCGATAGGCTGCTTCTCCAACTCGCTCCAAAACCTCAAACAGTCCAAGGTACCTCGGGCTTAGCTTTTTCAATCGCCGCACCCGCGAGACACCCTTGAACGGCTTGATCTTTAGGTACACATAATCACCCACATCGAACTCCACGTTCCTGTGCTTGGCATTATAGTATTTTGCTTGCCGGTCCTGAGCGATAAGCAACCTCTCCCGAATGGTTCTCACCAAAGCAGTAGCATCATCCACTTCCGATCGCTTAAACAACTTTGACTCACCCGTCTCTAACCAAGACAACGACGTGCGACATTTTCTACCATATAGGGCCTCAAAGGGCGCCATTTGGGTACTCGCTTGGTAGCTGTTGTTGTATGCGAACTCCACCAAATAAATGTGGTCTTCCCATAGCTTTCCGAAATCCAAGACACACATGCGAAGCATGTTTTCCATAATTCTGTTGACCATCTCGGTCTGCCCATCCATTTGCGGATGAAAGGCTGTGCTGAATTTCGGCTTTGTTCCCAACATTTGCTGCATAAGCCTCCAATCATTGGATGCGAACCGCCCATCTCGGTCACTCATGATGCTGCGGGGCACACCATGAAGTCGTACTATGTTATCCACCTAAAGCTTTGCCAACTTCTCCACCGGATCATCCTTCCTATGCGGAATAAAATGCGACACCTTTGACAACTGATCTACGACCACCCAAATGGCGTCGTTCTCCTTTTGGGACCTTGGCAAACCGTGCACAAAGTTCATAGAGCTGTCGTCGAATTTCCAATCCGGAATAGGCAAGGACTTAAGAGATCCTCCCGGCTTTTGGCACTCTGCCTTCACCAAGGTGCAAGTTCGGCACTTCGCTACGCATAGCGCGACACCTTTCTTCAAAACCCGACCACCAAAACATTTTCTTAACATCACGGTACGTCTTTGTGCTCCCCGGGTGAATCGAGTACTTGGTATAGTGTGCCTCGTACAACAACTCCACCCGTAAATTGCCCACACTTGGGACGCACAGACGACCGTCTTTCCAAAGCAATCCGTCCTCCACGACGAAATGGGAATTTGACCCATCCAGAGTCTCTACCACGAACTGCTTCATATGAGCATCCATATCCTAAGCCTGCCGAATACGATCAGGCAGGTCATATTGGACTTCAGTCCAATTCAGAACTGCTTCAACACTTGATTGCTTGTCCACATAAACAATCTCCAACGCCTCCAACTCTCGCACCAACCGCTCATCATGCACCGATAGCCAATTGGCTTGAGCTGGGGCTCGGCGACTCACCGCGTCAGCAACCGCATTCCCTTTATCAGGCACGTAGTGGATCTTGAATGTATAGTCTCCCAAGAACTCCATCCACCTATGCTGGCGCAAAGTTAGATCCTTCTGACCAATCCGATACTTCACGCTCTTGAGATCGGCGTAGATATCCATCGTCATACCGTACAAATAATGCCTCCACAGCTTCAAGTCTAAAACTCACGGCCACTAACAACAGGTCATGGACCGGATAGTTCCTCTCGTGCACTTTTGGCTGTCTCGCACCATACGCTATTACACTTTCGTGTTGCAGTAGTACGCAACCCAACCCGCTGCCCGAAGCATCGCTATTAAATCTCATAGCCTTCGGTCCCACTCGGCGAAGTCAGCACTGGCGCCGTGGTCAACCGACATTACAACTCCTCAAAAGTTCGCGCGCACTCCAGCGTCCAAAAGAACTTCTGCTCCTTCCTCGTCAAAGTAGTGAGGGGTAATGCTATCTGCGAGAAGTTCTCTACGAAGCGCCTGTATTAGCTGGCAAGCCCCAGAAAACTCCGGACTTCCGCTACCATACCGTATAAAGCTCAGGCCACTCCCGCATCGCAACAATCTTCGCCGGATCCACAGCAATACCCTCTCAACTTACTATATGCCCGAGGAACGCCACTGAGGATAGCCAAAACTCGCACTTCGAGAACTTGGCTTACAACTGATTTCTCCTTAGCATCTCCAACACCAAATGAAGATGACTGAAGTGATCTTCCTCACTATGCGAGTACACCAAAATATCGTCGATAAAGACGATCACGAAATGGTTCAAGTACTCCCTGAAAGTCTTGTTCATCAAATTCATGAACACTGACGGCGCATTAGTCAG
Organism: Platanthera guangdongensis; assembly: GCA_039583875.1. Classification (NCBI taxonomy): domain Eukaryota; kingdom Viridiplantae; phylum Streptophyta; class Magnoliopsida; order Asparagales; family Orchidaceae; genus Platanthera; species Platanthera guangdongensis. The sequence goes on from CM077167.1 coordinate 108,754,320, forward strand.
CCCAAACGGCATGACCCTAAACTCGTAGCGTCCGTATCCTATACTAAACGTTATCTTCGGGATATCACTCTCCCTTAACTACTTTAGAGTACATCGTTGGCCCGACCAACTGATCACAATGATCATCGATCCTCGGGATTGGGTACTTGTTCTTTGCCGTCAACTTGTTGAGCTCCCGATAATTAATACATAGCCTCAAGCTTCCGTTCTTCTTCTTACTAATGAGGGTCGGTGCGCTCCAAGGCGAAGGACTTGGACGCACATACCCTTGCTCCAACAACTTTTAGAAGTTGAACCTTCAGCTCCGCCATTTCCTTAGGCGCTAGCCGATAAGGAGAGCGTGACACAGGCTTTGCACCTGGTACTAGCTCAAACATGAAATCTATCTCCTGTCGAGGCGGGGCTCCAGGAAGATCTCCAGGGAACACATCAGGGTATTTCGATACCACTAAAATACAATCCAATGTGGGCTTTGGCTTTGCAACCTCCACTAGTGTAAAGAACAGTTCTGCTCCGGCACGAACCGCCTTCACCACCTGAAGAGCAGATGCCAACGTCTTGCTCGACCTCTTCGAGCCCGTAAAGGTCATCTCACGACTTGCTCCCAGCTTGACTTCCTTGCTACCACATATATATTGGCTTGCTGCTCCGAGAGCCAGTCAATACCAAATATAACGTCGAACTCCTGATTCCCAATCCAAAACTAAGCGCAACAACGTCTACCTGCGCACAATGAGCACCATTGGACTATAACACATCCAATTTGTCCTTTACCATCAAAGGAGGTACTCCGACGCACAATATAATTCCTAAAAAAGGAATGCGAAGCTCCCTCAACGAACGGTGCTCTCGCAGATAAAGTAAAGTCGCAACAAAGCTTAGCACAAATAGTTCTAAGCTAACATGCACAAGGGCGACAAGTGTTTAAGGCAAAACTATCTTTAAACCATACCTGTCGTCACGACGGCGTGCTTCCTCCAGGGCTTTAGGCACTCACGAGCATAATGCCCCGGCTCGCCACAGTTGAAACATGTGCCCGGGGTCTGACCCGTAGTCGCCCCAGAAGCACCAGAAGGAGCTGGACCCGAAGTCCTATGCTTCTTATACCATTTTCGATATACAGACTTTGAGGTGTTCGGCACTTTGAATGTCGTTTCCTTTGCACTAACATCCTTGACTGCTCCTGACATAGCTTTCTTACCCTTCCGAGCACCATTCCAACAGTCTCGGGCAAAGTGCCCTTTCTTTCCACAAGTATAACAAGTGTAAGTAGCTTTACTAGTCGATTTCATAGCCCCTTTCTCAAGTATTCTGCCGGATGCAGCTCTTATGGGGTTTGTATAGTTTGATACCATGGTCGCTGGCATCGGGAGGGTCTTCCTCAAATCTGCCTCCAAAGATCTAGCTGATTCCACCAAGGCTCGGAATCCCAATAACTTTGGTCCTAACAGTAGAACTCGTAACTCGGCACGCAGGCCACTATAAAACCTATCGACTGTAGCTTGCTCATTATCCACCTCGAAGCATGGGTAGCGGCTTATCATAAGAAATGCTTGCAAATATTCCTCAACTGTGTGCGCTCCCTGCACTAAATGCATATTCAGCTGCTGCCCCAATGGTCTCCCAAAGGTCATCTGCTGCATCGCGCCCACCGGCGTTGAAGCCACAACAGGGGCGCAGGGTTGTACATTTCCTCCAAGCTGTGCACCCGTCACAGCGAACACCGCTTCTACGATCCTTCTAACGGTTTCATACGAAGGAGGAGGCTCAAACACCTCACCGGGTGCACTATGCTGCTCAGAAACCGGACATTCTGGCTGTCCAGCACCGCTTCCGGTCACCTATAGTGGTACAAAACACCATTAAGCGACCAAATAAAATTGCGAACAACAATTATAGGAACACGCAGGTTCCTCAAACACGAGTATTTTCATTCCTAAGTGGACATTCATGGGTTCTTTTTACTGTTATTACGATGACGCACACAATGTGCTCACCACCCCTTAAAAAGAATTCGGCCACAAATTCCCTTAAGCCCAACCAAAACCAGTAGTCTGATACCAAATTGTAACACCCCCTATCCGTCACATAGCATATAGCAGTAGGTTCGGCCGGGGCCCGACGCCGTATGCCACAGACAGACCGGGTGGTTACTTATGGAAACCATCCAACCAATCTCAACGTCCTACACAGAGCATTCTAGCGGAAGCAGTTTATAAAAGTTGCAAGAAAGAACCCAGCATTAGAGCATGAATGTCCACTATTACAAATTAGGAATGTTATACAAAATACCCAAAATAAGCCTTAAGGCCTTACAAAATGTTTCACTTCATATTACATGTTTTACAAACCACGGCACGCAGGCTGGTCACACATGAATAAAGCAGTATACACTTCCAAATAGGCCTTCAAGGGTCGGCTTCGCATTTGGGCTTTAGCCTGCTTTTGACCGCATGGTCCAGCAGCACCTGCAAGCAACATAACCACCGCACGGTGGCAAACAAAAAGGCAACGGTCAGCAATGCTGACCAAATTATAACAATCCCGCCCCCAACTCGGGGCGGCAATGCTCCTTCCCTGTAGTTTTATTAGCACAAGCGAGCAATAATAATAGCATTCATTACGTCACAGGCATAGGCTCACAAGGCCACACACCCCGTGCACTCAGGGCACATTCTCGGTGAACCGGTCGATGTCACGTCAGTTAAATCCATGGACATTCCGGACGCACCACCGCCACTTTGACGGCCAAACATATGAGCAATTTGTCCTCCCGGCATGGGTCACGTCAATTTAAGCCATTGACCGCCGAAGACTCCCATCTATGCCAACGACAAGTGCCACGTAACCTTAGGTCTCTTTAACTCGAACGACATAGATATGGGTACGGTTCCATCTAACCCGTGCTCACGTCGCAACGACAATTTAAGCCATTTGCGCCGGTCAAACTTCTCCCGAGTCCCATTTTCGTCACATAATTTCACATAACTCGGTTATGTTCAAGCTGGCTCTCAAGCCTCCATGTTGGCAAAATCTCGTATCCGCCCAGTTTTCCGGGTGCACCTTAGGGTTAATCCCCAAGGCTCCCTGTTGCAATCTACCGTGTAGAAAACCCGAAAAACAACCAATAGCACGGAGTCTTCTCCGACATTTATGCAATGCAACATCACCGATCCAGACCAAAATGTCCGGGTAGGCTTCACACATCATGTCTATGTCCGTTCTCGCTTACGGACTCTAAACAACGGGGACTTCACATATCTACCCGAAGGAACGCCTCCAACTCTCCGCAAACTCGTGAGAGCGGGCTTCCTATGCAAAGAAAGAGAGCTACTCATGCTCAAGATGAGGATCGTTACCCTTACGTTCCTCGTTGGCGCCATGGAAAAGTAATCGGATGAAAACCACTGCACTAGCGTTGCCTCCGTAGATCCGGAGTTGGCTCGCGATTCAGAGCTCCGAAGCTCCTCCAATGGCGGGATCTAGCTCCTTCTTCCTAACTTGGCTCTCCTCTCTCTCTAAGGCTTTAGAAAGAGAACACTTAAGAAAAAGTGAGGGTTTTGAAAGCCCAAACCCGGGTATATCCCTTCAGGAACAACCCCCAGCCATTGGATCTCAAAATAAGGAAACGAACGGCTTTGATTCGGGGCTGAAATGCCCAATCTGGACCGAACACGGCCTGGCACACGCCCGTGTCCCGGGCCTTGTGCCTCATTCGCCGTCAAAATCGAATCTCCTGGAACCTTACACGGGTATTGAACACGCCCGTGTCCGAGCTGACACGCCCGTGTTCCACCTCATACGGCCGTGTGGCCGGCCGTGTACCCCATGATTTTTCCCCAAAATCAACCCCAGCACTGCACGGGTTCTAGGACACGCCCGTGTCACCTTGACACGCCTGGACCCCAGGCCGTGTACACGGTCTCGACATTTCATCGAGCGAAAATCGTCGATCTGATGATACGGCCTTGGACACGCCCGTGTCCTAGGTCGTGTGCCTTGTCTCGACAAATCGTCGAGTAAAGCTCGTCGACTCCCCGGGACGATCGTCGAGACAGGTCGACACGCCCTGTGACACGCCCGTGTCGCAGGCCGTGTGCCTTGTCTCGACGTATCGTCGAGCGAATCTCGTCGACTCCGCGGCTAAGTGTCTACACGGGTCGACACGCCCTGGGACACGCCCGTGTCCCAGGCCGTGTGCCTGCTGCTAGAGCCCAAACTGGCCCAAAATGTCCCCCTTTTGCTCCTTTGAGTTTCGGGGTGTTACACCTGCCGCCCTGCCAAGGGTGTCGCTGGTCGAAGCAGTCAACGGCGGGGGACCCTCGTCCGGGAGAACCGTCGGGGCCTTGCCTTTTCTTTGGCCACCGGCGGGTTGTTGCCCCGTGGTCTTCACCATCTTAGGCGGGGGAGAGGGCTGTCCACCGCCCGGCCGCTTCTTGGCCGGGACCGACGGGGCATCGCGCTGAGCGGCGTCTGTGGCCTGAGCTCGGGCGAGGACCCCGGGGGCAATCCGTGCACTCTCGTAGTGGGGATGAAGGGGGACGTCCCGCTCACCTGTCAAGAAGAGAGGGTGAAACGAAAGAAGAAAAAAGCAGACAGAGCAGTGGCGAGTGGCAAACCTCCCCCTGGTGGGACGGCGGCAAGGTCATCAAGGTTGCGGCGCAAGTACGCGACCTCGAAGTTCTTCCCGGCGAAAAACCCGCACAAGTCGGCCTCGTGGCCCCCTAGGCTGGGCGGGCGATAACTCGCCTCGCTGAGCTGAACCGGCGAGAAGGGGACGTTGCCGAAATCCCCCTTGACGAACAGGAACTTTTTGAGCCAGTAGTGACTCTTATTCACGGTCTCCCGCACCTTGAGGTGGGAGCTGGAGAAATAGGCGGTCCCGTCCCGATTCGCCAGGAAGGAGAATAGCTTGCGGAAAACTGCGAGACTGAACTCGACCCGCTCCTCCCGCAGAAAGCAGGCGAACCCCACCATAACAGCTATGGATTTTGGGGTCATCTGACCTAGGATGACCCCGAAGTACTTCAGCACCTGGCATACCTCAGGCCATAGGGGAAGCCGCAGACCTAGATCGTTGATCTTCTCTCCTTCCCCGGGCCGTCTCACCGAAAATCCCGGCGGGACGTGTTCGCCTAGGGCATCTATGTAACGCCCTGAAACTCAAAGGAGTGACGAGGGACATTTTGGGCCAGTTTTGGGTTCTGGCTGCAGGCACACGGCCTGGGACACGGGCGTGTCCCAGGGCGTGTCAAGCCTGTGTCGACACTAAGCCGGGAAGTCGACACTTTGGTCTCGACATTGTGTCGAGATTGGGCACGTGTCGACACTTAGCCGTGAAGTCGACACTCTGCGTTCGACGAAGTGTCGAGACATGGCACATGGCCTGCGACATGGGCGTGTCGCAGGGCGTGTCAAACCGTGTTGACACTCGTCCCGGGAAGTCGACACTTTGGTCTCGACATTGTGTCGAGACAAGGCACACGGCCTAGGATACGGGCGTGTCCAAGGCCGTGTCATAAGGTCGACGATCTTCCCTCGACGAAGTGTCGAGTGTCGATACCGTGTACACGTCCTGGAGCCCAGGCGTGTTGGGGTAACACGGGTAAGGACACGGGCGTGTCCTTGAACCCGTGTAGTGCTCGGGTTGTTTTCGAGGAAAAATGATGGGGGTACACGACCGTGTTAGGTGGAACACGGGCGTGTTAGGTCGAACACGGGCGTGTTCGATACCCGTGTGTTGTTCCAAGTGATTCGATTTTGACGGCGAATGAGGCACACGACCATGGACACGGGCGTGTCCCAGGCCGTGTGCTGTCCAGATTGAGCATTTCAGTCCCGAATCAAAGCCATTCATTTCTTTAATTGATGATCCAATGGCTGGGGGTTGTTCCTGAAGGGATATACCTGGGATTGGACTTAGAAACCCTCACTTTTCATAAGTTATCATCTTTCTAAAACCTTAGAGAGAGAGGAGAGCCAAGGAAGGAAGAAGGAGCTAGATCCCGCCATTGGAGGAGCTTCGAAGCTCCAAATCGCGAGCCGAATCCGGATCCACTGAGGCAAAGCTAGTGCGGTGCTTTTCATCCGTTTACTTTTCAATGGCACCAAAGAGGAATGCTAGGGTAACGATTCTCTTCTTGATCATGAGTAGCTCTCCTTCTTTGCATAGGAAGCCCGCTCTCGCAAGTTTGCGGAGAGTTGGAGGCGTTCCTTCGGGTAGATATGTGAAGTACCCATTGTATAGAGTCCGTAAGCGAGAACGGACATAGACATGATATATGAAGCCTACCCGGACATGTTGGTCTGGATCGGTGATGTTGCATTGCATAAATGCCGGAGAAGACTCCGTGCTATTGATTGTTTTTCGGGTTTCTACGCGGTAGATTGCAGCAGGGAGCCTTGGGGACTAACCCAAAGGTGCACCCGGAAAACTGGGCGAATACGAGATCCTGCCAACTTGGTGGCCTGATAGCCAACTTGAACATAACCGGGTTATGTGAATTGTGATGGAAATGGGACTCGGTAGAAGTTTGACCCGCGCAAATGGCTTAAATTGTCGTTGCGATGTGAGCACGGGTTAGATGGAACCGTACCCGCTCTATGTCGTTCGGTTAAAGAGACCTAAAGGCACGTGGCACTTGCCGTTGGCATAGATTAGGGTCTTCGGCGGTCAATGGCTTAAATTGTCGTGACCCAGGCCAGGAAGACAAAATGCTCATAGGTTTGGCCATCAAAGTGGCGGTGGTGAGTCCGGAATGTCTATGGCTTTAATTAACGTGACATCGACCGGTTCACCAAGAATGTGCCCTGAGAGCAAGGGGCGTGTGGCTGTGCGAGCCAACGTCTGTGATGAAATGGCTATATATATATATTGCTCGCTTATGCTAATGAAATGCAGGGAAGGAGCATCGCCGCCCCGAGTTGGGGGCGGGATCGTTATAATTTGGTCAGCATTGCTGACCGTTGCCTTGTTTTGCCACCGTGCGGTGGTTTGTTACTTGCAGGTGCTGCGGGACCAAGCGGTCAATAGCGGGCTAAAGCCCTTTTTGCTAAGCCGGCCCTCGAAGGCCCAAATGGAAGTGTTTACTGTTTTATTCATGTATGACCGGCCTGCGTGTCGTGGTTTGTAAATCATGTAATATCAAGTGAAACATTTTGTAAGGCCTTAAGGCTATTGTTGGTATTTGTAATACATTCCTATTTTGGGTTAGTGGACATTCATGCTTTAAGCTGGGTTCTTATTTGCAACTTTTATAAATTTCTTCCGCTAGAATGCTCTGTGTAGGACGTTGATTGGTTGGATGGTTTCCATGAGTAACCACCCGATTTGTCTGTGGTATATGGCGTCGGGCCCCGGCCAGACCTACTGTTATATGCTATGCGACAGATAGGGGGTGTTACAATTTGGTATCAGCCTACTGGTTTTGGTCGGGCTTAAGATGAATTCGTGGGTGAATTCTTTTTAAGGGGTGGTGAGCAAATTGTGTGCGTCATCATTATAATAGTAAAAGAACCCATGAATGTCCACTTAGGAATGAAAATACTCGTGTTTGAGGAACCTGCATGTTCCTATAATTGCTGTTTGCAATTTTATTTGGTCGCTTAACGGTGTTTTGTACCACTATAGGTGACCAGAAGTGGTGTTGGGCCATCAGAACGTCGAGTTTCTGAGGCTAGTAGTGCACCGGATGTTGCTCCTGCAACACCTCTGTCGGCTGAGAACATACGATTGGTGGCTGAAGCGGTGTTGGCCGTGATAAATGCGCAGCCTGCAAGGCAAACGCAGCAGCCCGATCCTGCGATGGAGCAGGAACCTCTTCAAGAGGCTGAGCCGAGGAGAGTGGAGCAAGTGGTTGTGGAACCGGTGGTGCCAAGGAGGGCAACTGAGAGGCAGCTTAAGCATGTAATGAGCTTTAACCCTCCGGTATTCTCGGGGTTGGGAACCCCATCTCAGGTTGAAGACTCGCTCTCCAGGGTGAAGAGAGTCATGACAGAAATGGAGACGGAGGAGTGGCAAATGACCACCATCGCTACGTTCCTTCTGGACGGTGAAGCGAGGATGTGGTGGGAAGGATTGGAGCTGCATCATTTGAGAGGTAGACAACTTATAGACGTTCTGATGGAAGAGTTCTCGAGATTGTTCTTAGCAAGATACCTCCCTTCTACTCAGAGGATTTCGATGGAGAACAAATTTCTGAAGTTGGTTCAGGGTGAGAAGAGCGTGGATGAATATCTCCATGAGTTCACTCGTTTGAGTCGATATGCTAGCTCCACCATCATGTATGAGTAGCGCAAGACTAATCGCTTCTATGAAGGCTTGAGAGATGAGTTGAGATTACTACTCTCGGGGCCGATGACGCAGGGTTTCTTAACCTTGGTCAATACTGCCCGGTCCTTGGAAAAGGACATGAATAATGTACAAGCAAAGAAAAGCTTGGTTGATAGTAAATCTGAATTTAAAGTGCCGACTACTTCAAAGTCCGGCTATCTGAGGTCTTTCAAGAAGCATAGGACTTCGGGTCCAGCTTCTTCTGGCGCTTTTGGGGCGACTACGGGTCGGACCCCGGGTGCGTGTTTTACTTGTGGCAAGACGGGGCATTTTGCCCGTGACTGTTGGAGCGGACGTCCTAAGTCCGAGAGAAGGCCGGGAGCTACTTATGAAGAGAAGGGAAAGGCAGCGGAGTAGACCGCATCCCATTATGCTCCGGCCCAACCAAGGGTCTATAATCTTGGCCAACAGGAGGCCATTAAACAGGCTGATGTGGTGACAGGTACGGTTTAATTTATAGCAAGTCAATTTCTTTAAATACTTGTTATGCACATGTTACCTTACCACTGCTTGTTTAGGATTTGTATTGATTTGTGAAAATCTGGCACGAGCACTCTTCGATACTGGAGCTTCACACTCCTTCTTGTCCGAAGGATTTATATCACGCATCAGAGTCCCTTCTTCGATGGCGAAGGATAAGTTGGATGTGTTGTTGCCCAATGGGTGTTCGATGCGAGCGGATAGGATCTGCGATGTTAAGATTCGTATTGGGGAGCAGGAGTTCGACCTGCGGGCGTCTTTACTTCCGTTGGTGGAGTTCGACGTCATATTTGGCATGGACTGGCTCTCGGAGCAGCAGGCCCATATAGATTGCGGTAGCAAGGAAGTCAAGCTGGGAGCAAGTCGTGAAACGACTTTTACGGGCTTAAAGGGGTCGAGCAAGACGTTGATGTCTGCTCTTCAGGTGGTGAAGGCGGTTCGTGCCGGTGCAGAACTGTTTTTTACACTAGTGGAGGTTGCAAAGCCGAAGCCCGCGTTGGATTGTATTTCAGTGGTATCGGAATACCCTGATGTGTTCCCCGCAGAGCTTCCTGGAGTCCCGCCTCAGCGGGATATAGATTTTACAATTGAGCTAGTGCCAGGTGCAAAGTGTAAGACCCCATTTTTTTTTCCTTCTCGACACCGGGGTCTTAGGCCCAGAACCGCCGTTTTGCGGTGACTCCTTCACGCCTTGAAGCGGCATCACCACAAAACGCCGTTTCTGCCGGCCAATTCGATCGCAGCATAGTAACAAAATTAGAGTAATATCACGCGCAGCAAAACTCTAAGAAAAAGTCCACAGAAGTATCACATCAAGTAAAAATATCTCCACGATGGGAGAGTCCACAAAACCAAGCACTGTAAATAAGGGCTTATGCCCGATACATCAATTCCTCACCACAAGATCTCTCATGAGGAAATAAAATAAAAACTGCTAGAGTAAGGGCCTCACGGTCCCAGCTGTCTGAACTCCTGTGCTAGACTGCCCTATCTCCAAGCGTGTCAACCTCTGGGGCTGCTCCTCCAATCTGGGCTCCGCGATCCCCTAAATGATGTGGTTCGAAAACCGTTAGTCTAAAAGACTAAATCCTATCATCCCCCACCCCTTCCCCCGTGGCTCCTAGGCACCGAGCGGAGAGGAAGAAAGGGAGGACTTGAAAGTGGAGAGTATATCAAATGCAGGTGACGGTGGACCTAAATCTAGCAATTTATATAGTAACTAATCATATATGTAAACAAGTAAAGTAAAGTGACCTTAACTTATATGGGTACATATAAGCAAGGGGTCTTTTGCAAGGCTCCCATCGTATACAGAGTCCCATACCAATTTATACGTTGGGGTGTCGGTTATTAACAGCAGTATATATATGTAAAGAAAATTAACCTTAATTTATAAACTTGCCCACACAAGCTTATAGACCAAGGGGTCGTTTTGCAGGGCCTAATGTATAAGTGTCCCATACCACTTATATTTTAGGTGTCGAAGGTTAAATGAATCGCTTATGCTATGACATGCAAGTGGGTATGATGGATCAAGCAAGTGCAACACACACACCCGACTCTGTGCACACAGACCTTTAGTTCCCCCTTTCTGGAGCCTCACCTCCCAGGATACCTCCGTAGTGGCAGACGGAAGCGGTGGGTTGGGCCTCGCCCACCTCTAAACCAGTATAGCACTACTGGTCAGACCTATCGTACGCCTCAACGCTGGTGCACAAGCGGACTCCTGCGTACTCTTGCCGGCTGGCGCACCGGACTTCTGTTGGCGAAGTGCTATCACAACACTTGCCGAGTCAACGGATTGGCGTCTGTGCTAAGATCCTCCAATACCGAAGACCCACCACCTTAATACCATTCCTTTTATGCACATGCAAGTTTAGCGTAATCAAAACCCGAGCCGAATCTCCCCGGACCAACACGTCCGTCACAAACAATCGAGCCGAAGCTCCCCGGACACAAAGTCCGTCTTTAACCATCCGAGCCGAAGCTCCCAGCTAACATCCCGTGCCATCAGTGTCTGTGAAATGTGCAACCCTAATTACTAAGTTACTCTTTTCAGCTTGTTAAACAGTTTACGTTAACCCAGGACTGCCCCCGGTATTCCCTGCGAAGGGCTCTCAAGGGGCACTAGGAACTGTGTTGGGATTACGCCCAGCGTTCCCTTTCGCAAGGTACTTATTTTATTATTGGTTGATTCCCTTACCCATTATTTTCTCATGTTCGATATGCTAATCCTAGGGTGATTTGACTCCAACTCTCCTTGGGTAGGACGATCTTTCGTCGGACCCGAACGCCTTTAAACCCTAGACAAAACCACACCCTACTCACTCATCTTCCAAAGATGCAGCCCATTCCACTTGTTCTTGCAACAAACCATCAAGACCCATCATACGTGCCCTAATTCACATCCAAATGAAATCCTGCAGTTTTGCTATATGCAGACCCCTTAAGCTACATGATGTACTCAATAGGTGATACTCTAAATTCTCCTCCAATAACTCTACAAATTTTACCAGAGGTCTATTATGATAAATATAGTCTAAATTCAGAAAATTATATTTTTTCTTAATTAATCTACTATTTATTGAATTTTCCTCAACAGCTAGGCTACAGTCAATTTGAACATGAATCATAAGATTTGCTCAGGTAATGGCCTCCTAAAATTTTTATCCACTAAATAACAGAGAAATATTATTGGTTGGCAATTTTCATAATTTTCCATATAGTTCTTGACCTCTAAAAGATTTATTGAAAATAATTCCCAAGATCAAATATAATGAAGGAAGTGCCACAAATATGTCTCCAATAATTATGTAAAAATTACTAGGGCTTCATAAGAAACTAGAAACATCATGATGAAGAAATTAAAATTTTTCAGACCATCTAAATGCCATTATTAAATTTACCAAAGTTCCATAGAATTAAATAATTAAAGAAGCAACTACTAAATATAATTCTTCAAAAATTTCATAAGAATTTACAGAGATGGGTACCATTATTACAAGCCCCTTTGCTATGTTTCATCAGATTTAATCAAGTATAATTATCTCCAAAAATTCCTAAGTGGAAATTGTAAAACATGACTTTGTGAATAAAGTACCAAACCTATTCATCCAAAATTTATTATAAAATTTCCAGAGATGTAAATACCCTAAACAACTACTCATTCAAAAACTCAGCCCTTTTCAGAAGGTTTTGGTATTAGAACTTATGATTTCAAAGCTAGTGCCCTAAACTAGGGTTATAGATTTAAGGGGTTTAAAGTCTTCCAAATGCCCTAAAATTTTAACCACAGGACCATAGTAACCCTATAGACATCTGTCCCAAGTTTCAAGCCCATCCAAGGTCTTTTGACCCCAAATTCCTCAAACCCTAGAAATCTACCCTAAAGGGCCTACCCTAAAATTCTAGGGCTACCCTAGTCCAAACCACTCCAAACTTCATAAGTGAGTGTAAAAAGTCAAAGTATATCAGTGGCCAAAATTTCAGCCTCTGATGAGGGAATTTGGCCACTCAACCATCAAATAGTGGTTTTTGACCAAAATACCCTTATAGGGTCATATATAGGGTGGGTAGATTACCTATCCTAAACATCTCCAAATGAGCTAAAGTTTTAACCCTATACCTATCATGACATCTAAGACCACCCACCAAAATGTGGGGGAGTTTTAAATTAATTAGGTCACATAATTAAATTAATCATGATTTATTAAATTTTTCTAAAACCTATAGAAAAATGTTCTCCAAAAATTCTAAATTTTGGACCAGTTCTAGATATGACTAAGACCTTCTCACTGCCCAAATTTCAACTTGTTTGGACAAGGAATGAAGTGTGGGCACCAAAAATAATTTCTGTTTAGGTCTAGGTATAGGTCCTACCAAAAAGGGTACCCTGGTCTAACCAGTGGCCCAAAAGGGTCCAAACAATTTTTGCTACAAACTAGACACCCTAAGCTACAATTTTCATGTTGGGCAGATTTCCATTCAGGGTCCCTAAGTAGTTTTAAAAATTAAATACATTAAATACATCAAATGTGACAGAAATGGAATAATATTCATTTAAATACTAAGTATCTGATTGATGCCGCGCGAATCTTGGCGCAGATCAACGGCGCGGGGTCATCGTCCCCGATGAGCCAACGGCCAGGATTGCTCCTTCCTGTGCCGACTTCAAACGTCTGCCGCTGGCCACCCAGTCCCTTCCCCGGCCGGCCACCGCCACCATCACCTCCGTTGAGGTGGTGGCTATCGCCAGACGGCGGCACAGCCGCCGGAGGGGCGGATTCCGGCGATCCAACCAAGAAATTTCTCGGCCGAAAGCCATGAATTTTCTGAATTGGATCGGGCTCAATTGAGCCCGAACCTCGGCCCTAATGAAACCTAAGATCTGTCCATGAGAAAAGAGGAGGAGGAGGACCTTGTTGGCGGCCTGGAGACGAGCGGATCTGCGAGTTGACATGGTGGTGGCGCCGCCGATCGGATTTCTGCAATCTCCCAGTAAACTCGCCGGATTTCTTCAGTTAAGGATTGGGAAATTCTCCCCCAAGCTCACTGGTGGTGTTTAAATCATCAGAGGGGGAGAAGAATGGAAGAAACTGCCATGACCATCATGGCCATTAAAGGCTTGTTTCGGCCATGATGGTGGAGGCTGTAACTGCCCCTTGACAGCCAGGAAAACGGCTGGAAACTCCTCCCCTTCACTGGAGGAGATGAATGCTGCCATCAATGGGGACCATTGGCCTTTCCTTGGCCAATCTCCTCCTTCAACTCTCTTTCCCCTTTTCTCTCTCCTCCATTAGTGTGGGATGAAGCTTTCTCTCTCTTTCCTAGTCACCAAAACTGACCATGCTGACTCCCCAGCCTATTGGCAGCCCTTTCCACCCATAATATTTCATTATGTTGTGGTTAACTTAAAAGGAAAAAGGGGTTGAGCTTGGGTTGACTCATTTAGGCTAATTTGACCTAACTCTAGAATAGAGTTGACCTTGGTCAACATGACCATTTGAGTTGACCCCAATGGGTCCTTGGTGACCCATTGGCCTCCCCTAAGGTCTAGGAAGGGTTATGTAGGGTTACCCTGCACTTTGGAGGTCACATACCCTTAGTAAGGGTACTTTGACCAGATTAGGAGCTTGAGTTGACTTGGGTCAACCTGGCCTCTAGGGCTGACCCCAATGTGTCCTTAGTGACCCATTGACCTCACTTTAGGGTTAGGAGGGCATAGGTGGGGTCCTCTAGGCTAGGAGTAGGTCAATTGACCATAAGTAGGCTAGTTTGACCCATTTAGGGCTAGGGTTGACCTTGGTCAATTGAGCCTCTTTGTTTGACCCCAATGGGTCCTTATGGCTCTAATGGGCCTCCCAAGGTATTAGGGGTGTTATGGTAGGGTCTTGGGGTCAAGGTGTAGCCCATGGTCATCCTAAACCATGGTTCAGAGTTCTACTATTTGCAGACCATGGTGATCCCCCACCTTTCTGTCCCCTATCTCTTGACTCATTACTGGCTTCCTAGGGTTTGTCATAATCTAGTCATGGCCAAAACCATTCTTAGGGGTCTAATTGGAAATGGGATGTTACAAATCCCAATAAACAAAACAAAGATTTCGTCCCCGAAATCAAAGTTGAGTCTACGGGACTTACTACCGAAGAAAAGAATCTTGTAACATCCCAGCATGGCGGCTTGTTTGCTAAAATTGGTTTAAAGGGAAACCGAGATTTATGTCCATTTCGCCCATTCGGCAGACCAAGATCCCAATAAACAAGGATAAGCCCCCAACAAACAAAAGATAAGCCTCTATCTGCCTAGAGCAGCCCTTAGTAAATTAAAGCAGGAGAATAAATTAACATCTTGAGGGGTCTGAGAGGTATACCTGACTGAATAACTCTGGATGTTTCTGTTGCATCAGATCCTGCGGCTCCCAAGTATGCTCCTCTTGGCCGTGGTTCCTCCACAGAACCTTGACTAAGGGAATCTTTTTGCGTCGCAGGATCCGTACTCCTTTATCATCGATCCGCACCGGCTCCAAGTGAACAGATCGGTCTGAAGCTACCGGCCCTTCGGTGGTCGTAATCCGCTGCTCCGGGCGTAGTAGAGCCCTTCTCAGCGAGGATATGTGGAAAACATCATGCAGAGCTGCCAGCTCTGGTGGCAACTCCAGCCTGTAAGCCAGGACCCCTATCCGCTCCAGGATCCTGTAAGGGCCCATGTATCTGGGACTGAGCTTCTTCCTTCGGCCACGCATCCGAGAAACTCCATGCATAGGCCGGATCTTCAAAAACACACGGTCCCCGACCTGAAATTCCACCTGACGATGGCGGGCGTCATAATACTTGGCCTGCCTGCTCTGTGCCTCTAACATCCTGTCCCAGATCAACCTCACCTGAGCCTCGGTGTCTTCAACAAAATCCGATCCCAAAGCCTTCGGGTCCTCGTCCTGAATCCAAGAGAGTGGGGTTCTACATTTCCGTCCATATAGAGCCTCGTAGGGGGCCATGCCTATGCTGGCCTGATGACTGTTGTTGTACGAGAATTCCACCATCGGTAACATCTTTTCCCAAGGCTCTCCTCGGTCTAGGATGCATAGACGTAGCAGGTCTTCCAGTGTCCGGTTTGTGCGCTCTGTCTGCCCATCCGTCTGAGGGTGGAAGGCGGTGCTAAAAGTCAGTCGAGTGCCCAAGTTTGCCTGAACCGACCGCCATTCCCTGGATGTAAACCGACCGTCCCGATCTGACACGATCGTCCTGGGTACTCCATGATAGCGGATGTACCGCTCCACAAACTTCCGAACAAGAACCCCCACTGAATCGTCCTTCCTGACTGGTATAAATCTAGCCACCTTCGTCAATCGATCTACGATGACCCATATCGAATCATTCCCCGTTCGTGATCGGGGGAGACCATGAATAAAATCCATCGCAATATCCTCAAGCTTCCATTCTGGCACTGGAAGAGGTTGCAACAATCCCGCGGGGTTTCTGCATTCCGCCTTCACCAACTGGCAGGCTTCGCAATGGGTCACGAAGTGCGTAATATCCCTCTTCATTCCTGGCCAGAACATCATCCTCTTCAGATCGGCCATCATCTTGGTGATTCCCGGGTGTATCGAATACCTACTGCAATGTGCTTCCGCCATGATATCCTCCCGGATCTGACCTCCTGCGGGTATATAAATCCTTCCTCTGAAGTACAATAGCCCATCCTTCAAGGTATAATCCCCCGTCGAACCCTCCTCCAAGGTTCGAAATATCGGTTCCGTCCGAGGGTCTGTCTTCTGCCCTTCCCTGATGCGGTCCCGGATATCATCAATAGCGATCATCGACGCCAGATACTCCATGTATAATTCTGGATCGTCCTCGGATACTAGGGATATCTGCATGTCCCTGAAAGACCGGACCAGCTCCATAGACATAAGCTGAGGTCCCTTCCCTGAAGCATCTCCTCTCCGGCTCAACGCATCCGCCACCACGTTCGCCTTCCCGGGGTGGTAGTGCATAGTATACTCATAATCTGTCAGGAACTCCACCCAACGCCTTTGTCTGATGTTGAGGTCTTTTTGCGTGTCCACGTATCTCAGGTTCTGGTGGTCGGAGAAGATGTCGCAATGAACCCCGTACAGATAGTGCCGCCAAATCTTCAAGGCGAAGATTACCGCGCCCATCTCCAGATCTTGGACCGGGTAATTTTTCTCGTGGATCTTCAACTGTCGAGAGGCATAAGCTATCACATGCCCGTTCTGCATCAGAACGTCACCCATCCCTTGGTAGGAGGCGTCGGTATACACCTGGAATCCCTCCCTTCCTGACGCAATAGCGAGGATGGGAGCCGAAGTGAGCCGACTCTTCAGCTCCACGAAGGCTGCCTCGCACTGTGGTGTCCAAATAAAAGGGGATTCCTTCTTCGTCAGAGTCGTAAGAGGGAGCGCGATCCGGGAGAATCCCTCTACAAACTTCCGGTAGTACCCGGCAAGTCCCAAGAAGCTCCGTACATCTGTCGCTGTCTTCAATGGTGGCCAATCCTGAATGGCCCGAATCTTGGTCGGGTGTACCGCCAACCCAGCCCCACTGACGATATGGCCCAAGAAGGCCACCTCCTTTAGCCAAAACTGGCATTTGCTGAATTTTGCGTACAGCTGATGCTCCCGTAACCTCTCCAATGTCAAGGTCAGGTGTCGTGCGTGCTCCCCTTCCGTCTTTGAGTAGACAAGGATGTCGTCAATAAAGATGATGACGAATACGTCCAAATATTCCTTGAACACCCTGTTCATAAGGATCGTAAATGCTGATGGTGCATTCGTGAGCCCGAACGGCATCACTGTGAACTCGAACAGTCCGTATCGGCTACTGAAAGCGGTCTTCGGAATGTCCTCTTCTCGGATCCGCAGCTGATAATAGCCTGACCTTAAGTCAAGTTTCGAGAAGAAATGTGCTCCCTCCAGCTGGTCGAACAACTCATCGATTCGTGGTAGTGGGTAGGTATTCCGAACCGTGAGTCTATTCAGCGCTCGATAGTCTATGCACAGGCGGAGACTTCCGTCCTTCTTCTTGACAAACAGCACCGGGGCTCCCCACGGTGAAGAACTTGGCCGGACGAACCCTGCCTCTACAAGTTCCTGCAGCTGACTCCGGAACTCCGCCAACTCCTTCGGGGCCATCCGGTAAGGGGCCCTAGATGTCGGCCTGGCTCCGGGCACTAACTCTATCTGAAAATCCTGCTCTCGACACGGAGGTAGTCCTGGCAATTTCTCTGGGAAGACGTCGACGAAGTCCCGCACCACTAGGATGTCTGTCATGGCCCCCTTGGCCTCCTCTATCTCAAACAGAATCTGGTAAACCTCCTCCCCCTGTAGATGGGCCTTAACGGCCTGTACTGAAGATAAAAGCACACAAGAGGTGGATCTTATACCTTCGATGACAATAAACGAGTCTCCATGCCTCACTGTGATCTTCTTCGCCTGGCAATCAATCTGGGCATGGTTCCAGTGCAACCATGTCATGCCAAGGATCAACTCGAAGATTGGCATTCTAAGAATCGTTGCCGCCACTTCGAATGGCTTCCCGCCAATCTCCGCCTCCATGTTGCAGTGGGCAGAGGTGAATAGTTCCCATCCATCAGGTAAACGCACCCTCCTCGTCAGGCCTGTGAACCGTTCTACGCCGTCTAGCCCTTCCACGAAAGCCTCTGATACGAACGAGTGCGAAGCACCCGTGTCGAACAATGTGTAGGCGGGTTTGCCGCTGACGAAGACTATACCTGGATCGGTTAAACGTCTTAGGATTCTGTAACTAGTTTCTTCCAATCTAATCTTTTTTTTTTTTGAGAAGTTCTAGAAATTTACAGCAGAGATAATGGAATTTTTATTTAAATGATTTTAAAAAAAAACTCTTGTCATACCTGTTATGACTTGCTCCGGGTTTCGAGGCTGTGCCAGATCCAAGGCATACGCCTGCTCCCTTTCCGGTCTACGATCGCCACCTGGGTATCCACGTCCTCGGCCACGACCCCGGCCTCCGAAGTATGGCGCTGGTGGGGCAGCCTGTGGTGCTGGTGGGGGTGCCCTCCCCATGGGACAGTTCCTCCTAATGTGCCCCACCTGGTGACAATCGAAGCACACTGGCGGTTGATACGCCATTCCCCCGTGTCTCTGTTCGTCCCGCCTCTGAACTGGTGGTGGAGCCATCAACACTGGTCTTCCTATCTCCTGTCTCGCCTCCTGATGAGGCTGGTCTTCTACCCTTCTTCCATCTGTGATGCGGCCCCGCCGCTGATCATTTCGGGCTCCCCGGCTCTGGTCTTCATTTGGCCGCTTCCGGCCCTGAGTAGTAAGCCAATCCGCCTCGATTCTTTTCGCCATCTCCAAAATCCGGGAGATGGGCCCGTCAGATACAAATAGTAAGGACTCCCTCAGCTCCTCCCGCAGGCCCTTGTAGAACCTTTTCGTATACCCAGCTTCGTCCAACTGATATGAGTCTGCAAACCGGGCTAAATGATCAAACTCTCGGTGGTACTCCACCACCGTCTTGCTCCCTTGCCTCAACTGCAAAAACCTATCCTCCAGCTCATCTCTGGCTGATTGCGGAACAAAGTGCTCCAATAGAGCGCCCTTGAATTCCTCCCAAGCTATCTCCGCAGCCGTCCTGTCAGCAAAAATCGTATCGAGGGAAGTCTTCCACCACCTCTTAGCATGAGATTCCAAGCAAGACACGACCAAGGGCACCCTTTCCTCCCACGGGCACTTGATTCCAGTCAACATCTCGTACATGATATCTAGCCACTCCTCTGTCCGGACGGCAGACTCAGTCCCACAGTAGGATGGGGGAGCGAGTCCTCGAAAGATACTCAGCCAGTTGACGCTCGGGTTTGGCTGCGGAGCCAGAACCTGTTGAGCCCTGAAAGCATCCAAAATGGCTGTCAACGTCTGTCCCACCTCCGACTGTAGGAAAGGAGTAGGGACCGGGGGAGGTGGTGCAACGTCCGGAGTCCGCTGGGCCCCGCCTTGTGGTGTGGGCTGAGCTGGAGGCTGCGAAACAAACTATATTAGTGGGTAATCAGCTCAATTATATGCAAAGTGGACTATTTTACAAGTGATTCCTCCTTAGGGTCTCACCACTGCTTCCGCTGCTAGTTTGTCCGCAAACTAAGCTCGCGCGGGGGTGGACCAGGGGTTGTGGACTGTTACTTGTCGATCGAGGTTTCCTTTGATACCACTTGTAAGACCCCATTTTTTTTCTCTTCTCGACACCGGGGTCTTAGGCCCAGAACCGCCGTTTTGCGGTGACTCCTTCACGCCTTGAAGCGGCATCACCACAAAACGCCGTTTCTGCCGGCCAATTCGATCGCAGCATAGTAACAAAATTAGAGTAATATCACGCGCAGCAAAACTCTAAGAAAAAGTCCACAGAAGTATCACATCAAGTAAAAATATCTCCACGATGGGAGAGTCCACAAAACCAAGCACTGTAAATAAGGGCTTATGCCCGATACATCAATTCCTCACCACAAGATCTCTCATGAGGAAATAAAATAAAAACTGCTAGAGTAAGGGCCTCACGGTCCCAGCTGTCTGAACTCCTGTGCTAGACTGCCCTATCTCCAAGCGTGTCAACCTCTGGAGCTGCTCCTCCAATCTGGGCTCCGCGATCCCCTAAATGATGTGGTTCGAAAACCGTTAGTCTAAAAGACTAAATCCTATCATCCCCCACCCCATCCCCCGTGGCTCCTAGGCACCGAGCGGAGAGGAAGAAAGGGAGGACTTGAAAGTGGAGAGTATATCAAATGCAGGTGACGGTGGACCTAAATCTAGCAATTTATATAGTAACTAATCATATATGTAAACAAGTAAAGTAAAGTGACCTTAACTTATATGGGTACATATAAGCAAGGGGTCTTTTGCAAGGCTCCCATCGTATACAGAGTCCCATACCAATTTATACGTTGGGGTGTCGGTTATTAACAGCAGTATATATGTAATACCCTGAAGTCAAGAGGGTCCTTTTGAGCAAAATTGGGTTCAGGCTTGGGTGACACGGCCTGGGACACGGGCGTGTCCCAGGGCGTGTCAGTTGACACGGCCTGCGACACGGGCGTGTCGCAGGGCGTGTCGGGTTGTGTCGACGATCGGGCCTCGGTGTCGACGAGTTTTGCGTGACATCGTCGAGAATGGGGCACACGGCCCAGGACACGGCCGTGTCGGATGCCGTGTCGTTTGTTCGGCGAGTATTCTCGACGATCGTCGAGTATCGGGTTTCCCGTGAGGACACGGCCTGTGACACGGGCGTGTCATAGGGCGTGTCAGTGGGCGTCGAACTCAGCTCGATGTCTCGGGTTGGGGCGTGTTTGAAGAACACGGGGGTGTCCTGGTGCACACGGCCAGGAACACGGGCGTGTGCCCAGCCGTGTGCCAGGCCGTGTGAAGTCTCGGGTTGGATTGGGATTATTTTCCTTGAGGCACACGGCCTCAGACACGGGCGTGTCTGAGGGCGTGTCGGGTACACGGCCGTGACACGGGCGTGTCACACGGGCGTGTACTGGTTGGATTGAGTCGGTTGTCTGCCGCTTAGGGGGACACGGCCTGTGACACGGGCGTGTCACAGGGCGTGTCAGGCCGTGTTCAGGTTTTTCTGGCCAGATCTGAGCCGTTTGTTTCCCTCTTCCTGGATCCAGTGGCTGGGCTTTGTCCAGGTGTCTTGGAGGCCGAGATTTGAAGATAAATTCCTTATCTTCTCTTCTTCTTCTTCTTCTTCATTTTCATTCTAAGGGAGAGAGAAGAAGGCCAAGGGAGAGAGAAGGGAGGAGTTTTCCAGCTGCTGTAGGAGCTGCGGAGAGCGGATCGAAGATCCGAGAGCGGATTCGTGAAGGCAGAGCCGAGGCGGTGATTTCCATCCGGCTACTTCATGGCGCCGAAGCGATCTTCAAGGGTAACGATCTCCTTCTTGGACATCGAAGTCCTTTCTCTATACATGTGCTTGGAATCCTCCACTAAGAGGTGGATTGCGGAAGAGATTCCTTTGTTGCGTCTGCATCTAGAGCCGGAATGATGAAGTACGGCGTAGGCATGCTGTGTGAAGCCCATCTAGACCGGTAGTCTGGATTGGTGATGTTCATGGGTAAACCGGAGAAGACTCCGTGGCTTTGATGATGTGCAAAATGGGTTTCTGCTGTGATGAATGTATGGATGTGATGATTGGAAGGAGGCTTTGGTGAAGCTCCTGGTTATGAGATGATCAATTGGTAACATGCCTGGGGAGCTTGTGATAAACCCGGCCTGTTACACCACTAGGGTGGGTTGATCCAGTTAAGGGAAGGATCGATTGGTGGCAACGCCTGGGGAGCTTAGATAAACCCGGCTTGCTACACCACAGTGTGTGGGTCGATTGGATTAGGAGGGGGGTCGATGGGTAGACATTGCCAGGGGAGCTTGGATAAACCCGACGTGCTACACCACGTGGTGTGGGTCGACCTGCTCTGGTTGTTTGGATGCTGTGAGGATGGACCTCTGAGTGGCTTGGGCGGGATGTCGCTAGCCTGCGAGCTGGTGGACTAGGGCCGGTCAACCAACAAGTTAACACCTCGAGAGACAGCGGTGTACGACGGTGGATTCCGGTACGCCAAGAAGGTGCCCTGCGTGCACGGAGCGTTGGTGGACTCCAGCGTTTGTGGTGTGATGTGTTTGTTAGTTACGTGGCATAAAGAGAATGATCTACTTGTGATATGATTTGGTGATGTTTGCTGATGCTTGATAAAAAAGGAAGCAATGTATACAGGGAAGGAACCACTACCCCGGGTAGGGGGGTAGGGTCGTTATAATGGGTCAGCAATGCTGACCGTTACTTTGTTTTCTGTGTTGGTTTGGATGATGAATTGCAGGTGCTGCGGTTTGGAAAGCTTGATGAGGCCCTTGAAGGCCATGCGGAGAGTGTTGTTTGGATTTCATGTGTGGCCGGCCTGCGTGCCGATGTACGAAATTGTTGTTGTGAAAGAGGAATTTGTAAGGCCATAAGGCCAGGGTGTGTGAGTTGTATACATTCCTAGTGTTTTTTATATAAATGTGGTATTTATATATGGGTGGACATTCTGGTTTGAGGTCATGCTAACAAGAAAAATTGCTGCGCTAGAATGGAATGAGTTAAGGACACGAGTAGAGTTTGATTACCACACGTGACTCCCTTGCTTGTCTGTGCTATATGGCGTGGGGCCCCGGCCGGACCCACCGTTATATGTCATGTGACAGGTGGGGGTGTTACAAAGTGGTATCAGAGCCAGGTTTAGATTGTTTGGGAGGAGAGAACATAATTGAACTCATGAATGTCCACTAGGAATGTATGTCATGCACATGATGTGCGTGAGTGTGTAGTCAATGTACCAGTACCGTTATGATTTGGACGAATTTAATGGTGTTCTGTACATTGATAGGTGGCGAGGGATGGAGCTGGGCCGTCTGAGCCTCAGCGGTCGGATGAAAGTGCAGCACCCGTGGAAGTGCCGATGCCTCCCTCGGCAGAGGCTATACGGGTGGTGGCGGAGACAGTACTTGCAGTGTTACAAGCACACCCAATGGGACAAGCAAGATCTGGTGGAAGGCAAGAGCATGCTGCCGAGGTAGTGGAAGTGCAAGCAAGTGACGATGCCTTGTCACGTTTTATGCACTTTCACCCACCTACGTTTGGTGGAGCGCTTTCACCAACGCAGGCAGAAGATTGGTTGGCAAGAGTAAAAAGGATCCTAACCGCAATCAGGACGGTCGAGGAACAGAAAGTGATGTTGGCCACGTTTCTGTTAGACGGTGATGCGAGATTATGGTGGGAGGAAATTGAAGTGCACCACTTGGCAGGTCGAGGTTTAACGGAGATTTCGATGGAGGAATTCTCCCAACTATTTTTAGCCAAGTATGTGCCAGTGTCGCAGAGGATTGCGATGGAAAATGAGTTTCTCCGCTTGGTGCAGGGTGAGCAAGATATTGATACCTACCTGCATGAATTTACAAGGTTGGGAAGATATGCAGGATCGACCTTTGTGGAGGAAGCGCGAAAGACAAATCGGTTTTATGGAGGACTGCGGGATGACTTGAGGTTGGCACTTTCGAGTTCGGTGAGCCAAGGCTTTCAGGCGTTGGTCGATACAGCTCGTGCCTTGGAGAAGGATATGAAGCGAGTCCAGGAGACTTTTCGACGACGAGAGAAGAAAAGATTTAGGCTGGTGAAATCCGCACCGTCGACTGCTTCTTCGGAGGCAACGTATGGGCCAGGACGTGTATGCTATAACTGTGGGCGACAAGGACACATCGCAAAATTCTGTTGGAATGTCCCTCCAGGGAGTGAGAAAAAGACAGGTGCGTCATATGAAGAAAAAGGGAAAGCAGTGGCCGAGTCATCTGCACCCCGGACGCAACCTAGATTGCATGCAATGGAAGTACAGGAGCCGCAAAGTTCAGTTGGTGACATTTGGCCTCGAGCGGTTCATTTATCGTTAAATCGTGAATTTCAAAATCGCGAGGCTGAGCAGAAGTGAGCGGTGATGTAAATGATTTCAATGTTAAGTTGTGTATGTAACTATGTGTTGCTAGCAAGTGTGATGACTAATAGCTGATGTGCTTCACTTTTGGTTGAACTGGCTGGTTGATGGACATGATGTTGATGTATCACTTTAATAATGTTTTGATATCTATAGTTGTCGAGCTCTTGTGCTTGTGCTGGCATCCATCAATTCGGTTATTTTGTTTTGAGGTTTTATGTGGTGGAATGTGCACAAGTGGAAGCTAGGGATGTTTGTTGTGTTGTCTGTTTGCTAGTGAGTGCGACGGCTTGGGGTGTATAATTTTGATTGGCTGATTGAAGTCAAATTTCGAGGACGAAATTATTTGAAGGGGGGGAGGATTGTAATACCCTGAAGTCAAGAGGGTCCTTTTGAGCAAAATTGGGTTCAGGCTTGGGTGACACGGCCTGGGACACGGGCGTGTCCCAGGGCGTGTCAGTTGACACGGCCTGCGACACGGGCGTGTCGCAGGGCGTGTCGGGTTGTGTCGACGATCGGGCCTCGGTGTCGACGAGTTTTGCGTGACATCGTCGAGAATGGGGCACACGGCCCAGGACACGGCCGTGTCGGATGCCGTGTCGTTTGTTCGGCGAGTATTCTCGACGATCGTCGAGTATCGGGTTTCCCGTGAGGACATGGCCTGTGACACGGGCGTGTCACAGGGCGTGTCAGTGGGCGTCGAACTCAGCTCGATGTCTCGGGTTGGGGCGTGTTTGAAGAACACGGGGGTGTCCTGGTGCACACGGCCAGGAACACGGGCGTGTGCCCAGCCGTGTGCCAGGCCGTGTGAAGTCTCGGGTTGGATTGGGATTATTTTCCTTGAGGCACACGGCCTCAGACACGGGCGTGTCTGAGGGCGTGTCGGGTACACGGCCGTGACACGGGCATGTCACACGGGCGTGTACTGGTTGGATTGAGTCGGTTGTCTGCCGCTTAGGGGGACACGGCCTGTGACACGGGCGTGTCACAGGGCGTGTCAGGCCGTGTTCAGGGTTTTCTGGCCAGATCTGAGCCGTTTGTTTCCCTCTTCCTGGATCCAGTGGCTGGGCTTTGTCCAGGTGTCTTGGAGGCCGAGATTTGAAGATAAATTCCTTATCTTCTCTTCTTCTTCTTCTTCTTCATTTTCATTCTAAGGGAGAGAGAAGAAGGCCAAGGGAGAGAGAAGGGAGGAGTTTTCCAGCTGCTGTAGGAGCTGCGGAGAGCGGATCGAAGATCCGAGAGCGGATTCGTGAAGGCAGAGCCGAGGCGGTGATTTCCATCCGGCTACTTCATGGCGCCGAAGCGATCTTCAAGGGTAACGATCTCCTTCTTGGACATCGAAGTCCTTTCTCTATACATGTGCTTGGAATCCTCCACCAAGAGGTGGATCGCGGAAGAGATTCCTTTGTTGCGTCTGCATCTAGAGCCGGAATGATGAAGTACGGCGTAGGCATGCTGTGTGAAGCCCATCTAGACCGGTAGTCTGGATTGGTGATGTTCATGGGTAAACCGGAGAAGACTCCGTGGCTTTGATGATGTGCAAAATGGGTTTCTGCTGTGATGAATGTATGGATGTGATGATTGGAAGGAGGCTTTGGTGAAGCTCCTGGTTATGAGATGATCAATTGGTAACATGCCTGGGGAGCTTGTGATAAACCCGGCCTGTTACACCACTAGGGTGGGTTGATCCAGTTAAGGGAAGGATCGATTGGTGGCAACGCCTGGGGAGCTTAGATAAACCCGGCTTGCTACACCACAGTGTGTGGGTCGATTGGATTAGGAGGGGGGTCGATGGGTAGACATTGCCAGGGGAGCTTGGATAAACCCGGCGTGCTACACCACGTGGTGTGGGTCGACCTGCTCTGGTTGTTTGGATGTTGTGAGGATGGACCTCTGAGTGGCTTGGGCGGGATGTCGCTAGCCTGCGAGCTGGTGGACTAGGGCCGGTCAACCAACAAGTTAACACCTCGAGAGACAGCGGTGTACGACGGTGGATTCCGGTACGCCAAGAAGGTGCCCTGCGTGCACGGAGCGTTGGTGGACTCCAGCATTTGTGGTGTGATGTGTTTGTTAGTTACGTGGCATAAAGAGAATGATCTACTTGTGATATGATTTGGTGATGTTTGCTGATGCTTGATAAAAAAGGAAGCAATGTATACAGGGAAGGAATTATTTGAAGGGGGGGAGGATTGTAATACCCTGAAGTCAAGAGGGTCCTTTTGAGCAAAATTGGGTTCAGGCTTGGGTGACACGGCCTGGGACACGGGCGTGTCCCAGGGCGTGTCAGTTGACACGGCCTGCGACACGGGCGTGTCGCAGGGCGTGTCGGGTTGTGTCGACGATCGGGCCTCGGTGTCGACGAGTTTTGCGTGACATCGTCGAGAATGGGGCACACGGCCCAGGACACGGCCGTGTCGGATGCCGTGTCGTTTGTTCGGCGAGTATTCTCGACGATCGTCGAGTATCGGGTTTCCCGTGAGGACACGGCCTGTGACACGGGCGTGTCATAGGGCGTGTCAGTGGGCGTCGAACTCAGCTCGATGTCTCGGGTTGGGGCGTGTTTGAAGAACACGGGGGTGTCCTGGTGCACACGGCCAGGAACACGGGCGTGTGCCCAGCCGTGTGCCAGGCCGTGTGAAGTCTCGGGTTGGATTGGGATTATTTTCCTTGAGGCACACGGCCTCAGACACGGGCGTGTCTGAGGGCGTGTCGGGTACACGGCCGTGACACGGGCGTGTCACACGGGCGTGTACTGGTTGGATTGAGTCGGTTGTCTGCCGCTTAGGGGGACACGGCCTGTGACACGGGCGTGTCACAGGGCGTGTCAGGCCGTGTTCAGGTTTTTCTGGCCAGATCTGAGCCGTTTGTTTCCCTCTTCCTGGATCCAGTGGCTGGGCTTTGTCCAGGTGTCTTGGAGGCCGAGATTTGAAGATAAATTCCTTATCTTCTCTTCTTCTTCTTCTTCTTCATTTTCATTCTAAGGGAGAGAGAAGAAGGCCAAGGGAGAGAGAAGGGAGGAGTTTTCCAGCTGCTGTAGGAGCTGCGGAGAGCGGATCGAAGATCCGAGAGCGGATTCGTGAAGGCAGAGCCGAGGCGGTGATTTCCATCCGGCTACTTCATGGCGCCGAAGCGATCTTCAAGGGTAACGATCTCCTTCTTGGACATCGAAGTCCTTTCTCTATACATGTGCTTGGAATCCTCCACCAAGAGGTGGATTGCGGAAGAGATTCCTTTGTTGCGTCTGCATCTAGAGCCGGAATGATGAAGTACGGCGTAGGCATGCTGTGTGAATCCCATCTAGACCGGTAGTCTGGATTGGTGATGTTCATGGGTAAACCGGAGAAGACTCCGTGGCTTTGATGATGTGCAAAATGGGTTTCTGCTGTGATGAATGTATGGATGTGATGATTGGAAGGAGGCTTTGGTGAAGCTCCTGGTTATGAGATGATCAATTGGTAACATGCCTGGGGAGCTTGTGATAAACCCGGCCTGTTACACCACTAGGGTGGGTTGATCCAGTTAAGGGAAGGATCGATTGGTGGCAACGCCTGGGGAGCTTAGATAAACCCGGCTTGCTACACCACAGTGTGTGGGTCGATTGGATTAGGAGGGGGGTCGATGGGTAGACATTGCCAGGGGAGCTTGGATAAACCCGGCGTGCTACACCACGTGGTGTGGGTCGACCTGCTCTGGTTGTTTGGATGCTGTGAGGATGGACCTCTGAGTGGCTTGGGCGGGATGTCGCTAGCCTGCGAGCTGGTGGACTAGGGCCGGTCAACCAACAAGTTAACACCTCGAGAGACAGCGGTGTACGACGGTGGATTCCGGTACGCCAAGAAGGTGCCCTGCGTGCACGGAGCGTTGGTGGACTCCAGCGTTTGTGGTGTGATGTGTTTGTTAGTTACGTGGCATAAAGAGAATGATCTACTTGTGATATGATTTGGTGATGTTTGCTGATGCTTGATAAAAAAGGAAGCAATGTATACAGGGAAGGAACCACTACCCCGGGTAGCGGGTAGGGTCGTTATAATGGGTCAGCAATGCTGACCGTTACTTTGTTTTCTGTGTTGGTTTGGATGATGAATTGCAGGTGCTGCGGTTTGGAAAGCTTGATGAGGCCCTTGAAGGCCATGCGGAGAGTGTTGTTTGGATTTCATGTGTGGCCGGCCTGCGTGCCGATGTACGAAATTGTTGTTGTGAAAGAGGAATTTGTAAGGCCATAAGGCCAGGGTGTGTGAGTTGTATACATTCCTAGTGTTTTTTATATAAATGTGGTATTTATATATGGGTGGACATTCTGGTTTGAGGTCATGCTAACAAGAAAAATTGCTGCGCTAGAATGGAATGAGTTAAGGACACGAGTAGAGTTTGATTACCACACGTGACTCCCTTGCTTGTCTGTGCTATATGGCGTGGGGCCCCGGCCGGACCCACCGTTATATGTCATGTGACAGGTGGGGGTGTTACAATATATATGTAAAGAAAATTAACCTTAATTTATAAACTTGCCCACACAATCTTATAGACCAAGGGGTCGTTTTGCAGGGCCTAATGTATAAGTGTCCCATACCACTTATATTTTAGGTGTCGAAGGTTAAATGAATCGCTTATGCTATGACATGCAAGTGGGTATGATGGATCAAGCAAGTGCAACACACACACCCGACTCTGTGCACACAGACCTTTAGTTCCCCCTTTCTGGAGCCTCACCTCCCAGGATACCTCCGTAGTGGCAGACGGAAGCGGTGGGTTGGGCCTCGCCCACCTCTAAACCAGTATAGCACTACTGGTCAGACCTATCGTACGCCTCAACGCTGGTGCACAAGCGGACTCCTGCGTACTCTTGGCGGCTGGCGCACCGGACTTCTGTTGGCGAAGTGCTATCACAACACTTGCCGAGTCAACGGATTGGCGTCTGTGCTAAGATCCTCCAATACCGAAGACCCACCACCTTAATACCATTCCTTTTATGCACATGCAAGTTTAGCGTAATCAAAACCCGAGCCGAATCTCCCCGGACCAACACGTCCGTCACAAACAATCGAGCCGAAGCTCCCCGGACCCAAAGTCCGTCTTTAACCATCCGAGCCGAAGCTCCCAGCTAACATCCCGTGCCATCAGTGTCTGTGAAATGTGCAACCCTAATTACTAAGTTACTCTTTTCAGCTTGTTAAACAGTTTACGTTAACCCAGGACTGCCCCCGGTATTCCCTGTGAAGAGCTCTCAAGGGGCACTAGGAACTGTGTTGGGATTACGCCCAGCGTTCCCTTTCGCAAGGTACTTATTTTATTATTGGTTGATTCCCTTACCCATTATTTTCTCATGTTCGATATGCTAATCCTAGGGTGATTTGACTCCAACTCTCCTTGGGTAGGACGATCTTTCGTCGGACCCGAACGCCTTTAAACCCTAGACAAAACCACACCCTACTCACTCATCTTCCAAAGATGCAGCCCATTCCACTTGTTCTTGCAACAAACCATCAAGACCCATCATACGTGCCCTAATTCACATCCAAATGAAATCCTGCAGTTTTGCTATATGCAGACCACTTAAGCTACATGATGTACTCAATAGGTGATACTCTAAATTCTCCTCCAATAACTCTACAAATTTTACCAGAGGTCTATTATGATAAATATAGCCTAAATTCAGAAAATTATATTTTTCCTAATTAATCTACTATTTATTGAATTTTCCTCAACAGCTAGGCCACAGTCAATTTGAACATGAACCATAAGATTTGCTCAGGTAATGGCCTCCTAAAATTTTTATCCACTAAATAACAGAGAAATATTATTGGTTGCCAATTTTCATAATTTTCCATATAGTTCTTGACCTCTAAAAGATTTATTGAAAATAATTCCCAAGATCAAATATAATGAAGGAAGTGCCACAAATATGTCTCCAATAATTATGTAAAAATTACTAGGGCTTCATAAGGAACTAGAAACATCATGATGAAGAAATTAAAATTTTTCAGACCATCTAAATGCCATTATTAAATTTACCAATGTTCCATAGAATTAAATAATTAAAGAAGCAACTACTAAATATAATTCTTCAAAAATTTCATAAGCATTTACAGAGATGGGTACCATTATTACAAGCCCCTTTGCTATGTTTCATCAGATTTAATCAAGTATAATTATCTCCAAAAATTCCTAAGTGGAAATTGTAAAACATGACTTTGTGAATAAAGTACCAAACCTATTCATCCAAAATTTATTATAAAATTTCCAGATATGTAAATACCCTAAACAACTACCCATTCAAAAACTCAGCCCTTTTCAGAAGGTTTTGATATTAGAACCTATGATTTCAAAGCTAGTGCCCTAAACTAGGGTTATAGATTTAAGGGGTTTAAAGTCTTCCAAATGCCCTAAAATTTTAACCACAGGACCATAGTAACCCTATAGACATCTGTCCCAAGTTTCAAGCCCATCCAAGGTCTTTTGACCCCAAATTCCTCAAACCCTAGAAATCTACCCTAAAGGGCCTACCCTAAAATTCTAGGGCTACCCTAGTCCAAACCACTCCAAACTTCATAAGTGAGTGTAACAAGTCAAAGTATATCAGTGGCCAAAATTTCAGCCTCTGATGAGGGAATTTGGCCACTCAACCATCAAATAGTGGTTTTTGACCAAAATACCCTTATAGGGTCATATATAGGGTGGGTAGATTACCTATCCTAAACATCTCCAAATGAGCTAAAGTTTTAACCCTATACCTATCATAACATCTAAGACCACCCACCAAAATTTGGGGGAGTTTTAAATTAATTAGGTCACATAATTAAATTAATCATGATTTATTAAATTTTTCTAAAAACTATAGAAAAATGTTCTCCAAAAATTCTAAATTTTGGACAGGTTCTAGATATGACTAAGACCTTCTCACTGCCCAAATTTCAACTTGGTTGGACAAGGAATGAAGTGTGGGCACCAAAAATAATTTCTGTTTAGGTCTAGGTATAGGTCCTACCAAAAAGGGTACCCTGGTCTAACCAGTGGCCCAAAAGGGTCCAAACAATTTTTGCTACAAACTAGACACCCTAAGCTACAGTTTTCATGTTGGGCAGATTTCCATTCAGGGTCCCTAAGTATTTTTAAAAATTAAATACATTAAATACATCAAATGTGACAGAAATGGAATAATATTCATTTAAATCCTAAGTATCTGATTGATGCCGCGCGAATCTTGGCGCAGATCAACGGCGCGGGGTCATCGTCCCCGATGCGCCAACGGCCAGGATTGCTCCTTCCTGTGCCGACTTCAAACGTCTGCCGCCGGCCACCCAGTCCCTTCCCCGGCCGGCCACCGCCACCATCACCTCCGTTGAGGTGGTGGCTATCGCCAGACGGCGGCACAGCCGCCGGAGGGGCGGATTCCGGCGATCCAACCAAGAAATTTCTCGGCCGAAAGCCATGAATTTTCTGAATTGGATCGGGCTCAATTGAGCCCGAACCTCGGCCCTAATGAAACCTAAGATCTGTCCATGAGAAAAGAGGAGGAGGAGGACCTTGTTGGCGGCCTGGAGACGAGCGGATCTGCGGGTTGACATGGTGGTGGCGCCGCCGATCGGATTTCTGCAATCTCCCAGTAAACTCGCTGGATTTCTTCAGTTAAGGATTGGGAAATTCTCCCCCAAGCTCACTGGTGGTGTTTAAATCATCAGAGGGGGAGAAGAATGGAAGAAACTGCCATGGCCATCATGGCCATTAAAGGCTTGTTTCGGCCATGATGGTGGAGGCTGTAACTGCCCCTTGACAGCCAGGAAAACGGCTGGAAACTCCTCCCCTTCACTGGAGGAGATGAATGCTGCCATCAATGGGGACCATTGGCCTTTCCTTGGCCAATCTCCTCCTTCAACTCTCTTTCCCCTTTTCTCTCTCCTCCATTAGTGTGGGATGAAGCTTTCTCTCTCTTTCCTAGTCACCAAAACTGACCATGCTGACTCCCCAGCCTATTGGCAGCCCTTTCCACCCATAATATTTCATTATGTTGTGGTTAACTTAAAAGGAAAAAGGGGTTGAGCTTGGGTTGACTCATTTAGGCTAATTTGACCTAACTCTAGAATAGAGTTGACCTTGGTCAACATGACCATTTGAGTTGACCCCAATGGGTCCTTGGTGACCCATTGGCCTCCCCTAAGGTCTAGGAAGGGTTATGTAGGGTTACCCTGCACTTTGGAGGTCACATACCCTTAGTAAGGGTACTTTGACCAGATTAGGAGCTTGAGTTGACTTGGGTCAACCTGGCCTCTAGGGCTGACCCCAATGTGTCCTTAGTGACCCATTGACCTCACTTTAGGGTTAGGAGGGCATAGGTGGGGTCCTCTAGGCTAGGAGTAGGTCAATTGACCCTAAGTAGGCTAGTTTGACCCATTTAGGGCTAGGGTTGACCTTGGTCAATTGAGCCTCTTTGTTTGACCCCAATGGGTCCTTATGGCTCTAATGGGCCTCCCAAGGTATTAGGGGTGTTGTGGTAGGGTCTTGGGGTCAAGGTGTAGCCCATGGTCATCCTAAACCATGGTTCAGAGTTCTACTATTTGCAGACCATGGTGATCCCCCACCTTTCTGTCCCCTATCTCTTGACTAATTACTGGCTTCCTAGGGTTTGTCATAATCTAGTCATGGCCAAAACCATTCTTAGGGGTCTAATTGGAAATGGGATGTTACACAAAGCCTGTGTCACGATCTCCTTATCGGCTAGCGCCTAAGGAAATGGTGGAGCTGAAAGTTCAACTGCAAGAGTTATTGGAGCAAGGGTATGTGCGCCCGAGTTCTTCGCCTTGGAGCGCACCGGTCCTCTTTGTTAAGAAGAAGGACGGAAGCTTGAGGCTATGCATTGATTATTGGGAGCTCAACAAGCTCACGGAGAAGAACAAGTACCCGATCCCTCGGATTGATTTTCATTTTGATCAGTTAGTCGGGTCGACGGTGTACTCGAAGTTGGATCGCAAGGCTGGGTACTATCAGCTGCGAATAAGGGAGAGTGATATCCCAAAGACAGCGTTTAGTACGAGATACATGCATTATGAGTTTACGGTCATGCCGTTTGGGCTGACTAATGCGCCGTCAGTGTTCATGGATTTGATGAACAGGACTTTCAGGGAGTACTTGGACCATTTCGTGATCGTCTTCATCGACGATATTTTGGTGTACTCGCAAAGTGAGGAAGATCACTTCAAGCATCTTCATTTGGTGTTGGAGACGCTAAGGAGAAATCAGTTGTATGCCAAGTTCTCGAAGTGCGAGTTTTGGCTATCCTCAGTGGCGTTCCTCGGTCATATAGTGAGTGGAGAGGGTATTGCTGTGGATCCGGCGAAGATCGTTGCGATACGGGAGTGTCCTGAGCTTGTTACGGTAGCGGAAGTCCGGAGTTTTCTGGGGCTTGCCGGCTATTATAGGCGCTTCGTAGAGAACTTCTCGCGGATAGCGTTACCTCTCACTACTTTGACGAGGAAGGAGCATAAGTTCATTTGGACGCCAGAGTGCGCGCGAGCTTTTGAGGAGTTGAAGTGTCGGTTGACCACGGCGCCTGTGCTGAGTTCGCCATGTGGGACCGAAGGTTATGAGATTTATAGTGATGCTTCGGGCGGCGGTTTGGGTTGCGTGCTACTGCAACACGGAAGTGTAATAGCTTATGGCTCGAGACAACTAAAAGTGCATGAAAGGAACTATCCGGTCCAAGACTTGGAGTTAGCGGCCATGATTTTTGCCTTGAAGCTATGGAGACACTATGTGTACGGTGTGAAGATTGATATCTACACCGATCACAAGAGCCTGAAGTATCTTATTGATCAGAAGGATCTGAATATGCGCCAGCGTAGATGGATGGAGTTCCTAGGGGAATATACATTCAAGATCCACTACGTGCCTGACAAAGGGAATGCGGTTGCGGACGCGCTGAGTCTCCGAGCCCCAGCTCAAGCCAATTGGCTATCGGTGCACGATGAGCGGTTGGTGCGAGAGTTGGAGGCGTTGGAGATTGTTTGTGTGGTAGACAATCATGAACTGAAGCAGTTCTGAATTGGACTGAAGTCCAATATGACCTGGCTAATCGTATTCGGCAGGCTTTTGATATGGATGCTCATATGAAGCAGTTCATGGTAGAGGCTCTGGATGGGTCAAATTCCCAATTCGTCGTGGAGGAGGGATTACTTTGGAAAGACGGTCGTCTGTGCGTCCCAAGTGTGGGTAATTTGCGGGTGGAGTTGTTGTACGAGGCACACCGTACCAAGTACTCGATTCACCCGGGGAGCACAAAGATGTACCGTGATGTGAAGAAATTGTTTGGTGGCCGGGTTTGAAGAAGGATGTGGCGCTATACGTAGCGAAGTGCAAAACTTGCGCCTTGGTAAAGGCGGAGTGCCAAAAGCCGGGAGGATTTCTTAAGTCCTTGCCTATTCCGAATTGGAAATTTGACGACATCTCTATGGACTTTGTGCACGGTTTGCCAAGGTCGCAAAAGGGGAAGGACGCCATTTGGGTGGTTGTTGATCGATTAACGAAGGTGTCACATTTTATTCCGCATAGGAAGGATGATCCGGTGGAGAAGTTGGCAAAGCTTTATGTGGATAATATAGTACGGCTTCATGGTGTGTCCCGCAGCATCGTGAGTGACCGAGATGGGCGGTTCACGTCCAATTATTGGAGGCTAGTGCAACAAATGTTGGGAACAAAGTTGAAATTCAGCACATCCTTCCATCTGCAAACGGATGGGCAGACCGAGAGGGTCAATAGAACCATGGAAGACATTCTCCGCATGTGTGTCTTGGATTTTGGAAAGCAATGGGAGGACCACCTTTATTTGGTGGAGTTCGCATACAATAATAGCTACCAAGCGAGTATTCAGATGGCGCCTTTCGAGGCCCTATATGGTAGAAAATGTCGCACGCCGTTGTCTTGGTTAGAAACGAGCGAGTCAAAGTTGTATAAGCGGTCGGAAGTGGAGAATTCTACTTCTTTGGTGAGAACCATTCGGGAGAGGTTGCTTATCGCTCAGGACCGGCAAGCAAAGTACTATAATACCAAGCACATGAACGTGGAGTTCGCTATGGGCGATTATGTATACTTAAAGATCAAGCCGTTCAAGGGTGTCTCGCGGGTGCGGCGATTACAAAAGCTAAGCCCGAGGTATCTTGGACCGTTTGAGGTTTTGGAGCGAGTTGGAGAAGCAGCCTATCGGTTGAAGCTTTCAGTGGAGCTTAGTGGTTTACATTATGTATTCCAAATTTCGGTACTTCGGAAGGCGGTGCAAGAGCTTACGCAAGTGATCGCGGTTGATCAAGTGCCGGTGGATAGTGGGCTGACGACAAAGGTCAAGCCCGTGAGGATTGAGGACTCGGACGTCAAGCGGCTACGCAATAAAGAGATCAGGATGGTCAAGGTCCGGTGGGACAATTGTGGTCGTGAGGAGCTCTCTTGGGAGCGAGAGCAGACTATGCTTGATGAGTATCCGAAGTTGTTCCGCTCAGGTACAAATTTTGGTTTTGTACATGTCTTTCATTTATATAATTTCGAGGACGAAATTCTTTTAAGAAGGGGAGAGTTGTAATGCCCTGAAACTCAAAGGAGTGACGGGGGACATTTTGGGCCAGTTTTGGGTTCTGGCTGCAAGCACACGGCCTGGGACACGGGCGTGTCCCAGGGCGTGTCAAGCCTGTATCGACACTAAGCCGGGAAGTCGACACTTTGGTCTCGACATTGTGTCGAGACTGGGCACACGGCCTGCGACACGGGCATGTTGCAGGGCGTGTCGACCCGTGTCGACACTTAGCCGCGAAGTCGACACTCTGCGTTCGACGAAGTGTCGAGACATGACACACGGCCTGCGACACGGGCGTGTCGCAGGGCATGTCAACCCGTGTCGACACTCGTCCCGGGAAGTCGACACTTTGGTCTCGACATTGTGTCGAGACAAGGAACACGGCCTAGGACATGTGCGTGTCCAAGGCCGTGTCATCAGGTCGACGATCTTCCCTCGACGAAGTGTCGAGTGTCGAGACCGTGTAAACGGCCTGGAGCCCAGGCGTGTTGGGTAACACGGGTAAGGACACGGGCGTGTCCTTGAACCCGTGCAGTGCTCGGGTTGTTTTCGGGGAAAAATGATGGGGGTACACGTCCGGCCACACGGCCATGTTAGGTGGAACACAGGCGTGTCAGGTCGAACACGGGCATGTTCGATACCCGTGTGTTGTTCCAGGTGATTTGATTTTGACGGCGAATGAGGCACACAGCCCTGGATACGGGCGTGTGCAAGGCCGTGTGCGGTCCAGATTTGGCATTTTAGTCCCGAATCAAAGCCGTTCATTTCTTTAATTGATGATCCAACGGCTGGGGGTTGTTCCTGAAGGGATATACCCGGGATTGGACTTAGAAACCCTCACTTTTCATAAGTTATCATCTTTCTAAAACCTTAGAGAGAGAGGAGAGCCAAGGAAGGAAGAAGGAGCTAGATCCCGCCATTGGAGGAGCTTCGAAGCTCCAAATCGCGAGCCGACTCCGGATCCACGGAGGCAAAGCTAGTGCGGTGCTTTTCATCCGTTTACTTTTCAATGGCGCCAAAGAGGAACGCTAGGGTAACGATTCTCTTCTTGAGCATGAGTAGCTCTCCTTCTTTGCATAGGAAGCCCGCTCTCGCGAGTTTGCGGAGAGTTGGAGGCGTTCCTTCGGGTAGATATGTGAAGTCCCCGTTGTTTAGAGTCCGTAAGCGAGAACGGACATAGGCATGATGTGTGAAGCCTACCCAGACATGTTGGTCTGGATCGGTGATGTTGCATTGCATAAATGCCAGAGAAGACTCCATGCTATTGATTGTTTTTCGGGTTTCTACGTGGTAGATTGCAGCAGGGAGCCTTGGGGACTAACCCAAAGGTGCACCTGGAAAACTGGGCGGATACGAGATCCTGCCAACTTGGTGGCCTGAGAGCCAACTTGAACATAACTGGGTTATGTGAATTGTGATGGAAATGGGACTCTGTGGAAGTTTGACCCGCGCAAATGGCTTAAATTGTCGTTGCGATATGAGCGCGGGTTAGATGGAACCGTACCCGCTCTATGTCGTTCGGTTAAAGAGACCTAAAGGCACGTGGCACTTGCCGTTGGCATAGATTAGGGTCTTCGGCGGTCAATGTCTTAAATTGTCGTGACCCAGGCCAGGAAGACAAAATGCTCATAGGTTTGGCCGTCAAAGTGGCGGTGGTGAGTCCGGAATGTCTATGGCTTTAATTGACGTGACATCGACCGGTTCACCAAGAATGTGCCCTGAGAGCACGGGGCGTGTGGCCGTGCGAGCCAACATCTGTGATGAAATGGCTATATATATATTGCTCGCTTATGCTAATGAAATGCAGGGAAGGAGCATCGCCGCCCCGAGTTGGGGGCGGGATCATTATAATTTGGTCAGCATTGCTGACCGTTGCCTTGTTTTGCCACCGTGCGAGGGCAGGTCATGGGATGGATTCGCTCAACCCGCCATCCCAATCATGACGTGAGCGAGCTGAGGGGCTCGCCAGCCAGGAGTCTCCCCGACTCATTCGGAATCCTGGGCGGGTGTGGGCCGAGACTCGCCCACTCAATTCTTGCGCGGATGCGATCGGGCGAGACCCGTGCCTGATCGGCCTTGACGGTGCAGTCGCGCGTCGGGAAGGCGAACCGTCAGGCCTGATTTTTGCTACACGCACCTGTCCATTCGGCGGGAAATTTCCCGCCTTTTCTTTCTCCCTATAAATAGGCCTTGCCGGTCCTTATCCTCCCACTGCTTCGAAACACTTCCCCGTTTCCTGCTCCTCGCGAAGCACGGCTCGCGTTCGCCTTCTGGATCTTTCTCGCTCGAACGGCGGCAGTTTGGCGGGATGGGCGGCGGCGGCGGCGATGCAGACGGACGAAGCAAATGCGCCTGGACCTTCTCAGAGCACGACTTTCCACACGCCGTCATCTCAGAGTGCGAATACCTAGATTGTAACACCCGCTATCTGTCGCATAGCATATAACAGTAGGTCCGGCCGGGGCCCGACGCCATATACCACAGACAGACCGGGTGGTTACTCATGGAAACCATCCAACCAATCAACGTCCTACACAGAGCATTCTAGAGGAAGCAATTTATAAAAGTTGCAAATAAGAACCCAACTTAAAGCATGAATGTCCACTAACCCAAAATAGGAATGTATTACAAATACCAACAATAGCCTTAAGGCCTTACAAAATGTTTCACTTGATATTACATGATTTACAAACCACGGTACGCAGGCCGGTCATACATGAATAAAACAGTAAACATTTCCATTTGGGCCTTCGAGGGCCGGCTTCGCAAAAATGGCTTTAGCCTGCTATTGACCGCTTGGTCCCGCAGTACCTGCAAGCAACAAACCACCGCACGGTGGCAAAACAAGGCAACGGTCAGCAATGCTGACCAAATTATAATGATCCCGCCCCCAACTCGGGGCGGCGATGCTCCTTCCCTGCATTTCATTAGCATAAGCGAGCAATATATATATAGGCAACAACATTGTAATTTCAACATGCATCAGAACCCAACCATCAGGCCCATGGGCAGGCAAAGAGTGTCGCAAATCGTTACAGATACAGAACGAGTTTGAAATAGTAACAACCCAGCGATATCTCGCGAGCAGAGAAGAAAAAGGGTGGATCAGTACTGGATCCACTTCCAGTACTCGCCCGCAGGAGTAAGGCGAGCGGAGTACGCGAGTGCCCTCGAGCCCGCCCCGCAGAGAATAAAGGCAACAACATTGTAATTTCAACATGCATCAGAAGCCAACCATCAGGCCCATGGGCAGGCAAAGAGTGTCGCAAATCGTTACAAATACAGAACGAGTTTGAAATAGTAACAACCCAGCGATATCTCGCGAGCAGAGAAGAAAAAGGGTGGATCAGTACTGGATCCACTTCCACCTGCCCCGCCGTTGCATTCCAGACTGTGGCAGCACGCAAGGATAGTGATAATCGCGAACCACCACCAGCTCCTGCTGGGCCAGGCCAACTTGTTCCGAGGCACTCCTTAGGCGCTCCTCGGCCCGCGTAATGTGCACGCTAGGTGAAGTGACCTCGCCACATTCTGTAGCGCGCGGGTCCACCCCAGGGCCGCGAGCCGAGCCTCGGTGTCGGCCTTGTCTTGGTCGACCCTCTTCACAAGCTCCTGAAGCAGCAGAGTATGTTTCTGGAACAGCCGCGTCACCTGCCTCTTCATCCCCACCGCATCAGTCGGGTCGCCCAGGTAATCTGAAACACCCTCCACGTCAGGCGGAGGCAAATACCCTTCGCTCATCTCCGTTTCGGAGGAGATCATGTTGTAGCCTGCAAAAGGGGCAATTCAGAAGGAACGAGCGAGAAAAAGGCAAGTGTTGAGCACGTGCTTACCAGGGGTTGGCACGTCGTCCATGACGATGGAAGGACGAGAGGAGCCCGGCCGACCCTGAAAGGGTTCCCCCTCGAGGGCCGCCAGAGATTTCCCTAGTCCGGGGGGAACTGGCGGGCGAGGGGTATCCGGGGGTGGGCGGGCCAGACCTGAGGGACTACCAGCCCACTCAGATGACAAGGGAGGGGGGATATCCTCCCCCCATCCTCCACGTCTTCACGATGCTGTGCCTGAAAGACAAGGGGTTGGAGACGTAACAACGAGCCGAGGAGGAAGGTCGCGTACCTCAGAAGCGACCTCATCACCAGCCGCCGAGCTGGAACCTGGGAAGTTATTCGTCGGGGACCGCCTCACGATCTTCCCCTTTACTTGCCTGAAGAGAGGGCCAGGAGACCCGCGCGCTAACCAAGGAGGGGCCTCGAGGGCCTCCTCCCGAGTTCTCTGGCCCGCGGCCTCCAGGCAGGCTTGCACCTCTTCGCTAACCGACATCGGAAGGTTGCAGTCCGGTTGAAAAACGAGATGGTCTGGGGAGATCCCCCCGGGGCTCAGTGGTATATTTATAGCCGAATAGCGGGGCCCCACCAGAAGATTCCCTGCCAGCTCAGCACAGTACTCGCCGAACACGCGGTTTGGATGATTCTTTCCGAGCTTGTATCAAGCTCATAAAGAGTGGGGATTGTGTACAACCCCGTGTTCGTCGAACGGGCCCCACCAGGAAGATCGGGCGGGCCCAGTCCCGCGACCTGCACCCAAGCGACAAGCAGACATGCGGCAAGGGGCTGGTCCGCTCCCGCTCACTTCAGGCGAGCGAGCTAGGCGAGATGACTCCCCCTATCCCTCCCGCTCACTCAGAGAATCGTCGAACAGAGCCGGGGGTGCCATTCATCGAACCGGTAGTAGCGGATGGGCCCGGCGACCCGCGATCTACGAGCCATTCGAGGGTCACAATGGCCGCCAATCCTCCCCCTATACGCGACCTGGTCACCTATCCGCCTCGGCAGAGGACTGGCGGGTCGCGGCGGTCCGGCTCGCGTTCGCCCGAGAAGAATAGGCTAGCCGCTAGAACCAGGTCGCGCCCGCCTCTCGCGGAGAGGGATGGATGGCGGGCTAACCCCCCCCCCCCCCCCATGGGTGCGAATAGCTGTTCAGAACAGCGGGGTCACGCTGTTGGCAGATCAGGTTGGATTGCGCATAGTTGTTCGGAACAGCGGAGCTTGGCTGTTAGCAGACCCAACCTAGGGCTTTTTGGTATTTTCAGGTCAGTTCTTCTGGTTATTGGCATTTCAGATTCCAAAAACTATAAGTAAGACCCAAGGGGTACCTCAGAAGGCACGCTTTGAGTGCCTCCCCACTCAAGTTTTCAAGTGCTTTCTGAGGGTACCTTAGCTCGGCTTCTGGCTAAGGAGGGGAAGCACTCTGAGATCTTCCGGGTTTGTGGTGGGACCTCCCTGCCGAGCCCTTGGGTCTGTTTCTTCTTGCCTTCTTTGTTGTTTTTCTTGAAGGAGCGAAGTAGGCGCGAGACCACCCCTTCCCCAAGGGACGAACTCCACAGGAGATCGGATTTCGGTTTCAACATGGTGTGTGTCGACACAAGTTCTGTGTGTCGACACAGTCATTGTCGACAGAATTCTGGAATGTGTCGATAGCTTCTCTATGTGTCGACACAATCTGGCCCTTGGTGTCGACACTGCATTGTCGACAGATTTTCAGTGTGTCGACACAAATTCTGGGTATCGACACAATCTGGCCCTTAGTGTCGACACAACCATTCCCAAGTGTTGACACTTATACTTAGAAACTTTTTCTTCCATTTACTTAACCTGCATATGATAACTCAACACAATATCAAATACAACTTGATGCATATCATTGAGTTAGGTAAGGCTTCTCCAAATCTGGTACACATTTTCAGATGTACCCAACAAAATCAATTAGATTTGAATTAAATTTACTGAAGAAAGATATGATTGTTTTTTCCAAAGAGGTGCTAATGCAGTAGTATACATTGCTAAACAGCAGGATGAGTCCAAGAAGTCTGAAGATGAAATAGCTGTTAAACAAGGCTATATCTTTGAAAATAAAAAATGAATGAAAGAGAACATGATAGTCATAAATGATGCTTCACTAGTCAAGCTGGCAGAGCAGTCTACTGCTTTGGAGACCAAGATGACCTCTACATCCAAGGATATTGAAACACAACTATCTACTCACAAAGCATCTTTGGTTGAGGATGTGAAGGCATCTCACAAAGAATTGGATGAACATTTGCTCAAAGTAAAGAATTCTTTATCCTTAGGAATCAATTATCTGGATGGTCAACTAAGATTTCACAAGAATGACTAAGAGATAAAGTTGAAAGAGAAGTCACAAAGGGGAGAGAGTAATGATAAAGGCAAGCATTGAGCATGCTATTTGTACATCCAATAGCATCAGAGAAACTCTAGGACATCCTCCAATATGGTACGATGGAGACCAAACAGCTAAGTCTGTTGCCAACTAGATCATTTTGAGGCCATTCAAACTACTGTCCAGTCCATGTATAGTTCTCCATTCCAGATTCAAAATATAATATGTGGGGAGGTGGAGATGACTGCATCTACATTACTTAAAGAGAAATAAGCTCAGCTATCTAAGAAAAACTTCAGGAAATAAGCTAAATCTAAGCCATATTTTGAGCAGTGGAGTGGAACTTCTAATCATTTATACTTATTGCATGGAAAGCAGTCAATAATAACACAACTGATAGGGTAAAATGGTATTCAGAGCAAGAGTTGGCCAAGCACACAAAGCAATAGTAGATCATCCACAAATTCAGAAATGATATGAAGGCGGGGAAGATCCCAGCTAATTCCATTGAGCCCAGCAAATATTTTCCCAAGCCCTATCATTATCATGAAAGGCAAAGTATCAAGCAAGAAGAGATCTTAAAAGCTAAGAATGCCTAAAGCCAAGGTGGCAGATGACAAAGTGCCTGAAGTCAAAACTAAAATTCTATTTGGAAAAAGATATTGTCATCAAAGAGCCGGAGGATTCTTAGTCTATTTTTTTTACAAGGCATTATGTAATTTTTGTTTTAAGAATAGTATAACAAAACAAAAATCGGTAAAGTGTAACCTTTTGACAAATTATAATGAAAAAGTTTGGTTGCAATCTATTCTTCCAGTGTTATCATAGTTGTTCTTTATATTTTGTTGAGCATTTTTCTTATACATCATAATTATTATATTTTGGTATTATGGTGTATATCATTCAATTGGGGTTATAACTTCTCCAAATAACGGGAGATTGTTTCGTACATTGGAAACAATGTACCTGATTTGAAGAAGCCCTTTCAACTCAATGATATCCACAAATTCGTATTTGATGTAAGTTGAGTTTACTTGTGCATGTTCTATGTTGAAGAAAATAAACAAAGTACAAATGTGTCGAGACACTAGAAAAGTATCTAAACCTTTGTAAACGCAGTTTTGAGATAAGGAATCAAGTTGTGTCGACACTAAAGATTAGTGTCGACACCCCTATTCAAGTACTGCTGAGACAGAAAGCAAGCTGTGTTGACACCCAGGACTTTGGTTGACACATTTAGTTAAGAAACCAGCAGTATCGACACTCTGGACTAGTGTCGACACCTTTTATACAAGTTGCCCTGAGACAGGAAGCAAGCTGTGTCAACACCCAGGACTTGGATCGACACAATTAGTCAAGAAACCAGTAGTGTCGACACTGAGGACTATTGTCGACACCTTTTATACAAGTTGTTTTGAGACAAGAAGCTAGCAGTATCGACACACTGGATTGTTGTCGACACCCCTATAAGAGAAGTGTCGACACCGATGATAAGTGTCAACAGAATATAAGTACAGAAGTGTCTACACCTAGAACTAGTGTCAACATCTTTATGCAGAAGCTCTCAAGATAGAAATTCTTCTAAGTACAGAATTTGAAGCCTGAAGTTATGACAACCATAGGAACTATCAGTTGTCAGTGGATTAACTGGGGAAACATGTCACTCTTGTCAAAACCTATATAAGGAGACGAACACAACAAAAATGAGATTGATTTGTCTCATTCTTATCATCTCAGTCTATCAGATTAATTGAATAGAATACTGAAGGTGGAGATGAGGAAGATCATTGATCAACTCCAATCTTCTCCAGCCAAGTTCAACCGTACCTTCTCCTTCAAGAATCTTTGAAAAAACTAAGAAGGGTTGAACTATTTCTTCTCAATCAAGTTCAAGGAAGAAGATCACTCATCAAGATCTGAGCAAGAAGAAGTCACATGTTTCTTTCCAACTGGGTGATTTATCAAATCTCAAATTCTAGCGTACTTTAATTCTTATTTTGTAAGATCTGGTAGCAGATCTAAGGGGTACGAGAAATATATATATCTCTGAGCTGTAAGCCTAAATTATAAAGGCTGAGGTAGGGCTGAGAGCCTAAGGTAGGAGAAGGACATTATCTAAGTTATAGGAACAGTTGTGTTCTGAGGGTGTAGGGCAACGGTTTGCCTGAAGTGTAGGAGTGAATGTGCACTCAGAGGTAGGATTCTTGAAGGGAATCTGAGTTGTAGGAGCTAGCTGGACTCTAAGGTGTAAGATCTGAGGATATGAGGAAAGGAAAGGAGGAGTTTGGCCAAATCTAGTTCATTGCTAGACATGCGATGGGGGAAAGTAGATGTACCCATAAATTAGGAAGCCACAATAAAATTCCAGTGTGTTGTGTTGTGGTTTGTGCAGTGAATGTTAGATTAGATCTGTGTTGATCTTAGTTTGTTTATTTTCTTGATTGTTATGGTCGTGGTAACTTCCTCACTAAAGAAATTGTTGTGTCCATAAGTAGTCAAGATTTGAATAAATTTAAATTGGACATATTCACCCCCCCCCCCCCCACTAGGTCAATCAGTTTCCTAATACAAACACTTTACACCAATAACTAGCCCAAGATCTTGAGATCCATCAAATCTAGATTCCTTTTCATGCTCCCTTGTTCTTAAAGAAGCAAAATGTAAATCTCCATTCAACAAACAACATCTCACAACGACGATTTAGATGTAATTCTTAGTTTTAATTATCTTGAAATGCAGAGCCATACAAGCAGTTATTATGGAGAGTATTTAGTTTAGTTTTTTCTCATTCTCTATTATTTTTGTTATATTTGTGCACCCTTTATTAAAATGTTTTATAAGTCTACTCTTCAAATGCTATACGATGTGAATCATAGCCTCCACTTTGTTCGAGCATTGGATTTTCTCTCTGGTAAAACATAACCCCTTTTGAATTATGATTTGGATTGTAAGCCTTATCTTTCTTCGAAATGTCTGATGAAATGCCTAAATCAATACTAACTTTCTTTGCATTCTTTATTTTATGACTTATAAATAGATGAGTTCAACCTGTAATAATATGTGTACCTGTGTGCGCACACATATGAAATTTAGACATTGATGAACATATTAGGTAGGAGAGACATATATATAGATATGCGTCCAAAGTGAACAAGTACACTTTCTTTGCGTGAACATTTTTTCGGGGGGGGGGGAGACGAATAGATCATTAATTATAATTTGAATTGGAAGCAAATGACATGCTGCAGAAAATTGCAACCATTTCACTATTAAGTTAACTACAGAACATCACTGAATTGCAGTGTTAATGTGTAACAAATGCACAACCTTGAACGGCGTTTAAT
The DNA here is from genome assembly GCA_039583875.1 of Platanthera guangdongensis. Taxonomy (NCBI): domain Eukaryota; kingdom Viridiplantae; phylum Streptophyta; class Magnoliopsida; order Asparagales; family Orchidaceae; genus Platanthera; species Platanthera guangdongensis. The sequence goes on from CM077167.1 coordinate 108,799,213, forward strand.
TGGTGAAAAATAGGTTATGACAATTAAAGGTCTCGTCCATGACAAATGTTGCCCACACGACAAATGTCGCCCCACGACAAATATCGCCACAACGACAAATGTTACACCCTCAATAATATCTCCCCCATGACAAATATCACCCCCTAGACAATTGTAGCACCTACGACAAATATCGCACGAACGACAAATGACACCCCCACGACAAATGTTGTCGCCACGAAAAATGACACTGCCACGAAAAATGTCGCTCCCATGATAAATATCCCCCTCATGACAAATGTCTCCCCCACGACAGATATCGCCCCCACGACATTTGTCTTCCTCACGATATTTGTTGCCCCCACGACAAATGTCACCACTGCGAAAAATGACACTGTCAGGAAAAATGCCGCTCTCACGATAAATGTCACTGTCATGACAAATGTCACTCCCACGATAGATGTCCCCGCCACTACAAATGTCGCCAACACTGTTATAAAAATTAAACGTAGAGAAGTAGTTTTGTGTGGAGAAGAAAACGTTAAGGAAAGAGAAGGTGAAAGTGTGGTTGTGAGATGTTCTCCGATTCTATATTCTATGAAGGCAAGTGTACCTTATCGCATATAGTATAGGATATTTAGTTCATTATCAAGGTCTTATTACCAGGGGCAATTTGATTACTTATACCACAAGGAGTTACTATTATCTTATCAAATAAAAGTTCTTTTGGGCTTGCTCACTAAATTAGAGAAGTGAGAAAATTACTTACAAATAAAAGAAAGGCTAAATGATGATTAAGCAGTAGTTCTTGATATTGAATTTCTTTGGCATAAATTAATCAAGAATGAAATAACAAACTTTAACTTAATAAAATAAAGAAACCTTGACTGTGGGGGTTCTCGAAGCTTGAACACGCTCCTCTCAAAGAAGTGCCCAACTAAGGTTAGGAAGATCCGACCGAACTCTCATCCCGTATCCAAATACCTAATGCTCGCTTTAAGTAGTGAACCCCGCTATTGGATTTGACTCCAATCCGGGAGATTTACGTCATTCTCTCTCGAGTGGTGCATCCAACTCTCTTTACTCTTGAGTGCTCACTTAAAACTATCGGCCTCTCGACTAGCCAAGAATGAAAGCATGACTGAAAACTATCTATCGATAATATAGTTTCGTTCGAATTAAATAAAGATTAAATCGAAGGCCTAAATTCTAAAAAGAGAAAGAGAGCTAGAGCATCATAACTGATCAACTCATCTTCAGATCATCAATATCGAGTACTATAAGAAATTAGTTACTCATTATGGAGGGGAGCGAGAAGAGAGAGTGGTAGGAATCCATTAGAGAAATTAAGCAAAAGAGAAAGAAAGAAGTTGAAAAAGAGAAGAAGAGGAGATATAAAACTAGGTCAAAACTTCAACTATGGAAAAGGACGTAAAAGGGAACTTATTTAACTTACAACTAGTGCATTATAGAAGATTATAACAAGTAAGAAAAGTTCATAAACTCGAAGAAAAGAGGCTAAGAAGAAATGAGCTTTTTTATTAAATCAAAAGTGAGTTAGAAGTTGAAATGAAAGTACAATAACTTGAAATGAAAGCTGGCCAACACTACTATCATACTAGAAAATGAAATTACAACACTATTACAACACTAGCATGAAATGAAAAGCCAAGAAGGATTGAAATATGAGAGAGAGAGAGAGAGGGAGAGAGAAAAAACAAGGAAGAACACTTTAAAAGAGGTCAAGAATCTGATTGGAAGCACCTCCCCTCTCAAAATATGGATGCTCAACCCATGGAGATGCTCTCAATTTATAGAAATTTTTCAGGTTTGGTCATGCCCCCTTATACGCCTGAGTAGGGCGTGTCCCTGGGCCGTGTCACATTTGGCGTGACTTTTATGGCCGAAATTAAATGCTAGAAGTGATATGGGTGGCAGTTGAGTAACACGCCCCAATGACACGCCCGTATAATACGGGCGTGTAAGCTGCGGCGTGATGATGGAATGCGAAAAAGTCATGCTGCGGTGATTCTTCAGGACTTGGCGGGACACGCCTCAGGTAAACGCCCTACTCGGGTGTGTAAGGGGGACGTGTATATTGTATTTCCTGAATCTAACTTCGGACTAATAGCTTCATTCCATTTGGGTGACACGCCATGTGAGGGCATGACCGGGGGGTATGTAACAGGAGAAAAACCAAAAACCAAAAAAACTTAAAATAAACTAAGTTAGAACAATAAAAAAGAAATTAAAAAGAACCTAAAAATACAAAAAGTAAAAGATTTAGACAAAAATATAAATATTTTGCCCTAATAAACTAAGCTAAATTAAGCTTCATCGGAAACAAAAAAAATGACACTGTCATGAGAAATGTCGCCCCCCCGATATGTAACATCCCGTTTTGCGCTAGGCCCCTCACACGCATCCTGTGTCAAGAGGGCTGACTCAGGCTCGGGGTGCAATGGTCGAAGATTTAGGGTTGAGAGTTACTCAATGAATGATGGAGGAACAAATTTAAAATAGATCGACAAAGGGAAATTCAACATATATCTTTAGAAATATCTGACGAAATCATCGAGAATGATTGGGAAGTTAGCCGACTGAAATTCATCGAGTATGGATGCTATTCGTCGAGTATCGCCGTGTAATACTCGACACACTCGGCCCCAGGATTTGGCAGGAGGAAATGTAGGAAATTTAGCTAAGGAGAATTCGTCGAATACCACTAAGGATATTCGACGAATTCGTGAAATATCAATTAGGCAGTTCGGCGAGGGCAGCGGGGATTTGTCAAGTTTGATCCCTATTCCTCGGGTATCACAACTTGATACTCGACGCACTCGATGCCAGGATTTGGAGAAAATGATTTAGGGAAAATTGCCAGATATCATTGTTCATGTCCAACGGATTCACTGAATATCACTTAGGCGATTCAGCGAGATCGGAAGAGAATTCGTCGAGTATACCCATTTATATTCAGCGATTCGTCGAGTATGGAAGCCGATACTCGCCGAATTTAACTTGTGAATTTTTTGGCCGAGGCAGAATTCGCTGGCTTGTACAGGCGAACTGAACCGGACTTCTAGATTCGTGATCGATGATTCCTTGGACCAGTCCTTTCAATAAGACCTAATTTAAGTGATAATATGGGTTGTCCAATGAGGAAATAACACATGACAAAGGGGCTTAACCTAATGCATTAATATAAATAAGAAGGAAAACAAAACCCTAGTCGTCAATTCGATTAATGTCGAGCCATAACCATGCAAAATCGTCGGAGAGAAGCCGATTTGCAGAATCGGAGTTATGGGAGGAAGAGTTGTCCTTTTCCGTGAAGAACATCGCTAATGAAGAGAGAGCCATGCAGCAAAGAAGGGTGACAAGATCCCTGGTCGGAAATGCTGAAAATGACGTGAGCTTCCTACCATCTCCCTTGGTGCTAAATCTCTAGTTACTTCTAGGAGAGATATCGACTCAAAATAGTTTTGATTCGTGAGAAGAAGACGTCCTAAGAGAACATGCTAGAACTTGTGTTCTAGAACTTGTTTTCAACCTTTCCCCTCTTCATTGTGAAGATGATGGACATGGTTTCGTCAAGAGAAATGGTCTTATGAGGGTGAATAAAGGAGGAGAAAAATTTGTACTGAATTTTGAGTAAATGGCTAGAGAAGGAAGACGAACTGATCTGGTCCGTCTTGCTTTAAGATGCATGCAGAAATCTATTTTATGCGCGTATCAAACTTTAAGGCCATTTTCGGGTACGACACCGCCAGATATGGGCATTCGGATAAACACGAAGTCGCATCCGTTGGAAAGACCTTTCCAACAGATTATTACATGTTTTCATACGAGGTCTGTAGCCTCGGGAAAGTCCAATCGAACCGGCTGGTCTGATATGTTATACGTGCAGAAATTTATTTATTGTATGCAGCATACTTCGAGGCTAATTTCGAGTATCTTACGTTCTGTTCTGGGTGATGGACCAAATACAAAAGTTGTAGTCCTTGGAAATACTTTTCCAACGAATGGTTACACGTTTTCATACGAGACCTGTAGATGCGGGAATGTCCAGTATAAGTTATTGTACCGTCAAGTCCGTTGTACTGGATATTCTCAGGTTAGTGTAGTGTTAGGCTTTGTTTGAGTAAAGAAATTGCAAGAATAAATGTTGATGTTTTGGTGAACTAAGTCCTACGTGAACGTGATAAACAAGTCATTGGAGAAACATAGTTGAGTATGTTTGTAATAGAGAAATGTATAGGCTTTGGAAGAGGTTGTGACGCTCGATAATTGAGTAAGTAAAATAAAACTATGTAGTTACGTTAATAAAAGGGGTGAACTCTCTTTATGATGATGTGATAACTATGGTGGAAGTATATTTGTTTGTGAAAGCTCGATCATTAATATTAATCATGGGAGGTTAAAGTATGTCCATAAGAGGTGATAAGTAATGGAAAGCGTAAGTGGTCCACTGCGTAGAGTTGTCTCCCTACGGGTAGCAAAGTAAGACCCCATCTGTCACGTGGGATATAACAGAAGGTCCATTCGTGGCCCCATGCCATATACCACGGAGAGCTAGTGGAGTTACTGTTGGGTTTTCTCTAAAGGGGTGGCACAACAGTTGTGCACGCAGCAGAAAAATAAACATCAAGAAAAACCCAAAAGAAATAGGATCGGGCCATGACTGTTGAATCAAGAAGTTTACAACAACTAGGGCAACTAATTACCTCGGTGGCGTTGAGTCACAACTCAACGGAGATGCTCCAAATTTCTTCTTCCTGCTAGCGGCGAGTTCTACGTGGAATAGTGTCCACGTTTCTGCAGAAGTCCACACGAGCGGGAGAACACCGGGCTTTCCGTCACACGGAAGATCGGGATGGAGAAGACCGCACCTCTGCTATTCCACGGATTGCTAGGTCAGCGCCAGGAAGAGCAGCACCAGCGACAGTCGCCGGAGAAGAGGAGGTCAGCGACGCGAACATGGCGGCGGCGGAACGCTTCCGTCGGCGGCGGGATAGGGATCGGGGAAACGATCGCGGAACAACTTCCGTCAAAATCGATTTGATCGGTAGTAAAAGCTCACACCCCCGAAAACCCTAAGTGTCCTATTTATACCAAAGGTATAAATAAACCCATGAAAATCGCTATCCGCAGACCACCCCAAAATAGGGTTCAGAATCGGCGAGTATCAATCGGCGAGAGTCGGCGAGAATTGGCGAGAATCGATCAGCGAGCATCACCATGGATCAGCGAGAATCAGAGTACAATACTCGACGATTCTCGCCGATCGTCGAGCATCACTTGACGATACACGTCGAATCTCGTCGACCGTCGAGCCGCGGTCGACGATACTTGTCGAAGTCGTCGATCGTCGAGAATCAACATATTGATTCTCGACGATTCTTGTCGATCGGCGAGAATCAAAGAGATGATTCTCGTCGATCGACGGGAATCAGAAAGACTATTCTCGACGAATGCTATCGACCCTCGGACGACAATCTAACCAGCCCTCCAAGGCAACATTTGCCCAACCCGACGATCCTTTAAGGCAACACTTTGCCCATGACCCCATTCAGGTCGGTGATTGGTAACCTTTACCAACACAGTTAGTCATCCAACTTCTCCACAGCCCTTATGTGCGACCCTGCAGGCTCATATCGCGTTGGCAGTGAGATTACATGTTTGATCACTTCCAGATCACAATGGTAACTCCAACAGACTCCCACTTGATCTCGAAAGTATCAAACCAAAAACCTCACAAACAATGAGCGGCATCTAGCAATGCATCATTGCTCCCCAAACAATAAGAGTTAATAACTCATAAGCCTTTATGACCAATGTATTAGCGTTGTCTTTGTCCCTTTGTCCCTTACATCTGGAAAGAACTAGAGGCATGGACCGTGTCACCCTCGTAATAGCTCAATCCAAGTTTTCTTGATCCAGGACGGACTTCCAGAGAATGGTGAGTCCAATATCACATATTGACTCAACCAAGCATGGCCATGCATTTCTCAGTCCAGTTCCATCAAGGGGCCCATGGATGCAACTCCTGTCATACAGGAGGACAAATTCCATATCTGCTCACACACAAACACCCAAATGATTCGTAACATGCCCAACAACCACCCTTATCATCAACCTTTCTCAAGGAAGACTTTAGATGGCATCAAAGCACGCTCTTCCTCACTTGATGAATGCTGTGACTTCAGGTCAAAGAACCACAACACCATTGTCAATTGAGACCTACTCGTGACACTATTGGATGACAATCCACAGAGTAGTCTCAGGTTGGGTCTGTCCAGTACAACTTGTTCACTAACAAGTACCCACGTGATGACTTGATATCACAATACCATGACCTGTGAGAACCGGTCATCAGTCAACACACGTGCTAGTCTCCATGTACCATCATCACCCTTAGCTTCTATGATGATACTCGACCAGGGACCTTTAAGAATGAAGCTTCAAATAAATCATGGGCTCTCACATTCAAGTCACGTACTTGATGTCCCATGAAAGCGAACATTCTAAGGGTATCTATTATGTTAACATTTAACTATCATATATAGAAAAACTCATAATAAAAGAATTTGCCATTAATTATAAGAGACAAATTAGGTACAATGTTCATCATATGAACAAACAGCCAACAAAATATAAGATTACATGCAATCCACAAGATTCTCGCTAGAGTTGATCATTTAGGTATCGTATACCCATGGATCTAGTATGACCATCATGCTTTCTCTGCGCGAGAGGCTTTGTCAGCGGATCCGCAATGTTCTCCTCAGTCGGCACTCTGCAAATGTTTACATCTCCTCGTTCGACAATCTCACGAATAAGATGAAACCGCCGGAGTATGTGCTTGGAGCGCTGATGAGATCTAGGTTCCTTAGATTGTGCAATTGCATCATTGTTATCACAGTAGAGAACTACGGGACCAACAATGCTAGGAACTACATCAAGCTCGCCGATGAATTTCCTAATCCATACAGCCTCCTTCGCTGCATTAGCTGCGGCGATGTACTCGGCCTCTGTTGTAGAATCAGCAACTGTCTCTTGCTTGGAACTCTTCCAGCTCACAGCTCCTCCATTCAGGCAAAACACAAAACCTGACTGAGACTTGGAGTCGTCTCGATCAGTTTGGAAGCTAGCATCCGTGTAACCACTTACAACGAGCTCTTCCTCTCCACCATACACCTTGAACACGTCCTTAGTCCTTCTCAAGTACTTCAGGACATTCTTGACTGCAATCCAGTGACACTCACCGGGGTCTGACTGATACCTGCTAGTCATGCTCAAAGCAAAGGAGACATCGGGTCGAGTACATAACATCGCGTACATGATTGATCCAATTGCCGAAGCATATGGAATCAACTTCATGCGGTCCTTATCTTCACAAGACTTTGGACATTGGTCCTTAGAGAGATTCACACCATGAGACATGGGCAAAAATCCTTTCTTGGACTCAAGCATGTTAAACCACTTCAACACCTTTTCGATGTACGTACTCTGGGTCAAACCCAGTAACTTCTTCGATCTATCTCTATAGATCTTAATACCAAGTATATAAGTCGCTTCACCCAAATCCTTCATTGAAAAGCAGTTCCCTAGGTTGTTCTTAACAACTTTCAGGGTAGGAATGTCATTCCCAATCAACAGTATGTCATCTACATACAATATCAGGAAGACAACAATGCTCCCACTGATTCGCTTGTAAACACAAGGCTCATCTTCATTCTTGATGAAACCAAACTCTTTGATTTTCTCATCAAAACGAAGATTCCAACTTCGAGAGGCCTGTTTCAGTCCATAAATGGACTTATTCAGCTTGCATATTATAGTGGCTTCATCTGGGGATACAAAACCCTCGGGTTGTGTCATATACACTTCCTCAAGGAGGTTTCCATTAAGGAAAGCCGTTTTGACATCCATCTGCCAGATCTTGTAGTCATAATACGCAGCAATAGCAAGCAATATCCTTATGGACTTTACCATAGCAACAGGGGAAAAGGTCTCATCATAGTCAATACCATGAATTTGCTTGAAACCCTTAGCCACCAGTCGCCCTTTGAATGTCTGTACATTCCCATCCATGTCGGTCTTCTTCTTGAAGATCCACTTGCACACTATGGGTCGTACCCCTTCAGGTGGTTCCACCAAGTTCCAAACTTGGTTTGCATACATGGAGTCCATTTCAGATTTCATAGCCTCAAGCCATTTGTCAGAGTCCGGTCCATTCATAGCCTCTTGGTAGGTTGCTGGTTCATCATCATGATCCATAAGCAACACATTACCTATTTGAGACACGAGAAATCCATATCTCTCAGGCTCAAACCTCGGTCTACCAGATATACGTAGGACTTGTGTTCCCTGAGCAGGTTCTCTAGCTACAACATCTTGTAGTCCTGTCTCAGAATCCAATTCCGGTTCATTCACTACATGTGGTTCTTGAACTTCTTCAAGCTCTACCTTTTCAGTCTTTCTTGATAAGAACTCTTTCTCCAAGAAGACACCAGTCCTTGCGACAAACACTTTGCCCTCAGACGGTAGGTAAAAGTAATACCCTTTCGTTTCCTTAGGATATCCCACCAGATAACACTTATCCGATTTGGGTTCCAGCTTGTCAGGCATTTGACGTCTTACGTATGCCTCACAGCCCCAAATTTTAATGAACGACATACTAGGACGCTTCCCAGTCCATATCTCATATGGTGTCTTCAGAACCGTTTTCGTTGGAGCGCGATTCAATGTCATTGCAGCAGTCTCTAAAGCAAAACCCCAAAAGGAAACATGCAAGTCTGCATGACTCATCATCGAACGTACCATGTCCAACAGAGTACGATTTCTCCTCTCAGACACACCATTATGTTGTGGTGTTCTAGGTGGAGTGAGCTGTGATACAATACCACACTCTTTCAGATGATCACGGAACTCATGACTCAGGTATTCGCCACCTCGATCAGATCGGAGTGCTATAACCCTTTTACCCAACTGGTTTTCTACTTCATTCTTGAACTCTTTGAACTTTTCAAAGGTCTCGGATTTGCACTTCATAAGATACACATATCCGTATCTACTGAAATCATCTGTAAATGTAACAAAGTAGAAATACCCACCTCTAGCCATGGAACTCATGGGTCCGCATACATCACTATGTACAACACCCAAGAGATCCTCAGCCCTCTCAGTATAACCAGTGAAAGGAGCTTTAGTCATCTTGCCTAACAAACAAGATTCGTATCGCTCAAATGATTCATAATCAAATGAGTCCAAAAGTCCATCTCTATGGAGCTTGGATATGCGCTTCTCGTTGATATGGCCCAAACGACAATGCCAGAGAAAAGTAGGGTTCGGGTCATTTGTTCTTAGTCTTTTATTATTATCTACATTACAGATCAGATGGTCCAAGTTCAAAACATAAAGACCATTAAACAATTGGGCTACAGCAAAACAAACATCATTCTTAAATATAGAACAACAATTGTTGTTAATTATAAAAGAAAATCCAATCATGTCCAAACATGAAATAGATATAATGTTTCTAGTTATGGCCGGAACAAAATAACAGTTATCTAGTTCTATTACAAGCCCACTGGGCAAAGAAAGTCGATAAACCCCTACGGCTACAGCAGCAACTCTTGCTCCATTGAAGACGCGGAGGTCCACCTCTCCTTTACTCAGCAATCTTCTCCTTCCCAGTTCCTGCACATTTGTACAAATGTGAGAACCACATCCGGTATCCAATACCCAAGATGAAGGAGCAGAAAGGTTTATCTCTATAACGTAAACATTAGAAGCGGTAGTCATACCTCCCCTCAATTTCTGCAGACCCTCAATGTACGAAGGACAGTTCCTCCTCCAATGACCAGCCTTGCCACAGTGGTGGCATTTCCCTTCCTTCACCGTGCTCTTCTTTTTCATCAGTGCTGAAGACTTGGGCTCAAGATATGACTTAGGTTCCACCTTTGTCTTCTTAGAGCCCTTGGCTTTGCCCTTGCCCTTATGCACCATCAGTATGGGGCTGGCAGGCTTGGCCTTCTTCATGTTGATTTCGGCAGTTCTCAACATGCCTAGGAGTTCGGGCAGTGTCTTGTCTATCTCATTCATGTTGTAGTTCAAGACAAACTGCTCATAACTGTCCGGCAACGATTGCAGGATCAGATCCGTGGCCAACTCTTGACCAAGAGGAAAACCCAGTCTTTCAAGGTTCTCTATATACCCAATCATCTTGAGTACGTGAGTCCCTACTGAGTCTCGAACTCCCATCTTGCACTGAAACAACGCTTTTGTGATGTCGAACCTCTCTTGACGAGCCTGCCCTTGAAACATTTTCTTGAGATGCTCGTCAATCTCCTTGCACCCCATGCTCTCATGTTGCTTCTGAAGCTCAGAGTTCATAGTGGCAAGCATAAGGCACTCGACATCTAAAGCGTCGTCAGTATACTTCTTATAAGTATCTTTCTCAGCACGGGAAGAGTTCCCGGTCGGCACCTCGGGGGCTTCTTCTTCCAAGACATAGAGCTTTCGCTCTTGCCTGAGAACAATTCTCAGGTTCCTGTACCAGTCCATGTAATTTGTCCCACTGAGCTTATCCTTCTCAAGGATGGTTCTCAGAGACAACGTGGAGTGTGAAACACTTGCCATGGAATTCTACAAGAATTTATGCAGAATAAAATCAGTACCAAGATTTCAAATACAATTTATTTTAATTTGGACTTCAATTAAAATACTCCCACTATTTTATTCGAAATGATAGCCCTCACTAATAATTCGGAGAGTTCATGCGAGCTACTCTCTTAGTGGACAAGATCTGTATTTCACCAACACAATGAGTCCGCTTTGGCGTTCCTCTCACGATGCGGTTATTTAGGTAGGCAACGCTTGCCAATTGCATCCTCATGCAATTCTTGTATGGTTGGTGAATAACTCCTTATTCGCATCCATCATATGGTGCATGCCAACCCTATACCTCTAGGCACTCAACCTTTGAGGTCACCTAGTTAAGATGGACCCGATGTCGACAGTGGGATATCACAATTATCCGCTCGCACCCTTACCAATATAGATTAATGCACCTTGCTTTGGCAAGCCCACACTTCATCGATCGAGGCAGAAAGAGTGTCATCCATCGGAAGGCATCCGAACACTTAATATTTGATAAAGGGATTTACAATTATAGGTTAACAATTAACCATGATCAACATTTGATCAATGTGCACATCCAAAGAAAAACAATACTAAACCACATGCATCCCTTATGTGCACATCCTCACACCATCAACATTTGACAGAAGGAAGGGCTAAATCTGAACATCCGGAAATTTCCAAATCCTCAGATTTACATGCATTGGACAAAGGCGAAGACAACTCAACTTAAAGCAGTAGACAAGTTCATCTCTCTATGTTGGATTCACAATCCAAAACATACGCGAGGGATGGTTACTGCTAAGGAGACAACAATTTCTAACACTTAGAAATTCCCACGAAATTCCAGAAGTTCTTGGCGGGAAACCAAGACTAAATCTAGGCATTTAGAACACATCTAAATCCCTAGGTTTGCACGCACTGGAATAACAAACTTCCAAAACAACGATCATGGCCGGAACCTCGCTCTGATACCACTGTTCGTTTTTCTCTAAAGGGGTGGCACAACAGTTGTGCACGCAGCGGAAAAATAAACATCAAGAAAAACCCAAAAGAAATAGGATCGGGCCATGACTGTTGAATCAAGAAGTTTACAACAACTAGGGCAACTAATTACCTAGGTGGCGTTGAGTCACAACTCAACGGAGATGCTCCAAATTTCTTCTTCCTGCTAGCGGCGAGTTCTACGTGGAATAGTGTCCACATTTCTGCAGAAGTCCACACGAGCGGGAGAACACCGGGCTTTCCGTCACACGGAAGATCGGGATGGAGAAGACCACACCTCTGCTATTCCACGGACTGCTAGGTCCACACCAGGAAGAGCAGCACCAGCGACAGTCACCGGAGAAGAGGAGGTCAGCGGAGCGAACACGGCGGCGGCGGAACGCTTCCGTCGGCGGCGGGATAGGGATCGGGGAAACGATCGCGGAACAACTTCTGTCAAAATCGATTTGATCGGTAGTAAAAGCACACACCCCCGAAAACCCTAAGTGTCCTATTTATACCAAAGGTATAAATAAACCCAGGAAAATCGCTATCCGCAGACCACCCCAAAATAGGGTTCAGAATCGGCGAGTATCAATCGGCGAGAGTCGGCGAGAATCGATCAGCGAGCATCACCATGGATCGGCGAGAATCAGAGTACAATACTCGACGATTCTCGCCGATCATCGAGCATCACTTGACGATACACGTCGAATCTCGTCGACCGTCGAGCCGCGGTCGACGATACTTGTCGAAGTCGTCGATCGTCGAGAATCAACATATTGATTCTCGACGATTCTCGTCGATCGGCGAGAATCAAAGAGATGATTCTCGTCGATCGGCGGGAATCAGAAAGACTATTCTCGACGAATGCTATCGACCCTCGGACGACAATCTAACCAGCCCTCCAAGGCAACATTTGCCCAACCCGACGATCCTTTAAGGCAACACTTTGCCCATGACCCCATTCAGGTCGGTGATTGGTAACCTTTACCAACACAGTCAGTCATCCAACTTCTCCACAGCCCTTATGTGCGACCCTGCAGGCTCATATTGCGTTGGCAGTGAGATTACATGTTTGATCACTTCTAGATCATAATGGTAACTCCAACATTTACGTATTAATACCAAATTACTACCAAAGGAACATGCATCCTAACTCAGAGCATTCTAGCGGAAGCTTTCTAAAATAGTTATAAGAACCCAAGGCAGAGCATGAATGTCCACTAAAAACACACAGCAGGAATGAGCGTACAAATACACAAAGTACTTGGCCTTATGGCCTTACAAGAGCTTACTTTAAATAATAAATGTCTTCCAAATATCACCACGTAGGCCGGCCACACATGAGCATAAAAGTAAACATTGACTTTTGGCCTTCGAGGGCCTGCCAAGCAACCAGGGCTTCAGCCCGCTACTTGCCACTAGGCTCCGCAGCACCTGCAATCAACATTCCCCCGCAACGGTGGCAAAGAAAAGCAACGGACAGTTAAGGCTGACCAGATTATAACGACAACACTCCTAAATCGGGGCAGCGGTGCTCCTTCCCTGCATTTTATTAGTATAACAAACAAGTTAGTGAAAGTACAATTTAAGCACACTTCACCACAGGCGTAGGCGCGCAGGGCCACACACCCCGTGCTCTCAGGGCACAATCTCGGGGTACCCGGTCCACCACCTCCCCCAGGGAGGCAGCATCGTGAGCATTCAAGTCTTTCTGTCCGAAGCGTAAGACCTGCCCTCTATGCCATCGGTAGGCCCCTAAAACAAAACCACACAGAGCGGGAAAGGTTCCACTCAACCCGTTGCTCATATCGCCACGTCAATTTAATTCATCGGCGCAGGTTAAGTTTCCCCGAAGCCTGAGTATCGATCATACAATATTACATAACCCAGTTTTGTACAAGTTGTCTCCCAGGCCACCAAGATGGCAGAACCACGCATCTGCCCAGTTTTCTAGGTTCACCTTATGGTAAGTCCTCAAGGCTCTCTATTGCAATATACCACATAGAAAACCCGAAAACAACCATCGGCACGGAGACTTCTCCGACTATTCATGCATAATTGATGCGTTGAACGACAAGTGTACCGATCGCACAAGTAATATAAAATGGGATGTCCCCAAGTATCGATCTCATCAAGGAACACAGTAAGGGGGGAGTTAATATCGAGGAGGATGAAAGGGAAACTAGATCTGATATACTCTAGAGGGGGGGGGGGTGAATAGAGTATATGGTGCTTTTAAAACACAAAAAAAAAACTTTTGCAAAGCTTTACAACAATTGTTGTAATGAGTGTGAGCAGGGAAGCAGAAATAAAACAAATCACAAAACTAAGCTATCCAAGAGCTAAGCACAAGAAAATCTAGGCCAGAAACAAAAAGAAAACAAGCAGAACCAGAGGACACAAGGAAATATAGTGGTTCCCCAAACTTGGGTACATCCACTCTTCTACCACCCTAGGTAGGAATCCACTGCAGGATGAGTTGATCAGGTGTCCTGGGCACCAATGAGCTTTTGATAAGGTGCTCAAAAACCAAATCAGATTTTTTGATCAGGTGTCTTGCCACCAATGAGCTTTTGACAAGGTGCTCAAAAACCAGATTCAAACTTTTGAAGGGAGTTTGAAAAACCCTTTACAATGTGGGGGTGAGAGAGTTATGACAGTCTTCTCTTTCTCAATCAACTGAGAAGACTAAGTGGATTGATGTTAAAGCTCCCCCTGAATCCTTAAAATCTTCAGGAAGAAAAGCTTTGCTGAGGGTGATAGGCCTTCAAAGATAGATCTCCAGCAATAGATGATTTCAGCAAGCTGAAATGTTGAGTGTCTGGAGTCTTGAAATGGTGTTGGCCTTGAACACTTTGAGAGCTGAAGAGATCTGAAGAATGCTTGATCTCTTTGATGAGTGTTCTTCAGAATTCTTCTTGACAGAAAATTTTGAAAGAGTCTCTGTATACTTAGTTGTGTGTCCTATTCTTGTCAATCTCTATCTTGATTCAAAAACATTCTATCTTTTATTCTCTGTGCCAGAATAGAATATCACTCTATCAAAGATAGCTGTTGGTCTGCATTGATTACAGCCTTAATTGCATAATTTCTTCTGAAGGAAAGTCCACTGAATTATTCCTTGAAAAATCCCTTGAAAGTTGGTCCAGAAGTAAATGAAAACGGCTAGCAGATCTTCTGAATTAAATGCAGAATATCTTCTAACTGATTTGAATTTGAATTCTGGAAGATAACTGAAAACGTCGAACTGAGCTCTGCTATCGTCGAGCTGAGCTCAGCGAACTGGAAAATTCAAGCAACAAAATAATCGTCGATCTGAGCTCAAAGATCGTCGAACTGAGCTCAGAGATAAGGATCCAATGCAGAGTCAAAATCGTCGACCTGAGCTCACCGATCGTCGAATGGAGTTCGACGATATTGCGAAGTTGAGCTCAGCGATCGTCGAGTGGAGCTCGACGATATTATGAGGTTGAGCTCAGCGATCGTCGAATGGAGCTCGACGATCTGTAGAAGTTGAGCTAGACGATCGTCGACCGGAGTTCGACGAATCGTCGTGCTGAGCTCGACGATTAGACTTGGTCTACAGAAAAACTTGCTCTTCAGGGCAGCTTCCAATCCTAGACTTCTAACCCTTAGACTCAATTCTAATTGACCTATTAAGCTATACAGAAGGTCAAACACAGATTCCTAGAGACATAGTGATCCTGACCCAAATTAGTAATAGGGTGCTCCAACAATCTCGCCCTATTTGGGTTAGGAAAACTATTTACAGACTTTGGAAAAATTAAATAACATCATACAATCAGAAAAGCATAAAAACAACAACAGCTAGACACATTGCAGAAACATCACAGAGATACATATATATATGACATCCAGATAGCAGTTCAGAAAAACCAAAGATTGTCACCTTACAGAGTTACTTCTTCTCTTTGCTTTTAACCATCTTGATTTCTCTGTTAGGGTTCAGGGCTTCCTTGTTAGACCTAGTGTCATCAGCTGCACCCAAGTATGTTTGCTTTGAAGTCCTGGGAACCACAGCAGCAGGATGCAACTCCATGTATCTGTCTGCATCAAAGAACTTGCTGGAGGCATATCTTTCTAACTCCTTTTGTCTTTGCTCTGACATGGTAGAAATATTAGAAGTGTCTAAGCCTTGCTCTCTGGCTTTCTTTATCTGGTCTAATGCAGCCATTTCTTTCATTCTAGCAGTCCAAGAGGCTGGGTTCTTTTCAGGGTCCTCAAATGGTATAGGTGGCTCATACCTGTTGGAAGAAGTGTCTTGAGGAGGCCTAGCAGACACTGTCTCTTTGAGCTTAAAGGGGAATGGACCAGAAGTAGTATCAGATGAAGCATGTCCTCCCCTGGAGTAAGGGTGCTGCCTGGAATGCCCTTTAGAATATACCTGAATATCTCTATTGACTTCCCCTGTATCCTCCTCTCCTGGAATAAGAACCCCTAGATTGGCTTTCCCTTTGATAAGATCTGGCATGGGGTTGATAGGGAGCCTGGCTTCTAGCTGGGGCTTGACTGGCAGAGCTTCCACCTGCACCTGCATCAGGAGGAGGTGGTGGAGGAGGATAAGGGTGCTGGAACTGGGAGGAGCCCTTCTCATACTTTCTTTTCTTCTTCATTGCTTTCAGCTGATTTTTAGAGTACTGCATCCAATGTTCAGTAATTTGGCAGTTATGCAGAATATAGTAAGGAATATCATTATCATCTTTTACTTTTGCAGGAGGAACCCTTTTCATAGCCTTGCTTCTAGCTTTCCTCTTCCTGACAATAGTGGCAGCAGAGTCATCAGAGTCTGTCTTGAACTCATCAGAGTCAGAACTCTGGGCATCATATATAGCATCTATCTTCTTCATAAGATCTTTCTTCAGTTGAATTGCAGCAGATGAGGCAGAAGCAGAAGGGGCAGCAGCAGGAACAGCAGCAAATACAGCAGCAGATACAGGAACAACAGCAGATGGGGCAGCAGATGCAGCAGCAGATACAGAAGGAGAAGCAGAAACAGCACTAGTAACTTCAGGAGTGATGGCAGCAGCATGTTCAGTAACAACAACAAAATCTTCAGCAGATGGAGCAACAGAAGCTGGAGAAGTGATAGTAGCAGTGACATCATTAGAATCTGCAGCAGGCTCAAACACAGTGGCCTCTGTCATCAGAAAATCCTGGGATGTTTGCTCATCAGAAGCAATTTGAATTTCAGCAGCAGGGAGAACAACTTCAGCATTAGCATCAACAATTTCAGAAGCAAAGGCAGACCTTTCTTCATCAGCAGCAGCAGCAGTAATCACTGAGAGTACAAAGGAGGAAATAATGCTGGGGTCACAGCCAGAGAAAGGTACCAGAGCCTTGGACAGATCTTCTGGGGCCTGGACAGCATTAGGCACTGGGAGATGGCTGAAGTATGCAGTATCAAAGGCAGAAAGCAAAGACCTTAGGTCTATTGCCAAAACTGCAGTAAGAGCCTGGACTGGAGTAGCAGCAACAGGAGCAGCAGATACAAAAACAACAGCAGCAGCAGCAGTAGTATCAACAACAGGAGCAGAAGAAGCAGCAACAGCAGCATGAAGGCTGGCTTCATATGGCATCTCCCCCTGCCTGGATGCAGATACATCTGTATCAAGGCACACTACTGTAGGTGCTGAAATGGTTGTTGGAGATGGAATTGATGTTGGAGATGAGCTGGAGATGGTAATTGTGGATGAAGCTGGAATGGTGGATGGAAGAGGTAGGGTTGGGCTTGGTGGAGGAGAGGAAGCAGCAACAGCAGCAGCCAGGTCTTATGCAGGAGCAGAGACCTGTGGGGGAGTGACTCTTTGAGTCCTGGTGCCTGAGGGAGCACTAGAAGAGGGCCTGCTGGGCTTGCTTATCTGCCTGTCCCACTTGCCAAAGAGGGCACAGGTGAGTCTCTTGGAGGCATTAATGTGCACTCCAGAGGAGACCAGCATGGCAGGGCATTTGTTTTGCAAGAAGACTCCAAGGATCCTTCCAAAATTAACAAAACTTTTATTGATTTTCTTCTTTATCAGGTCAAAGAAGACCTCTCCCCAGTTCAAGCTTTTCTTATCTACCAGAGCTCCCATGAGGCAGAGCTGATGTCTGGAGATAGTATCATGAGCTGAGTGCTTTGCCAGCAGCACTTTTCCTACAACATCTGCTAGGAACCTGTACTCAACAAACAAGTTCCTTTTGAATAACTTGCTAGGGTTTCCCTCTGGATGACCCATCCTGGCAAGTATATCAGAAAATTCCTCCCTAGATAATTCAGCAGAGTCTTCTCCATTTCCCAAACCAAAGACCTCTGTTAAAACTGTGGGGGTCAGAGGTACCTGAGTTTCAGCAATAGATCCAACTATTGTGTTGTTGTCAAGGTTGTGAGCAGTATAGACCCATTCCTTTATTTCATCTGAAGCAAGCTTGATTCTAGTGGTCATGAGGGCAGACAAGTTCTGATCCTTGAATAAACTCAAAATGTCCAGATCAATAGTGTTGAATGAGTCCAGATCAGTAGTGTTGGAAGATTTGATCAGTAGTGTTGAATGAGTCCAGATCAATGTCGAATCCTGCATCGAACTTCATGGCGGCTAGAACAGCAACTGATACGACCATTGTACCTGCAAAAATTTCACAAACAAAACGAACAAGCGTAGAACTGTTTGGAGGGAAGAAAATTCTTGCAGAGAAATCGAAAGCGCAAGAGAGAACGACGGCAAAAAATGAGTTTTATATTAGGGTTCAACGCAGAATTGGAAAGATCGTTGAACTCAGTTCGACGATCGAGGCTTCGAAAGGAATCTGAAGAGACTCCAACAACGTCGATCTCCGTTCGACGATCTGGAAAGGCGTCGAGCTCCGTTCGACGATCGTTCAGGGGACAAAATCGTCGAGCGCCGTTCGACGATCGTTGACCGGAAGAGATAGTTCATACTATCAGAGGGGCGCCGAACTCAGTTCGACGATTCTAGGAATCGTCGAACTCCGTTGGACGATCTTTGGGGAAATCGTCGAGCGCAGTTCAGAGATCAGAAAATTCTAGACACTAAGAAAAAAACAGAATTTTTGCCTAGTCTTGGTCAATTTTTAGCTTTCCAAAATCTTGGGTATTATTTAAGACTTCCTCCATCTAACATTCCTAACTGATTTAGGAAGAAAGTGTGTTTCTTTTCATCCAAAGGCTTGGTGAAAATATCTCCCCTTTGTAAATCAGTTGGGACATATTGCAGTTCAATTTTATTCTTTTCAACATTGTCCCTTAAGAAGTGATGCCTAATCTCTATGTGTTTTGTCCTACTATGGAGGACTGGATTTTGAGCTATGGAAATAGCACTTGTATTGTCACAAAAGATTTTTGACTTCTCTAAGTTGTAACCATAGTCTAGAAGTTGATTTTGAATCCACAGTATTTCTGAACAACAACTACATGCAGCCATATATTCAGCTTCAGCAGTTGAAGTTGACACAGATGTTTGTTTCTTACAAAACCAAGAGACAAGTCTATCACCAAGGAACTGACAAGTTCCACTGGTACTTTTCCTGTCAATTCTGCATCCAGCATAATCAGCATCAGAGAATCCAGTTAACTAAAATGCTGAATCTTTTGGATACCAGAGACCTAGATTTGGACAACTTTTAACATACCTGAGAATCCTCTTTACTAATGTTAGGTGTGACTCTCTAGGGCTTACTTGGAACCTAGCACATATACATGTAGCAAACATTATATCTGGTCTACTAGCTGTAAGATACAGTAAAGAGCCAATCATTGCTCTATATGTTGTCTGATCAACAGGTTTCCCATGTTCATCAGCATCCAATACAACATTGGTAGGCATGGGTGTTTTCATACAAGATGCCTCAGACATACCAAATTTCTTAACCAACTCATTAGCATATTTGGTTTGAGAAATAAAGATGCCTTCAGCATATTGTTTGACTTGCAATCCTAGGAAGAAGGATAGCTCACCCATGCTACTCATCTCAAATTTAGAATGCATTAGATTAGAAAACCTTCTGCACAATTTTGAGTCAGGAGAACCAAAAAATGATATCGTCTACATAAATTTGTACTAGTAGGGTATGGGACTTATGGGTTCTAATAAAAAGAGTTTGGTCTACTCTACCCCGGATAAAACCATTTTCCAAGAGAAAGCATGCTAGGGTCTCATACCATGCTCTAGGAGCTTGCTTGAGACCATATAATGTTTTATTTAATCTAAAAACATAATCAGGATAAGTTGGAGAGATAAAACCTGGAGGTTGTCTGACATATACTTCCTCTTTAATGTCTCCATTTAAGAAAGCACTCTTGACATCCATCTGATAAATCTTGAAGCCTTTGTGAGCTGCATAAGCTAAAAATATCCTGATGGCTTCTAATCTTGCAACAGGTGCAAAGTTCTTGTCGTAGTCAATTCCTTATTCTTGAGAATATCCCTGGGCAACTAGCCTTGCCTTGTTCCTTATTATTACTCCTTGATCATCCAGTTTATTTCTGAATACCCATTTTGTTCCAACAATGGAATGATCCTTAGGCTTTGGCACTAGTTCCCATACTTTGTTCCTCTCAAATTGATGCAACTCCTCTTGCATGGCAATGATCCAGTGTGGATCTTGCTCTGCATCTTGAATGGACTGAGGTTCAATTTGAGAAAGAAAGCAAGTGTGCAACAGGTTTTGGTTGACCTGATTTCTGGTTTGCACACCAGCTGAGATTTCTCCAATTATCTGGGAAATTGGATGGTCTCTTGATGTTACTAGATCAACAGGGGGTGTTGATTGTTCACCAACCTGTGTTGTTGTTTCCTCTTATGGTACAACAACTGGCTCTTCAGGTTGTGCTTCAATGTGTTGAGCATTCCCTTCATCTTCACTGCTTTCATCCTCTTGAGCAACCTGTAACTTGTTCATATCTTCAACTAGAGAGAGTTCCTGCAAAGGTTCTATGGTAGAAGAAATCTTCTCCTTGAAAGACATGTTAGTTTCATCAAAAGAAACATGACAAGATTCCTCAATTTTCAAAGATGATTTATTATAGACCCTATAGGCCTTGCTGATCATGGAGTATCCCAGAAACACTCCTTCATCAGCTTTGACTTGAAATTTTGCTAAATATTGCTTGTCATTATTGTGAATATAGCAAATGCAACCAAAAATTCTGAAATAGTCAACTTTAGGTTTCTTCCCTTTGAGTAATTCATAGGGAGTCTTTCCCTTTAGTTTATGTATCAGACTTCTGTTCAGCACATAGTTGGAGGTGTTCACTGCCTCTGCCCAAAAGGATAGAGGTAGATGAGCATCTGACAATAATGTAGTGGCAGATTCAATAAGAGTTCTATTTTTCCTTTCAGCTACCCCATTTTGTTGAGGAGTTCTAGGAGCTGAGAAAGTATGCCTGATCCCTTCACTCTGACAGAACTCTTGCATAAGAAGAGAATCAAACTCTGTCCCATGATCACTTCTGATCAGGGCAATGTGAGTATTGAACTCAATCTGTATACATTTGAGAAACTCTGTTAGACACTTAAAGTTATCAGACTTCTTCCTTAGAAAGAACACCCAAGTGAATCTAGAGAAGTCATCTACAATTACTAAAGTGTAGGATTTCCCTCCTAGGCTTTGTACTGTGATGGGTCCAAATAGATCCATGTGTAACAGATACAATATCCTAGGTGAATCACTCTTATTAAGTGACTTAAAACTGTTTTTAGTTCGCTTGCCTAATTGACAAGCCTTGCAGAGTCCTTCCTTCTTGTAGGGGCCAGAAGGTAGTCCTCTAACAAGGTTGTCCTTGGAGAGCCTAGCAATAGTTCTAAGGTTTAGGTGTCCTAGTCTTTTATACCATAAAACATTTGGTCTACAAACTGAGTTAAACAGGCAAATATCTATATCAGTTGAAAGAAAGTCTACTAGATAGATGTTACCTTTCCTTTTACCTGTCAACACAGTTGTGTTATCCTCTGACTTGATTTTGCATAAGGTTTTGTTGAAGGTCACCTGGTAGCCTTCATCACACAGCTGACTGATGCTGATTAGGTTATGCTTCAGTCATTCCACATATGCTACCTTCTTGAAGGTTACTGAACCAATCTGGACTGCACCATATCCTTTAGTTTGTCCAAAGTTGGAATCACCAAAGATAACCTTAGGTCCAAGCTTGGCTCTAAAGGCAGTGAGGTTGTCCTTGTTCCCTGTCATATGCTTAGAGCACCCACTATCCAAATACCATTGCTGGTTAGATGTTGGATAGATCTTCACCTGCACATAAAACAATTCACTTGTTTTTGACCCAGTTTACCTTGGGCCTAGGTTGATAACCTCTAAATTCAGAAATGAAAGACATCCCTGGCTGACTCTTATATCCTTCAGGATGATATCTCCTTGGAGGTATAATCCATTCAGTATAAGGGTTAAAGGTTTGGGATGAAGAACCCTTAGGATTCAATTTTGACTTGCCTTTGAAAGAGTTTCCAGAGCTCTGACCTCTGTTCGACGATCTTGGAGCTGCGTTCGACGATCGTGAGTCAGATCGTCGAGCTCCGTTCGACGGTCGACTATGGCTGAGGTCAGGTATATGGGATCGTCGACCTGCGTTCGACGACTTTGGCTGAGATCGTCGATCTGCGTTCGACAATCTGTCCTGAGATCGTCGAGCTGCGTTCGGCGATCGTCGATCTTCATTCGGCGATCGTCGATCTCCGTTCGACGATTTGTGCTGGGACTTAGTTTTCTGAGGCAGATCAGAATTTTTCCTGGCAACCTCTACAACTCCCTTTCCCTTGTCAGAAATGAACTTGATAGGAGTTGTCAGAACAATAGGTTGGCTGGATGAGGCACCCAAGCCCAGTGTACTGTTGAATCTTGAGTTCACTGTGCTTGTGATGTCCATCAGCTTGATGCTTCTCCCATTAAGGGATTCTTCAAGCTTCTTGGCCTCAGAGAGCTCACTTTTCAGTGTAGCTATCTGTTCCCTATAGTTCTCCAACTCCTAAGAGAGTTTGAGGTTTTCTGACTTTAAAACATTTTGTTCAGATAATTGATTTCTGAGAGAGATGATCTCTTTCTCAGACTTTAGCAGGTCTAAACATAGTGCTTTAAATTCAGATTTAAAATCTTCTGAAGTAAAATCAAAAGAGCTGATTACCTGATCTTCTTCAGGTTGAGTCTCTGAGTCTGACTCTGACTGCTCTTCCTCTGAGTTGTGTTGTGAGGCATTGATTGTCATCATGCAGAACTCCTTTTCCTCTGCATCATCCTCATCATCACTGGAGCTGGAAGAGGCTTCTGACTCCTCTTCAGTCTCACTCCAGGATTCACCAACAAACCCTTTCCTTGTATGCTTATTTTTGCTGAAAGAAGGTTTGCTATTGCCACTCCTTTTGGAGTCTTTCTCCTTTCTTCTCTCTTTTCTTTCCCTTCTGTCCTTGTTCTTGTTCTCTGGACAGTCAGGAAATATATGCCCTGGTTTCCTGCAACCAAAGCAAATAATGTCTTTGTTATTGCCAATGGACTTGTCATACCTTGGCTTATCCTGCTCCTTGTATGATCTTCTTCTGAAGTCCTTTCTGGACATCTTATAGAATCTTTTGGCCAACAAGCTGAGAAGTTCATCATTGCCTGTTCCTTTTTCTTCAGGCAGATCCTCAGTTGCCTTGAACGCTATGCTCTTCTCCTTTCTTGTGGCTGGTGAAGCAGCCTTCTGTTCTTCCTCTCTGTTCTTGATGAGTAGCTCATAAGATTTGAGCTTACCCAACAAGGCTTCAGTGGTGATCTCATTCAGACTTCTGGCATCTTTAATTTGCCAGATTCTTGAATCCCAAGTGCTGGGAAAGCACATTAGGATCTTGTCATTAAGTTCTGTCAGTGAGATCTCTTTGTCTAATGTCCTCAGTTCACTGACAATTAGACTCAGTCTGTTGTACATGTCTCCCACTGACTCAGTTTCTCCCTTCTTGAAGTTCTCATATTGGGAGATAAGATGGGATCTTCTGTCCTTTCTCTCATCAGCTGAGCCTGAAACTATTTCTGAGAGCTTGTCCCAAATCTCCTTTGCTGAATTACATTCAGCTACCTTTTGAAAAATGTCATCTGACATTGTCTGAGCTAGAATGTTCATAGCCTTGGCATCAGCTACTTTCCACTTTTTGATGTCAGCATCTGTTCCTGATGGAGGTGGAACAGCATTTGTGCTTGTGCTCTCTGGGGGTCTTGGACACACTGTCAAAACAGAATTAAAAATATCTTCGTCAATAGAATTCATGTAGAGTCTAATCCTTGCTTTCCAAAGTGCAAACTTTGACAGATTGCACACTAGAGGTCTGGTGCTAGCATAATCTTTGTTTTGGGCCATGATTTGTGCAAATAAAATCTAATAATAACAAAAAGATCTAGTTTGGGATCTTGGGGTTCAGGTGTTAGCCTGTACAACCAATCAGGTATGGTATGTTTAACCAACCTCGCTCTGATACCAATTGAAAGGGAAACTAGATCTGATATACTCTAGAGGGGGGGTGAATAGAGTATATGTTGCTTTTAAAACACAAAAAAAAACTTTTGCAAAGCTTTACAACAATTGTTGTAATGAGTGTGAGTAGGGAAGCAGAAATCAAACTAATCACAAAACTAAGCTATCCAAGAGCTAAGCACAAGAAAATCTAGGCCAGAAACAAAAAGAAAACAAGCAGAACCAGAGGACACAAGGAAATATAGTGGTTCCCTAAACTTGGGTACATCCACTCTTCTACCACCCTAGGTAGGAATCCACTACAGGATGAGTTGATCAGGTGTCCTGGGCACCAATGAGCTTTTGATAAGGTGCTCAAAAACCAAATCAGATTTTTTGATCAGGTGTCTTGCCACCATTGAGCTTTTGACAAGGTGCTCAAAAACCAGATTCAAACTTTTGAAGGGAGTTTGAAAAACCCTTTACAGTGTGGGGGTGAGAGAGTTATGGCAGTCTTCTCTTTCTCAATCAACTGAGAAGACTAAGTGGATTGATGTCAAAGCTCCCCCTGAATCCTTGAAATCTTCAGGAAGAAAAGCTTTGCTGAGGGTGATAGGCCTTCAAAGATAGATCTCCAGCAATAGATGATTTCAGCAAGCTGAAATGTTGAGTGTCTGGAGTCTTGAAATGGTGTTGGCCTTGAACACTTTGAGAGCTGAAGAGATCTGAAGAATGCTTGATCTCTTTGATGAGTGTTCTTCAGAATTCTTCTTGACAGAAAATTTTTAAAGAGTCTCTGTATACTGAGTTGTGTGTCCTATTCTTGTCAATCTCTATCTTGATTCAAAAACATTCTATCTTTTATTCTCTGTGCCAGAATAGAATATCACTCTATCAAAGATAGCCGTTGGTCTGCATTGATTACAGCCTTAATTGCATAATTTCTTCTGAAGGAAAGTCCACTGAATTATTCCTTGAAAAATCCCTTGAAACTTGGTCCAGAAGTAAATGAAAATGGCTAGCAGATCTTCTGAATTAAATGCAGAATAACTTCTAACTGATTTGAATTTGAATTCTGGAAGATAACTGAAAACGTCGAACTGAGCTCTGCTATCGTCGAGCTGAGCTCAGCTAACTGGAAAATTCAAGCAACAAAATAATCGTCGATCTGAGCTCAAAGATCGTCGAACTGAGCTCAGAGATAAGGATCCAATGCAGAGTCAAAATCGTCGACCTGAGCTCACCGATCGTCGAATGGAGTTCGACGATATTGCGAAGTTGATCTCAGCCATCGTCGAGTGGAGCTCGACGATATTATGAGGTTGAGCTCAGCGATCGTTGAATGGAGCTCGACGATCTGTAGAAGTTGAGCTAGACGATCGTCGACCGGAGTTCGACGAATCGTCGTGCTGAGCTCGACGATTAGACTTGGTCTACAGAAAAACTTGGTCTTCAGGGCAGCTTCCAATCCTAGACTTCTAACCCTTAGACTCAATTCTAATTGACCTATTAAGCTATACAGAAGGTCAAACACAGATTCCTAGAGACATAGTGATCCTGACCCAAATTAGTAATAGGGTGTTCCAACAGAGGACTTGAGATTGAAGTCCTTTGGTCAGAGTTAACTACGGTGGTTTTGATGGTTGCGGAAACAGAAAATAAAACACTAAGAACTTCTCCTATGCAACGCAGCTATGCGATACTTCGCCATGCGGGATGGAAGACTACATGCACCGCTATGCACCGAATCGCTGGGCGGATGGACAAGTATGCAGGCGTAAGAATCAGAATTTTAGGGTCGTAAACACCTCTTCGCTGTGCACGCTTCTAGCAATTGCTAGAACAGCAAGAACGTATGGATGTCAGATGGAAGGATGGCACAACTCAAGCAACTTAAGCATGTTGAATTCTGTGAAGTGAAAGTGGGTGAATGGAAGGCTTGGACCTATCCACATGGACTACGTGGACAGGGTTGGCGGACTGCTAAGACGGCAGGGATGTTACAGGCAGTTTGCTCTGTGGTGGACTGGGCGGTCTGTTCTCGCATACAACGCGGACAGCATCAGCGGTCTGTCAGGCCGGTGTATACTCAGCAGGCAGTTAAATCCCAGGAAGTAACCGGGCGGATAGAAATTATATCCGCGGAGTCCGGCATGAAGCAGACTGAAGAACTGGAGCTCGGCATACCGGTTTGGCAGTTGCCTTGGTCTTGCTCTGGTGAAGCGGCAAGTGGAAGCCGTGGAGACCGCCGGTCAACGTGGACATAAGATGGAGGTCGCCCGGTATGGCGGGTTAGACCCAGTGTCCGCCAGTAAATGTGAACTGGCCCTTGTGGCCAGTAAACTTGACTTGGTGGGTGCTGAACCAAGTCCAGGTTGGCTCAGTCAGGGGAGAACGTGCAGTGGAGCGCGGGCTGTTTTCTCAGTCCGCCAAGCTCAGTATTAGTGTTGTTGCCTTGATTGCTAGCTTGGGGATATGTGGACTGGATTATTGCCTGTGCAAGAGTGTACGGACTGGAGCTAGAGTCCGCTGAGTTTGGTTAGCCTTGTGATGAGGTGATGAACTTAGGGAAGCGGACTGGAATAGTCTGCGTTATTGCGGACTGGAGTGTGATGTTTAAGCAGACTAGATGGGCGTGTCTGCTGAGTCCGGCAGATGCCTTGTGAATAAGGCAATGGACTCTGGATGTGCGGACAGGAGCCAGGTGTTCGCTGAGTCCGGCAGGTGCCTTGATGGCAAGGCTGCGGGCTCGGTTTAAGCGGGCTGGCACTGTGTCCGTGGATTGGCGGACACAGCTGATGCGGAGTCCGGTTGTGGTCCTGGCTTGGCCTTCGGCAGCAAGGCAGACTTGAGAATGGAGTCTGGCCTTGGAGAAGCTAGGGCGGACTGGCTATCTGTACAGGAACGACGAACTGGTGTGTGTCCGCGGGTTGGCGGACACACTTGTTCTTGCTGCGGGATGTGGCGGTGATGCTATCGGCTAGGGCGGTGACCATACTCATCATCGTGCCTATAATAGGACCCATGTCACATCAGGAGATAGGAACCCGACCGAACTAAGTGAACAGTATCTTGAGCCTGCGTAAGTTGTTGCAGAATGGACTTTGGTGTCCGCGCGGTTTAAATAGTTGATGGGTGTGCTGTGCAGGTTGTGCGGATAGCGCTGGAAAGCCAGGACTTGGGCTATAATTCTGGTCAGGAATAGTGCGGACTCTGCGGTTAAGCAACAGGTCGCGGATAGCTACGAGGCGGTCTTCTCTTGTGCAACTTGGTCCGGGGTTCAGGAAGTCGCCTACTTCAAGCGGACTGTTCTATTCGGTAGAGCAGCGTGTGCGGTCTGGCGGCTAGGAGACCTGCAGATTAGCAGTGAAGAGATAAGCATTGGAGTAAGGGGTAGTCCGCGCGGCTTGGGTTGTGGTCTGGCGACCTGGCAGACTGAGCGGACTCCACAGCAGTAGACCGGAGGCTTGTGGATCGAGTCCGCACGGCTTGTCATGTTTCTTGTCTTTGTAACTGTCTCTGCTCTCCTGGTGTGGTTGTTGGTGAAGCATGTCTCTCCATGTATGTCTTGCCTTGTAAAGAAGTTTGCTCTTAATCAATAAAGACGTTTGTGCTGCCTGTGTTGCTGGTTGTTACTGCTTTGTTGAGATAACCCCTGCTAACTCCAAGATCCGGGAAAACGTTCAACATTATAAGTGGAGGTTTCCTCCTTCGATTTGTTGAGTTTCAACAGGGTATCCGAGGAGGCCTGTGCAGGTTTGTTGAAATTTCAACATGGTATCAGAGCGAGGTTGGAGTGGTCAAGCAGTGCTCAATGAATGTAGTTGCTCTTGTGTAGAGGAAATAAGTGGTAGGACCATGCCAGCGGAAGATGCAAGTTGTCTTGGAATTGATCTTCTTACAAAGACGAACTTTGAAAGGTGGAAGTCTTGTATGAAGAGCTTTCTTCTTGGCGAGGACCTTTGGGAGGTTGTATGCGGAGCAGGAAGACAAGAGGCTACTGCTGGCAATGCTGAGGAGATGAGAGCTTGGAAGGAGACAAATGCGAAAGCGGAGTCTATTCTCAAGCAGGTGATCTCATCGGGGCTCTTGGATCACATCAGTGGATGTCGGTTAGCTGCGGAGGTTTGGACTTCCCTTGTTGGGTTATTCAAGAAGGAGGTGAAGGTTGCTATGGAATTTGGTCCCTCTACTTCATATCAGGAAGAAAGGAGTGCTTCTCCTAGGCGTGATAGGAAGAGGAAGGAAGGACCAAGGTGCTATAAATGCAAGCAGCAAGGTCATCTCAGGAAGGAGTGCAAGGTTGTCTTGCTCTCTGCGAACATGGCTCAAGTAGGGAGGAAGGAGAAGAACGTTGTTGGGTTATCAACAAGTTTTGGAGCTGATCGGATGAAAGCCAGTGATAGTGCAGCTATCTAGCATGAAAGACTGGGGCATGTAGGGATGGACAAGCTGAAAGCAATGGCAGGAAGAAGACTCATAAGAGGGATGCTTAGGTTGTCATCCTATGATGATGGTAGGGGGTGTGCGGGATGTCAACAAAGTGAAGCTTATTTTTTCATGGTTGATAAAGCACAATCCAGATGTAAAGCACCGTTGGCAGTTGTCCACTGTGCTCTTGTGGGATCGACCGTCACAGCCAGTCTTGGAGGCAGCAGGTTCATGCTGATATTGGTTGATGACTATTCAAGGTATACATGGGTATACTTCATGAAGAAGAAGTCCAACATGATGTACTTGTTAGTGGAGTTCAAGAAGCTTGTGGAAGGCCAGCTTGGCCTGAGGATCAAGGTGCTGAGAACAAGCATCGGTAGTGAGTTTGGCTCAACCGAGTTCTCAAACTTTTTCAGGAAGCAAGGGATCTGGAAGGAGCTTTCTTCTATACATACTTCACAATAAGGTAGTGTTGAAGCTCGGATAATCCATTGGTTAACGGAGACCTGCAAGTGTTGGCTTCAGAGTAAAGGCGTTCCGAAGGCTCTTTGGGCGGAGGGGATGGCCTGTGCTGCTCATGTCATCAACCGGATGCCTCTTAGTCCGATCATAGTGAAGACTCCTTATGAGCTGATGTTCTGAGTAAAGCCCAGCGTGAAGCACCTTCGGGTTTTTGGATCTACCTGCTACATACACTCTCCAGGTGCTCTCAAGACAAAGCTAGCCTTTGTTGGGTATGATGAGCAGAGGAGAAGATGGAGGTGTATGGATCCTGCGACGAAGAAACTTATAGTGTCTAGTGACATTGTCTTCAATGAGTTGACGTCGTATTGGGGTAGCTCTCATGTGGAGCTAGAGATTAGCAGGTCAGATGGTGGGCTGAAGGAGGCTGCTGCTAAGGAAGTGGAGCTGCCTGAGTCACCAGGAGCTCCAGGTTATTCTAGCTTCGGGGCAAAGGCGTCAGGGTCAGGAAGTAGGGGGAGCGATACTCCAAGTACTTCTGGCTCGAAGGCGGAGGCTTCTGATTTAGGAAGCAGGAGGAGTGATGTTCCAAGAAGTTCTTGTTCAAGAGGGTAGTCTTCTGGTTCAGGTAGTAGGGGGAGCGTTGCTCCAGGTGCTTCTGGTTCCAGTAAAGAGGTGTCTTGTTCAGGGGCAAGGGGAGCATTGTTCCGGGATTGCCCGGAAATGGAGCTGGTTCAGAAGCAGCAGAGGTGGCGAGCCATGATCAGGTTCTTCGGAGATCGAAGAGGATCAGTAAGCCACCAACTCGATATATCGAACGGAACACGGCGGACTTAGTCCCGTGTTTCTTTGTTAGCCCTCATGTCGAGCAAGGTACTTCTGGCTGTGATGACCCCACTAGAATCAAGGAGGTGATTGACACCAAGGATAAAGAGGTGACTTCTCTTAGAAGTAATGAGGCTTGGGCTTTTGTGCCCAAGGTAGTTGGTGATACTCCTGTGATGCATGAGTGGAGGTTAAAGCTAAGGAAGGTAGAGGGAAGCATGGCTCTGTTTTGGAGATGCTGGAGGGCTCCCCCATGGTCCATGATATGTGGGGTGAGGACTATGTCTTGGACACCTCTTCATAGATGCTATCGGAGGGACCAGGTGCAAGGTTACGGGAGCTGTTAGAGTTATTCAGCACTTCTCACTTCAAGGGGGAGTGTTGAATTCTGTGAAGTGAAAATGGGTGAATGGAAGGCTTGGACCTATCCACGTGGACTACGCGGATAGGGTTGGCAGACTGCTAAGACGACAGTGATGTTGCAGGCAGTTTGCTCTGTGACGACCTGGGCGGTCTGTTCGCGCGGACTACGCGGACAGCAGCAGCGGTCTGTCAGGCCGGTGTATACTCAGCAGGCAGTTAAATCCCAGGAAGTAACCGGGCAGATAGAAACTATATCTGCGGAGTCCGGCATGAAGCGGACTGAAGAACTGGAGCTCGGCAAACCGGTTTGGCAGTTGCCTTGGTCTTGCTCTGGTGAATCAGCAAGTGGAAGCCGCGGAGACCGCCGGTCAGCGCGGACAGAAGCTGGAGGTCGCCCGGTATGGCGGGCTAGATCCCGTGTCCGCCAGTTAGTGCAGACTGGCCCTTGTGGCCAGTAGACTGGACTTGGTGGGTACTGAACCAAGTCCAGGTTGGGTCAGTCCGGGGAGATCGTGCAGTGGAGCACGGGCTGTTTTCTCAGTCCACCAAGCTCAGTAGCAGTGTTGTTGCATTGATTGCAAGCTTGGGGATATGCGGACTGGAGTATTGCCTGTGCAAGAGCATGCGGACTGGAGCGAGAGTCCGTTGTGTTCGGTTAGCCTTGTGATGAGGTGATGAACTCAGGGAAGCGGAATGGAATATTCTGCGTTATTTCAGACTGGAGTTTGCTGTGTAAGCAGACTGGATCGGCGTGTTTGCTGAGTCCGGTAGATGCCTTGCGAATAAGGCAATGGACTCGAGATGTGCGGACAGGAGCCTGGTGTCCGCTGAGTCCGTCAGGTGCCTTGATGGCAAGGCTGCGGGCTCGGTTTAAGCGGGCTGGCACTGTGTCCGCGGATTGGCGGACACAGCTGATGCGGAGTCCGGCTGTGGTCCTGGCTTGGCCTTTGGCGGCAAGGCGGACTTGAGAATTGAGTCCGGCCATGGATAAGCTGGGGCGGACTGGCTATCTGTACATGAGCGGCGAACTGGTGTGTGTCCGTGGGTTGGCGGACACACTTGTTCTTGCTGCAGGATGTGGCGGTGATCCTATCGGCTAGGGCAGTGACCATACTCATCATCGTGACTATAAATAGGACCCATGTCACATCAGGAGATAGGAACCCGACCGAAGTAAGTGAATAGTATCGTGAGCCCGCGTAAGTTGCTGCGGACTGGACTTTGGTGTCCGCACAGTTTAAAGAGTTGACGGCTATGCTGTGCAGGTTGTACGGATAGTGCTGGAAAGCCAGGACTTGGCTCTGATTGCAGTCAGGGACAGTGCGGACTCTGCGGTTAAGCAACAGGCGGTAAAAAGCAGGTCGCGGATAGCGATGAGGCGGTCTTCTCTTGGGCAACATGGTCCGGGGTTCAGGAACTCGCCTGCTTCAGGCGGACTGTTCCATTCGGTAGCGCAGCGTGTGCGGTCTGGCGGCTAGGCGACCTCGCGGTCAGGCGGCCTGTAGATTGGCGGTGAAGAGCTAAGCATTGGAGTAAGGGGTAGTCTGCGTGGCTTGGGTTGCGGTCTGGCGACCTGGCGGACTGAGCGAACTCCACAGTAGTAGACCAGTGGCTTGTGGATTGAGTCCGTGCGGCTTATCGTGTTTCTTGTCTTTGTAACTGTCTCTGCTCTCCTGGTGTGGTTGTTGGTGAATCTTGTCTCGCCATGTATGTCTCGCCTTGTAAAGAAGTTTGCTCTTGATCAATAAAGACACTTGTGCTGCATGTGTTGTTGGTTGTTACTGCTTTGTTGAGATAACCCTTGCTAACTCCAAGATCCGGGAAAATGTTCAACATTATATGTGGAGGTGTCCTCCTCCGGTTTGTTGAGTTTCAACAGGGTATCCTAGGAGGCCTCTGCGGGTTTGTTGAAATTTCAACAAAGTAGTAAAATGTAATAGGAATAACATCAACATGAAACACATAACATATACATCCAAAGTGCAAATCATCTACATAGAAATATTTAACAACGCATATACACCAATAAAGGAAGAACAAGGCAAGAGATCGACTGAATCCGAAGTCTTGCTGAGGATTCGCGGATGGAATCTCCGAGTTGTCAATCCACATCCAAGCTCAGTCCTCAACTCCGTCTGGGGTAGAGAAGGCTGTCATGAACCTCCAGTGGACACGTCTTCTTCGTGTCATGATACGATGGAAGGTTGCAAGCTTCCCTTTGCTTGTTGTCTATGGCGCCAAAACTTGATGCAAAGCTAGTAGATGAAGGAGAAGGCCGAGAGCAAGCGCCGGCAAGGTATAGGATTCGCGAGCTTGGCCGGAGCTTCTCCCCTTGGTGGAAGATGAAGGGTGGAGGTGGAAGGGTTGAACTTTGCCCTAAAACGGAGGAGGAAATTGCTGAAATCCGGTCTCCCCCAAATGGATGAAAACCTGCGCTTAAATAAAAAAAATCAGAAAACTGGACATGTATAGTCCCGCGCATGACCATGCACTCACCGTGCGTTATTAACTTCCAGATCTGGATCACGGAAGAAGAAGCGTTGACCCATGCGTTTTACTCGCGCACGGGCGATTCCGCCCTCGCGTGAAGGAAATCGCACGGGTAAATATAGAGCGCAGTAATGGAGGAGAAAACAGTGGAACTATGCATTTTACTCGCGCATGGGCACTATTGCCCGTGCGGGAAGGAAACACACGATTAACCACAGATCACTGGAAAGCTTGGAAAAAGGAGCAGGTCATGCGATTCGTTCTCGCACGATTTGGCCGAAACCGTGCAGGAACAAAATGTACGGGTAGAAACAGATGTCTTCAGAATTGCTGTGTGAAACACACGATTGCACTAGAACCGGGCACGAAGAAAAGCGCACGACCGTGCATTTTACACAAAATTGAAAATGGAATTCGGGACATCCCGACCACCTGCACAACAATGCAACCAGGCTGGAGCACAAACTCCCAGTAACAAAATACAAACAACATCAACAAAGAGAGCAACGGGGAGCACCAAGCGCTTACCCCCGACAATAGAATGCGCAATTGCACACCCTTGGGCCAAAATGTGCACTTCATGTGGAAATAAAGCTAGAAGAAATATGAATGATATATAACTAAAAGTGAAGTGCAAGTGTGTGAAAACTAGCCCAGATGAGTCCGAAAAACTCTATATAAATCGGACTCCTCACACCTCCAGAATTACCTGTTTGTGCATCCCAAGCAAACAAAATCTATGCAGATAAGGAAATAAAAAAGCTAACACAGAGATTACGATACGGAGTACCATGCGAAGTCTCATGCTCGTACGTGTAAAAATATAAATGGAGGAAATTTCCAAGTATGCAAAATATTTTACACTTTTCACGATGCGTATTAACATTTTATTACTACTCAAAAATGAAATCACGGTGAATCTTCCGGTCACACGTAAGGAGAAAGTAAACTAATCGCTAGGCGAGCATTGCCAAAGATTGGGGCTCTGGATAACCTCAAAAGGAATCCACTAATGTCGGTGACCATATGCTTGCCCTATCACACTCTCTCTACGGCACTAGTTTGGTTCACATACGAATCAGTAGGACTTTAGGTGAAGAGATGGGGCTTGGGTTTCAGTGAGGTAAACAAAGATAAATAAGAATGGCTACACACCAAACCCAAATGATCTAGAATAAAAAATCTATCCGCTAACCAGAATGCATGCGGGTACACCACACCCACGGACTTATTTTTTAACATATGGGTGTGTGCACCGCCTACTCCCAAAATAATTACATCTCAAACAGGATTTTCAATTATACGTTTTTTTATTTTACTTTTCATTTTCACATGAATTTCTTTATAAATCATTTTCTTTTCTTTAAATAGTTTCAGCAATTAGAAGCATTGGAGCACATACACATATTCACAAGTAAAATCACCACATCCACAACCTAACATGAAAAATGTAAAACACTAAATCTCGACTTGGGTGTGCGACTAGGATCGACTTTGAGGCTTTGGTGAAATACTGGTGGAGCTGAATCAAAAGAAGGGTAGGCACAATGGGGATAGCGAGGATATGACATTAGGAACGGTACAAACTTCAATCGGGCCAAAACTATGGCCTACATCACACTCAAGCATGACTAACAATTACCTATGCTTCAAGAATAGCTTGGGGCAAGTTCTTTGCCAACGTGAAAGACTATCCTTCCTCCCGACTCGAGAAATATGAAACTAACAGCCATCTACACACATCCTTAAGCTATCGTCAGTTTCACACCTGATTCACTAATTTTTGAGTAGAATAAAAAGTATTTACGTAAATAGAAAAATATAAAAATATAAGCATACAGAAAAATTAAATCTACTCCAATTTCTACACGAGACGAAAGCACTTGACTAGTAGCACAATAAGCTCAACATTTTACTCTGTCTCACAATCCTATACCTGCACACAAATTTTCACGAATCTAACTAAGAAACGAGTTTAACTCGCAGCACTCTAATAGCTAAGCACGCGCTCATGTGGGTGCAGTGGTGTGTGATGCAATGAACTATTTAAAATAAATCTATAAAAGATTCTAGTATGCACAAAAAATATGCGCGTGCAAATGTAACTAATAATGGCTCTCCCCCGGACTTAAACTAAGCTACAAAGAATATGATATTGAAATTAAAAGTAAATAGAGATAAGGGAAGAGGTTACCCAATGCTCAGGAAGTGAGCATACCCGAAGACGAGTGAAAAACACAGAAGTTGCTCCGCCATACAAAGAATCAGAACCCTGCCAATGCAATTTGCCATGAATACCTGTCGGGGCGAGCTCTGCAAAAACAAAAGAAAAATATAAAAAATATAAAGAAATACTAAACTAAGATAGACATGAAAATAAAAATGCAGAAATTGAAATATAAGTACTGGGGTTACTGTCATCCCAACACGACTTATTCGAAAAATGAAAAGTACTAGCTAATGGGTCAATGAAAAGAAAAATGGACAAGTAACTGGCCTAATATCTGTTGCGATAGCGAGTATCGATACATAGATAATACAGTTACCCCTCTACCTACATAATAATACCTGCACAACACAGGTAGAGGAAACAGAATGTAAGATGAGGAGGAGGCCTGGTCCTCACTCATCTCACACAAAAATTTCTTGCCCTGCAAGGTATCATACACAGTAGGTCTGCAGGAGGAGAAGACAACGAATGAGGCTTCCACAATGGAGGACGGATCAACCTCCTCGCATATAAGGATGCTGTGATCATTGACTTGAGCAGAGTGCTCCAAGTCCTCCTGAAGCTCCTGCGTATACTCAACCCACATGGGCTCAGATGTAGAAAGGGGATCAAGAAATAAAGGAGAAAAAAACTTAAATAATCAGAAAAAGGGGGAGTGGTCCCGGTCTCACTCCTAGCAGGATCCAAACATAGATCGTCGTCGGTGTCATATTAGTCATAGCAAGGGGAATCCGAGAGCTTGAGATCCTCGGTGGTAGTTTGGACCTCCTCATCCAACAAGGAAGTGAAAACTTCCTCATTAGAAAGGATCTCCTCATCAACACACCTCAGTGCGTCCATATGTTCCAAGACATAATACTTTCCATTAATGAAAATAATATCCTCGTCACACATGGGCACATCCTCAGGCTCAGAATCACAATCCGGCCTAACATTATCAACCGACTCATAAAAAATAGGTATAGATAATTCTTGCAAAGAAGACGGAGGAACAACAACATCAGAGAAAATATGTGATGGTTCCTTTGGGGGTAAATCAACATGAGTGGAAGAGTGTATGGGGAGAGACAGTACCACAATGTCGTCACACCGATCATCAGAAAGTCTGATGGGCATATCTGCAGCAGTCCCCTATAGACAAGGTGGTGATGCGAATATAGCATCAGAATCAGAAGGGGCGGCCATTTGAGAGGGTGATAGAGTGAATCGGATACCCAGTTCTTCATCCTCCTCCAACTGGCGCTGAAATTCTGCGCAATCTATCAACATGTGGTCGGTGCTACGACAACACAAACATAGTTTTCCATTACTCCTCTGTCCAGGTGGGACCGGAGAGGAATAAGAAAAAGATGAATGTGTAGAAGAGGAGTGACCATAAGACCTGGGTTGGGTGTATGAAGTACCATAGGAAGACAGTGCTCCATACACAGAACCATGAGAATTATGCTCCCAATCTTCAGTGGGACACTAATCACTACCATGCCAATAATCCCCGCACCATCTGCAATGGATATTCGTATTAAAATGCATGGTGCAACAAGAAGAATTCACCAACAGAAAGATTCTAATCAATAATTAACTACACACCACAGATAAAAGAAAAGGAAAACCTGCTACAGAAAAATTAAAACTAGAAGTGGAACAAATAAAAACAAAAAACAGATTCTAAAAACTAAAGCAAAGAAGAAACATGAAATATAAAAATGGAAAAGGGCTTCTATATCCTATCTCCCTCTCCAAAAACTCACACGACTATGTTCCCCTGCAACGGCGCAAAAAATTTGATGTGTTGAACGGCAAGTGTACCGATCGCACTATAAAATTGGATGTCCCCAATTATCGATCTCTTCAAGGAACACAGTACGAGGGGAGTTAATGTAGAGGAGGACTTGAGATTGAAGTCCTTTGGTCGGAGTTAACTACGAGGGTTTTGATGGTTATGGAAATAGAAAATAAAACACTCAAAACTACTCATATGTAACGCCGCTATGCGATGCTTCGCCATGCGGGATGGAAGACTACACGGGCCGCTATGCACCAAATCGTTGGGTGGATGGACGTGTAGGCAAGTGTAAGAATCAGAATTTGAGGGTCGTAAGCACCTCATCGTTGTGCACTACAAGAATTGGTTTCAAGATATCCTAAACACCTAAAGGGGTGGGGGGTGAATAGGTTCAATTCTTATTTTACATCGGCTGATAAATTATATCACTTTGAGACAACTTACACAAATACTAACACATCAAAGATTAAAAAAAACACAGCCAACACAGCTTGCACACATATTTATAGTGGTTCCCCAAGAAATGGGTACATCCACTTTCCCCCTTCGCCTATCTAGTAGTATACTAGATTCGACCTAACTCCCTTCTTTCTTCTCAGATCCTCAGACCCTCAGATCTTATAACTCAGAACCCAAAATCGTTCCTACAGCTCACACTTCTCCAAGTGCTACAACTCAGATTCTTCCAGAGAATCCTACCTCAGAGTGAGTCCACACTCCTACAACTCATGCAATACAGCCATACCACAGCCTTTTTCACCAAGCCTACAGCTCAGAGAAATCAATCTCTTACCTCAGGCTATCAACCCTACCTCAGCCTTTATAGATATAGGCTTATAACTAAGATTGCAAAAATCCTATCTCATATCTATAAAAGATCTTACAAAATTTGATTTAGAGAATGTTTATTTCTTCACCCAAGAGAAAGATGAATGCATGAAGATTTCTTGATCAGTTCTGGAGTGAACTAATAACTTAATATCCAACCTGTCTTAGCTTCTTCAAAGCTTCTCAAATCTGAACAAAGTAAGGTTGATCTTTCTTGAAAAGTTGTAGTCGATCCACAATCCAGCTCTCCTCTTCTTTTAGATGTAGCTCTGAATTCTTCTTGTGGACTTGTTCAGAATCTGCCTTCTCTATAACAGAGACTTGTTAATTTCAGGATGAAGACTTATCTGTATCTTCGATAGAATATGTCTTTATATAGATCCCATCCGAGGTTATCGGCGGATCCGGTTTATAACTGCCTTCTAACAGATGTGACTGCTTTGTCAGGTACGTCACCTATCATGTCTTCACTCTTGACATTTGAGCCCTTTGTCATTTTTATCTCAGCAGAATGTGTCAAGATAAAACTTCATATGTGTCAACAAAAATGGAACATGTGTTGACACAAATCTTCATGATGTCGACATAGTCCAAGGAATGTCGACGTAGTTCTTCTTTACTTTCTTAACACAGCTTCTGAAGAAGGTGTCGGCACAAGTCCTGTGTGTCGACACAATTGGCTTCCAGTCTTGACATGGTGTCGACAGAAATTTTTGTGTGTCGGCACAAGTCCTGTGTGTCGACACAATCTGCTTCCAATCTTGACATAGTTGGTGTCGACAAAAATTTTTGAGTGTGTCGACACAAGTCCTGTGTGTCGACACAGTTACTGTAGACTGAATTTTTGTGTGTCGACACAATCTGCTTCTAGTGTTGACACATTTTCTTCACAAGTGTCGACACTTGTACTTAGATTATTTTATTGCATTTCTTTATCCTGCACATTGAAACTCAACAAATCATCAAATACATAATGATGTATATTATTGAGTTAATTGAGGCTTCTCCAAATCAGGTACACAGTTTCCAATATACCCAATAATCTCTCACTATTTGGAGAAGTCATAACCCTTAGTCAAAGATATGCATCACTTATAATAAAACAAAGATTATGATGCATAAAAGCATTACTCAAACAGGGTAACACAAAAATAGAAACAGCATGTAATATCATCCCAAAATATGATAAAATACAGTGAACAAGAATCAGTTTTTTTTTGTTAAATTACAGGGATTTTAGAACAAAAGATTAAATAGTTCTAAACCTAGTCAATCTATCCCTAGGATTGATCAGACTCCTTGATGACAATTCCTTTGCCACACTAAATCCTAGCATGTATATTAGCTTTTGTGTCATCAGCCGGCTTCTTTACTATCAGATCCTTCTTCTTGAGCTCTTCAGCCTTGATCTTTTGTCTTTCAAAGTAATGATAAGGCTTTGGAAAATATTTGCTAGGCTCCACAGAGGTAGCAAGTATTTTCCCAGCTTTGAGGTCTCTTCTGAACTGGTATATGGCATCTTGCCGCTTCTGATATTTGCTCCATTCCTGTTTAGAATACCGCTTGCCTCTATCATGCAAATTATATTTAACAGCTTGCCAAGTAGTGATAATAATATTCCTGGAGGTTGGACTCCATTGTTCAAAATCAGGCTTTAATTCTGTCTGTTCTCTGAACGTTTTCTTAGGTAGTTGAGCTTCTCTCTGAGCCTCCCTAGCTCTTTGTGCTTCTTGCTCTCTTTGTAATGTAGCTTCAAACATTTCTACCTTTTCAATAATAACATCCTATACCTCCTTTGGAGGACTATACATTTGTTGTACTGCATACTGAGTTCCTTCAAAATCTTGAGGTGGATAGAGGACTTGGGCTCCTTCCTGCTGAACCCCTTCAATGTAAGCAGGGTGAATGCAGGATTCTGCAGTGTTGTCATCATCACAAAGGGGTGGATAACCAAGAGTTGCTCTGATGGAATTGGTTATCCATTTAGCATGATCTGAGCTTGATTTGACTATTAATCTCTCCCCCTTTATGAATTCTCTTTCGATATGCTCTCTTAGATCATTCTTTTGAAATCTTATCTGATCAGCTAGATAATTTGTTCCTTCTTTATAGTAGGATTTGAACTTCTGTAGCAGATTAGAAATTGCCTTTTGAGAGGCCTGGATAGTGGTGTGGACAGTAGCTAAATCTGCTTTGATTTGTTTATCAAACTCAGACTTTACTGTAACCATGTGTTCAGTGAAAGCAATTGCTTTATTCTTGAGTTCTGTTATAATAGCATTATGGGATTCTGTGAGATTGTCATTCATTCTGATTTGATTTTCCAGGACATAACCTTATTTTACTGCAATGTCCTCTAATTTAGTCTGGGCCTCATGTTGTTGTTTGGCCAAGAAGACTACAACATTACCTCCCTTTTGGAAGCATTCAGACATTTCCGTTTTGTGCAAATTGACTTCAAACCTAATGGGTTTGATATCCAGGGCCAAGGTAAATTGCAGGTCTTTATGACTCTCATCCACATATTTTTCAAGAGCAACTCTTTGCTCATCCAATTTCAATTGCAGTGACACTAAAAGTGAACTGAAGTCTACTGCAGGAGCTTGTATTTGTGGGGCCATTTGCAAGGTTTTCTTATAGCCTGAGCTCCTCTTCCTGAGCTCCACAAGTTTCCTTTTCTTTGCCCTCGAGGCTTCTTCATCGTCAGAGGAATCAGATGAAGTAGCTATATCCACTGTGTCTTTTGGACTAGAGGCAATGATTGCCAGCTCTTTCTCAGTTCTTGGCTTCTCCCCCTCAGTTCTTGGCATCTCCCCCTCAGTTCTTGCTCCTTGTAAGTCAGGAAAAAATTCTTCTAATGTTACTTCTTGTTGCATCTGAACTGGAGGAATAACTTTCTCTTTCTCAACAGATGGACCTCCTTCAAATTCAAAAATTTCTTCCATTGTAATTTCATTCTCAGGAACATTGTCTTGGTTAATTTGATCAAGAACATTCAAGAGCACATCTTGTGCTTCATTCACAGTATCTGTAGCAGCCTGATTTATGGCATGTACTACCTCAAGTATAGATTGAGTGGTTGTTTCACTATCCAATTCAGCTGTGTGGACATTTGAATCTTGCTCATTAGCTCCCCCTAAAGTTGATAGCACTTGTTGATCTGGAACTAGGAGAGGCTCCTCCTGGATCTGATCCACTGATATGTTGCTTACAGGAATCTGCTCCCCCTGCACCTGGCCAGCAGTTCCAGTTTCTAGAGTAGGAGATTTTCCAGTACTTTCTGGTCCATCATTATCTGAGCTGAAAACAACTTCCTCCTCTGAATTATTGGAAGATTCAGTGGTCTTGTGGGGAGTTTTCTTCTTTTTCTGAACCTGTTTTACGTGTTTCTGATGAGTAGGGACATCCTTGGTCAACACTCTGTCCCACCTGGACAGTATCCTTAAGTCCATTCTCCTCATATGATTAATTTTAGTACCAGATTTCAGGCTTAGTGTTTCTGGAATGTAGGTAGACAGATATAGGCTAAGTATTCTACCCAGATTGCACTTCTTAATCCCTTCCCTTATTTTCTCAAACATAACTACAGCCCAGTCAGTTGTTACTTTGAATATAACCCTTGTCATGAGACTGAAAATGTAGGCTGAGATCCTATCATGTCCTCCAGGTTTACACAAAATTACCTTTCCCAGAATTTCTGAAAGGAATTTTCCTTGAGAGTTCATCCACTTTCGATTTATCGTTGCTCCAATCTTAGTGGATGGAGATAACCCACACCGGGTTAATGCATTTGCTATTATCGAAGAATTGAGTTCATCTTCTTGTGTAACTTTGGGAAGATGAAGGATTTTCCTTAGGCGTTTAATTGTGACCTTGAGCTTTTGACCTTGAACCGTGGATTTGATTTTGGTGCCCGTTGAATCTTGAGAAGCATTCGAGTAGAACACAATAACTTCTTTCTTCCATATTCTGGTTGGTTCAGACACAATATATTCTAATCCAGCTATTGTGATCAAATCAACTACCTCCTTGATGTTCGGATTTGCATCATCAAAAGTGTGTCGAACCAGCACATAAACCTCGTTGATGTTCTATTCCATCTTTAGCGCCATTAGAGATGAGAGAGAGAGAGAGAGAGATTGAGGAGAAGGAAGATGAAGGTCTTGTCGACACAAATGGTTTGGTCTCGAGAGTTCTAAGAGCAAAGTCGACAAGGTCTTGTTTCAACCTATTTACACTTTTCTAAACAATGAAGTCCAAAAGGCAGACGGAAATTAGCTTAGTGTGTCGAAACTGTTGGGATGGTGTCGACACAGACTACTAAAGTCTCGAAAGAGAAGTTAAGGGTATTATAATACCATGTGTCAGCACCAATTGCGAATGCATCGACACTAACAATCTTAAGAGTCTACATTAATTTTTGCGTGTTGACACAGATGACTATATGTCTCGACATCAATATCTAAGTGTTAGGAGGGCTATGTGTCGACACCAAATTCTGAGTGTCGACAGAATCTTCTTGATGTGTTGATAGAATTTTCCTTATGTGTCGACATCAACTACTAAGTTTCGATACAGATTTCTTTATGTGTCGACCAGATTTACTTAGTCATATTTACCATTCTATTCCAAGTTCAGCATGCCTAATTCAATTTTAAAGTAATTGAATTTAGTTTCATCCAGTGGTTTGGTGAACATGTTAGCAATTTGGTAATTAGTGTTGACAAATTCTAAACTTATGTCTTCTTTTTCAACATGATCTCTAATGAAATGAAATCTAATTTCTATGTACTTAGTTAGGCTATGTGAAACAAGATTTCTAGCAATAGATATGGCACTAGTAGAATCGTAATATAATGGAGTTCTACTTACCTTGATGTCATATTCTTCAAGTTGATGTTGTATCCATAACAGCTGAGCACAACAACTACCTTTAGCTATATATTCTGACTCAGCAGTGGATATAGCGACACTTGTCTGCTTTTTGCTACTCCATGACACCAATCTACCACCTAGGAACTGACATGTGCCAGTTGTGCTTTTCCTATCTTCTTTGCATCCGACAAAGCCTGCATTTGAATAACCTGTTAGTAGAAAATCTCAATGCCTAGGGTACCAAAGGACAAGATTTGGTGTTCCCGTAAAATATCTCAAAATTCTTTTAACAGCAGAATAATAAGATTCTTTTGGGTAGGCTTGATACCTAGCACAGACACATGTAGTATACATGATGTCTAGTCTACTAGCAGTTAAGTAAAGAAGGGAGCTAATTTTCACTCTATACAAAGACTCATTTATAGGTTTTCATGCATCATCTTTGCCTATAGGCATACTTGACCCCATTGGAGTTCTCATGGTGGAGGATGACTCCATGTCATATTTCTTAATTAACTCCTTATTGAACTTAGACTGGGATATGGATAATCCATCATTAGTCTGTCTAACTTGGAGTCCCATGAAGAATTTCAGCTCACCCATGTTGCTCATCTCAAACTTCCCTTGCATAAGTTTAGCAAACTTTCTACAAAGGTTGTTTTCAGTTGATCCAAAGATAATATCATCAACATATATCTGGACTAGGACGATCTTGCCTTTTGATTCCCTTAGGAATAGAGTTTTGTCTATTATCCCCCTTGAGAATGTGTTCTCAATGAGGAAGGTAGATAGTGTTTCATACTAAGCCCTAGGGGCTTGGTTCAATGCATATAGAACTTTCTTAAGCCTATAAACATAGTTAGAATAAAGAGGATCTACAAAAACTGAGGGTTGTTCAACATAAACTTCCTCTTTTAAGTCACCATTCAAAAATACTGACTTTATATCCATCTGTAATACCTTGAACCCTTGGTAAGCTGCATATGCAATGAACACCCTTATTGCTTCCAACCTAGCCACTGGGGCAAATGTCTGGTCAAAGTCTATTTCAACTTCCTGCCTGTAGACTTTTGCTACCAGTCTTGCTTTGTTCTTGACTTTAATGACATTTTTTATCTAACTTGTTCCTGTAGATCCACTTAGTCCCCATGACATTGTGATTCTTTGGTTTAGGAACCAACTTACAGACTTTACATCTTCTGAATTGATTCAGCTCTTCCTGCATGGCATCAATCCAATTTGGTTCTTGTATGGCATCTTCAAATTTCTTGGGTTCCATCTGGGATAGGAAACTTGAGCATAGAACTGTGTTCAAGTTCTTGCTTTTGGTCAGAACACCATATGTTGGATCACCAATACTTTGGTGTGCTGGATGATCCCTTAGATGTCTTATTACTGGAGGCAATCTATCCACAACTTGATTTCCTCCAATCTCCCCACCAAGCTGTACTTCATTGTCTTCATCATCAGCTTGTGGGACTTATACTCCCCCTAGACAACATCCATCATTTTCCTCATCCTGTCTTGTAGGTTAGTCTTCACTAATGGTTAGCTTGTTCATCTTTTCCTTTAAACCTATAGAGCTACAAGAAGTACTAGACAACTCACAGTTGATTAGCTTAGATTCATTAAAGACTACATGGATAGATTCTTCTACAGCTTGAGTAGTCAAGTTGTGGATCTTGTATGCCTTACTATTTCTGATGTACC
Organism: Platanthera guangdongensis; assembly: GCA_039583875.1. Taxonomy (NCBI): domain Eukaryota; kingdom Viridiplantae; phylum Streptophyta; class Magnoliopsida; order Asparagales; family Orchidaceae; genus Platanthera; species Platanthera guangdongensis. Next base: position 108,843,277 of record CM077167.1, read on the forward strand.
CAACAACTATCCCTTCTTGAGACTTGGCTGCAAACTTAGTTAAATAAGACTTGCCATTGTTAAGTACATAAAACTTGCTACCAAAGATCTTAAAATAGCATATATTTGGTTTTCTGCCCTTAAGAATCTCATAGGGAGTCTTCTTGTGGCTTTTGTTGGTGGAAGCTTTATTGAGAACATGACAAGCAGTATTTAATGCCTCAGCTTAGAAATATTTGGGAGAGATGTGTCACTTAGTAGTGTTATACTAGCCTTAATAAGTGTTCTATTTTTTCTTTCAGCAATACCATTTTGCTGGGGAGTTCTAGGTGATGAGAATTATTGAAAAATTCCAAGTTCTTCACAGAACTTTGTCATGCATTCAGACTGAAACTCAGTCCCATGGTCACTTCTAATATTAACCACAGAATTGTTGAATTCATTCTGAATTTGCTTAACAAATGTTTGGGATACAGTTGGAGTTTCAGATTTCTTACTCAGAAAGAATACCCAGGCAAATCTGAAAAAGTCATCAACAACCACAAAGGTATAGACTTTCCTACCTGGAATATGTACTGGTATAGGACCAAATAGATCCATATCCAGGAGGTACAAACACCTCACTGAATCTTTGGTATCAAGACTGTGGAATGAGTTCTTGGTCTGTTTGTCTTTTTGACAAGCTGAACATACACCCTCCTTGATGCACTTGACCTGAGGACCATTTCTCACTAACTCTTTAGTAAAGAGTTGACCTATAGTCTTGTAGTTAAGGTGTGCTATCCTCTTGTACCGTTTGATACAACGAGAAGCTTTCTCATCTGCAATTAGGCAAATAGGAGAATCTTTATTCTCAACCACAAAATTTAGACAATAGACATTTCCATTTCTATAGCCTGTCAAGATGACCTCCTGATCACTTGTTCTTCTAATCTGAAACCCATTCTTAATAAAAGAAGTGTCATAACCAAGATCACTTAGTTAACTTATGCTTATTAGGTTATGTTTTAAACCTTCCACAAAGGGCACTTGAGTGATAGTGATTGAGTTATTAAAACTTTTACCAAAACCTTTGATTACTCCCTTTTCTGATCCACCAAAGATAACTTTGGGTCCATCCAATGTGGGAGTAAAGTCCTTTAGCAACCTTCTAGTTCCAGTCATGTGCCTGGAACCTCCACCGTCCAAGTACCATATTGGGGTATGGTCACTTGGACTTTCCTGCATCAAATAAGATTACCTAACCTTAGATCCCCAATAATTATTGGGTTCTAGGTTCAGGTTATACTGAAATTTGACTAGCTTACCTGCAGCCTTTCTGACAGGTAAGCTGGTATTTTTCTTGACACTAGTGTTGTGCCAACAATCAATGGAATAATGACTCACCTTGTCACAACAGTAGCACTCATATCTGTTGTATGTTCTTTTAAGTACAGTCTTAACAGCATTGTTGTCAGCAGTCCTTAATTCAGTAGGTACAATGGTCCTTTTATTGAGTGTTGGGGATGGTCTATCAAACACTGATGATTCTTGAAGAACATGGTGTGTCTGCTCATGGGCTGCCCTATTGACATTTGCACTCTTGTCATTCTTATCACCATGCTTACAGTGACCATGTGTGATGTCATGGTCATACCTGTTAGTAGGTTGCATAACTTTCCTGAAAGGAATAGGGGGTTTGGAGGCAAGAGACTAAATTGGGGCATTGCCTTTCCTTTTGGAATAAGCTGCCCTTGTCTTACCTTGAAGCTTAAACCTTTCTTACCCTTTTGGGCAATGAAGTCATCAATTAAGGGTACGACTGACTTTGGCCTTGAAAATTTAGCCACAAGATCCCTCTCTCATTGAAGTCTGATTTCAAGACTCTTGATGTGATTATTTTTGAAGGTAATTATTTCCATCTGAATTATTATAATTTTTTTTAGTTGGCTTACTTCCTTCAATTTCAGATCCAGCTCTTTTGCTAAATCTGAAGCAGCTTTCTTGAAAGAGGCAATTTCCTTAGCCTATTATTTGGCAAGGATTCTGCTTTTCTTGAAAACTTGCAACAGATCACCATATTTATCAATTTGTCGATCCACATCCCCTTCAGATTCAGAATCATCCTCATCACTTGATGCTGATGCTTCTAATTCTGGTCCAGTATAATAATCAAAAATTGATGATAGATTGTTTACATTACTAGGACCGGGCGAATGCTGACACTAATCTTTCTCAGATATAGCCATCAGCCCTCTATCATGATGATCTTCAATCCCATTTATAGAGTCCAATATTTGCAAGAATTCAGTCTCTATAGAATCCTCTTCAGTTGTAAACAGTCCAATATTGGCTTCAGCTTCAGCCTCTTCTCCTGAACCTGATGATGATGAGTCAGTCCAAGTTTTCTGCTTCTTTGTAACAATGGATTTCTCCTTCTTGCCCTTATTTGATGCTTCTTCTTGTCATTAGATTCCTTTCTTTTATCAGGGCAGTTAGCTATAACATGTCCAGACCTGTTGCAACAATAACAAACAATTTTAGAAGAAGTTATTTTGCTTGGTTTAGTGTCATACCTGTCTTTCTTGGAAGATTTCTTTTTCTAGTAGTAGTCATCCTTGGACTGTGAGGAGGATGGCTTGGTTCTCCACTATTTTTTCGTCATGAATCTTTGGAATTGCCTTGTGAATATAGCAATGTCTTCATCAGAATTAGGGATGTCTGATGTGTTGTTATCAGAATTATCTGAGTTAACTTCAGCAGCTTTCCTAGGAGGAGATGGAGACATCCTCCTGTCCTTCTTTGTGGCTTCAACCTTGAAGGCCATAGATTTCTCTTTGTACTCAGACCTATTGCTTTTCTCTTCCTCCTTTCTGGCCAAAAGCTGCATCTCATATGATAGCAATTTTCCAAATAGGGTTGGAGGAGAAGTGTCTGCAAGTCTGGCCACTTCCTTGATGGCACATATCTTGGTATCCCAGTCCTTGGTTAGTGATCCGAGAAACTTATCAATAAGCTCATATGTGTTAAAGACTCTCCTACATGACATTAACTCATTAACTATTCTGAAAAACTTATTATAGCACTCAATTGTGCTGTCTATTTTGGTTTGTCTACAACTTTCATATTCTTGATTTAGCGTAGACTTTCTCTCCTCTCATACTTCTTCTGATCCCTCCATGTAGACAATCAAAGTGTCCCACATCTCCTTAGAGGTTTTTCAGTGGACCAAGTTTTGGAAAGTTGAGTCATCTATAGCACTAACTATTATGTTATGTGCTCTCTTATACATAGTGGCTAAGATGATCTCATCATTTGTCATTTCAGACTAACTTTTTGGAGTCCTGAGGTTGGCATCAACAACTGAGATGTTCATAGGAATGAATGACCCTTCTTTAACTGTGATATAGATTGTTGGGTCGGAAGCTTCCATGAATAATCTGACTCTCTCATTCCATATGCCAAAGATTTCCTTTCTACATATGGGTAATTTCATGGATCCAAGATCCTTGTGACTTTCACCTGAACCTATTTTGGCTTTCTGATAACTGTCTTGGAGATCAACCCAGACTGCTACGTATATTCTTGAGCAACCTCGCTTTGATATCACTTGAAAAAATTGGTTTCAAGATATTCTAAACACCGGGGGGGATGAATAGGTTCAATTATTATTTTACATAGGCAGATAAATTATATCACTGTTAGACAACTTATGCAACTACTAACACAGCACATATTAAAACAAACACTGCCAACATAGCATACACACAGATTTATAGTGGTTCCCAAAGAGATGGGTACATCCACTTTCCCACTTCGCATATCTAGCAGTATATTAGATTTGTACTAACTCCCTTCTTTCTTCTCAGATCCTCATATATTACAACTCAGAACCCAAAATGGTTCCCACATCTCACACTTCACCAAGTGCTACAACTCATATTCTTCCAGAGAATCCTACCTTAGAGTGAGTCCACACTCCTACAACTCAGGCAATCCAGCCCTACCACAGCCTCTTTCACCAGGCCTACAGCTCAGAGAAATCAATCTCTTACCTCAGACTATCAGCCCTACCTCAGCCTTTATAGATATAGGCTTACAACTCAGATTCCAAAAATTCTACCTCAGATCTATAAAAGATCTTACAAAATTTGATTTAGAGAATATTTATTTCTTCAGCCAAGATAAAGATGAGTGGATGAAGACTTCTTGATCAGTTCTGGAGTGAACTAACAACTTAAGATCCAACTTGTCTTATCTTCTTCAAAGCCTCTTAAATCTGAACAAAGTAAGGTTGATCTTTCTTGAAAAGTTGGAGTAGATCCACAATCCAGCTCTCCTCTTCTTGTAGATGTAGCTCTTAATTCTTCTTGCAGACTTGTTCAGGATCTACCTTCTCTATATTAGAGACTTGTTAATTTTAGGATGAAGACTTCTCTGTATCTTCGATAGAACATGTCTTTATATGGATCCCATCCGAGGTTACCGGCTGATCCGATTTATAACTGCCTTCTGACAGATATGACTGCGTTGTCAGGTACGACACCTGTCATGTCTTCACTCTTGACATTTGAACCCTTTTCCATTTTTATCTCAGCAGAAAGTGTCGAGATAAAACTTCATATGTGTCAACACAAATGGAACATGTGTTGACACAAATCTTGATGATGTCGACATAGTCGAAGGAATGTCGACACAGTTCTTCTTTAGTTTCTTGACACAGCTTCTGAAGAAGGTGTCGACACAAGTCCTATATGTCGACACAATTGGCTTCCATTCTTGATATAGTTGGTGTCAACAAAAATTTCTGTGTGTTGACACAAGTCCTGTGTATCGACATAATCTGCTTCCAGTCTTGACATAGTTGGTGTCCACAGAAATTTCTGAATGTGTTGACACAAGTACTATGTGTCGACACAGTTGCTGTAGAGTGAATTTCTATGTGTCGACACAATCTGCTTCTGGTGTCGACACATTTTATTCACAAGTATCGACACTTGTACTTAGATTATTTTACTGCATTTCTTTATCCTGCACATTGAAACTCAACAACCCATCAAATACATAATGATGTATATTATTGATTTAAGTGAGGCTTCTCCAAATCAGGTACACAGTTTCCAATGTACCCAACACGTACGCTTCTAGCAATTGTTAGAACGGTAATAACGTATGGATGGCGGATGGAAGGATGGAGCCACTCAAGCAACTTAAGCAGAAAAATGAAATAGGAATCACATTGACATGAAACACATAACATATATAACCAAAGTGAAAATTATCCACATAAAAATATTTAACAGCGCATATACACCAATAAAGGAAGAACAAGGTAAGAGATCGACCGAATCCGAAGTCTTGCTGAGGATTCACGGAAGGAATTGCCAGGTTGTCAATCCGCGTCCAAGCTCGGGCTTCAACTGCGTCCAGGTTAAAGAAGGCTGTCACGCCCCTCCAATGGACCTATATTCTTCATGTCACGATCTGGTGGATGGTTGCAATCTTCCCTTTGCTTGTTGGCTATGATGTCAAAACTTTATGCAAAGCTAGTAGATGAAGGAGAAGGCCGAGAGCAAGCGCCGACAAGGTATATGCTTCGCGAGCATGGCCGGAGCTTCTCCCCTTGGTGGAAGATGAAGGGCGGAACTTTGCCCTAAAACGGCGGAGGAAATGGCTGAAATCCGGTCTCCCCCAAAATGGCTGAAAACCCGCGCTTAAATAGAAAAAGATCAGAAAAATGGTCACGCACGGTCCCGCGCACGACCGTGCGCTCACCGTGTGTTATTAACTTCCACATCTGGATCGCGGAAGAAGAAGCATTGATCCGTACGTTTTACTCGCGCACGGGCGATTTCGCCCGTGCGTGAAGGAAATCGCACGGGTAAACATAGAGCACATGAATGTAGGAGAAAATAGTGGAACCGTGCATTTTACTCTCGCACTGGCGCTGTTGCCCCTGCGTTAAGGAAACACACGATTAACCACAGATCACTGGAAATCTTGGCAAAAGGTGAAGGCCATGCGATTCCTTCTTTCACGGTTTGGCCGAAACCGTGCGGGAACAAAACGCACGGGTAGAAATAGATGTCTTCAGAATTGTTATGTGAAACACACGATTGGATTGGAACCATGCGCGAAGAAAAGCGCACGATCGCGCATTTTACACAGAATTGAAAAAGGAATTAGGACATCCCGACCACCTGCACAACAATGCAACCAGGCTGGAGCACAAGCTCCCAGTAACAAAATAAAAATAACATCAACAGAAAGAGCAACGGGGAGCACCAGGAGCTTACCCCTGACAATAGAATGCGCAATTGCACACCCATGGGCCAAAATGTGAACTTCATGGGGAAATAAAGCTAGAAGAAATATGAACGATATAGAACTAAAAGTGAAGTGCAAGTGCGTGAAAACTAGCCCAGATGAATCCGTAAAACTGTATATAAATCGAACTCATCAATAATGAAACATCACCGATCCAGACCAACTTGTCTTGGAAGGCTTCACACACCATATCTATTTCCGTACTTCGATTCCGGACTGTACATGCAAAACTAGGAGGACTATTCATGTCCACCCAAGAGAACACCTCACACTCACCGCATAGTCGCGAGAGCGGGTTTCCTATGCAGAAAGGAAGAGGACTTCATATGTCCAAGAAGAGAATCGTTACCCTCATGGTTCGCTTTGGCGCTATGGAGAACTAGAGGGATGGAAAGCCCCGCAATAGCCTCGCCTCAACAGATCTGCACTTGGCACGCGATTTGGGGCTCCGAAGATCCATCGACGGTCGGATTTTTCCTTCTCCTTCTTCCTTGCTCTCCCCTCTCTCTAACACTTTATAAAGAAAGAACCTAAGAGGAAATGAGGGTTCAATCCTCAACTCTCGGCCTTATAACAGCATTGAGATCTCTAGGCTGTTGGATCCCATTTGAAGAAAATGAACGGCCACAATTCGCACTTAAAAACACTTTCCTGGGCCGAACACGGCTTGTCACACGCCCGTGTCACAGTCCGTGTCTCACAATCTCAACACGATCGTCGAATGCAGAACAGGACAAAGGCTCATACATGTCCTTGTATTGTTTGACATACTCGTGTCAACTTATGACACGACCGTGTCACGGGGCATGTCCCTAAAGCGACACAGGAAACCATCACGTCCCGACCAGGATACGGGCTTAGAAACGCTCCTGTCAACATTTAACATGCCCGTGTTGATCAATACACTGTCGTGTTCCAAGCTATCTCTCTCACCCGACATAGCCGTCAAACACAGAGAAGGACACGATTCTGGACATACCCCTGTATGACCTAGACATGCCCGTGTCCTACCGGGACATGCCTGTTGTAACATCCCACTTTCTATTAGACCCCCCTACTTAGGTTGGGTTAGGACTTGTGGTGGGGGGACATGGGTTTAGGCTAAGTTTGATCCATGGGGTTAGGGTTTAGTTACATAGGGGCCACAACAGGGCCCAAGGTAGTCTAAGTCAAACCAGCCCCAAATTTTTGTAGCCTAGCCATACATAGATTCCATCATTACATCCCTAACCCTAACACCAACCTAAGGGAACCATAAGCCATATCACAAGGTCACCAATTTACTAGAGTCAACCCAAGTCAACCCTAATATTAATTTGGTCAAACCCACGCCTAAAGGCCCAAATAGTCCAAGTGGGACACCACCATGGCCCAACCCAAGTTTGGTGGTGTCATAGGGTCCATGACCTCCAGTTGGTGTCAGCCCACTCATCAAGTTGACCAAGTCAATCCTAAAAGTCAACAAAGTCAACATGAGGCCTAAAGGAAGAAAGAGTGAACCAAACCCACTCCCAGTGGGCAAAGCCCACTAACCATGGCCCATGACAGTCCAAGTGGTCAAAGACAGCTCCTACCCCTCTGATTTAGGAGAGTGAATGCATGCATGGCGGTAAGATGGGAATTTTAGGGGAGAGAAGGTGGAGAAAAAAAAATGAGGGCCATGTGGCCCTTCTCCCTTCTGTCCAAGACATTTTACAAGCCTCCCCAACTCATTCCAGAGAGAATATGCTGCTGGATTGCCACTTGGCCCAATGGGTGAAGCTTCCTAAGCTTGGCCGAACCCCACCTTGAACCTAACTCCCTATACAGCCACTCCCAGCTAAAAGCAAGCCCACCATCACCTTAGGTGAGCTTAGGCGAGTGGAAATCGACATCTAGAACAAGGAAATTGCTGGAGAAACCAGTAAACGGGAAGGACTTGCCGGAGCAAGCTCGGCCATGGCTCACTGCCGCCAAACCCGCCGTCAAGCCTCAATTCTGGTCTATTTCACTTAACCTCTCACCGTACTAGAATCATAGATCTACTAGGCGAGACATCTGGCTCAATTTAGCCCAATACCATGTGAGCCAAGAGCAAAATTCGAGCTTTCTCTCCTCCTCGGGATCGCCAGAGGAGCCGCCTCCGGCAGCCTCAACGCCGGGAAACGCCAGCCACCACCTCAACAAAGGTGAGGGCAATAATCGTCGGCGATGGAGCTGGTCCAGTTGGCCGGAAATCGCCAGCAAATATGGCCTAGGAAGAAGAAATTGCAACCGTTGGCCACCCGGGGACGATGAATGGATGTCGTCCATCTGAACTGATATGATTAATGAATTAAATTGATGTGATCAGTACATATTATGTCACATTATTATAGTAATTTGCATGGTTAATTTAGCCTACTTAGAGGCATTTTCAGAGATGGTAATTAAAATGAAATTGGTAGCCATATGTCTTATCTTTCATTTGCCACCATAAAGTCCAGATTTGGTATAGTAGATCTCCATGTAATACCAATCTACTAGGACTGGTCCTAGGCTAGGGCAGAAATTTAATTGAATGCCCATGACAAACCAAAAGTTCACATGACCCAAACTTTTGGGTATGTGCTTGATTGGGTCAAACTTAGACCCTGTAAAAATATGAGAATTTTTGGAAGAAAGTTTCCTATAGTGTTTGTGAAAATACATATAATTATATTAATTGAATATTTTGAGAAATACAACACCAAATGACCCCAAATTTTGGTGGCATGTACATTGGGTCAATATCAGACCATGATAAAAATTTCAGCCCCTTTGGGCCTATTCATGTTGGGTATACCCACTTGCATGTGTACGATGAATATAGGCTTGGGGTGCCATTAGCAAAATTAGCAAAATGAGAAATTCAGCCCATTTAGGACATTGCATGCCCATGAAACTCTGGATAGAAGTTTAAGGGGATGTAATATACCTCCCACAGGAATAATGGGATTTTTGGGATCAAAAATCCCATTAATTGGAATTTTAGAAAATTTGGCCTTTTAGAAATGAAAATTTGAAACTAAGGCTAATGATGACATTAAATTCTCAAATTTTTGCCAAAAACTTAAATGGCTCATATTTAACCTCTGAAAATTTTATGGCTCTGTTAGATGATTATATTTTGGAATAATGTAGAATTTACAATTTTGCCCCTTTATAGAAATTATTTAAAAATGGTGGAAATTACAGTAGGAATATTATGGAAATATTCCTAGTGATTTAATTAGGTGATTGTGACCTTGAGTAAGTTTCTTAATATTTTGGATACTTCTATAGGTTTAAAGTCCAAAAAATGGCATTTTTGTTATATTTGTCATATGAGTGTTGGTGAAACAAATTACTGTCTAGGGCTATGAAATTTTGTATTTGGTGTTATTTCAGTAATTTACATCTGCAGTAATTTTCCTAGAATTTTTAGAAGCATGTTTACTGTACTTCATTTGTGAAGTCACCAATTAATGTATTTTACTCTAAATAAAATTTAAATGGAAATATAAATGGGAAAATTACAAATTTTGGAAACAAGTAATAATTTGCCTAGATGATCATCAAGAAAATTTATTAGATCAGGGGGATCATTTGAAGTAGTACTTCTTGTATAAAGTGACATAGGCCACTTAATTAATGGATTTAATTTATGGTCTTTATGACTTAGAAAAATAGTGAAAACTAAACATAATCAATATCATGTCATACCATCCCATGATAAATGGTTAGGGTCACTTTGGCCTAGAAATTGGAAATCATACTTTATGGGTGGTAGTAGGTCATGGGTTGCGTCTAGCTCAGATAGTATATATTACTAGGATCGCAGGGGGATAAAAATAAACATTCAGATGGTTATTATTTTGGGAGGATAAACCCTGGTTTGTCTATTATAGGTCATGTCTTGGTTACGAGCGATGGAGCACAAGTTCTAGGAGAGTAATTATAACAAAGGCCGGTGGAAGACCACCGCCCTTCTATTAACATCTTAAGTCAATAGGATCACTGCAGAGTATTAATGAGAGCAGAATATGGACAAGGGGTAGACACTAATAAGAGTAAATATCCTTGAGAAAGTGAGCTTTGGGATTCAACCCATCGTAGTTCCTAGTGCACTCGAGAGCCCTTCATCGGGCATGCCTTGGGCAGTCCTGGGATTAACCCTAAACTACTTGGTGTAACAAACACTAGACAAGAGTAGTCTAATAGGTTAAGGCATTGTGGTTCATTCTCACCCGTGATGGGTTTGAGGGATTCAGAACTAAGGCACAAATGTGCATTCTCAACCGTGGAGGGTTGGAGGGACTCAGAACTAAGACACTGATGTGCAATCTCACCTGTGAGGGGTTGAACGGTTTAAGGATGGTTTGGTCCTGCGAGCTAGAGGCTTGGGTTGGAATATCTTGCATGTGTATAAACTTGTGGCGGCTCATGCGGTACTGGGCCAATAGTCACACCGATGGCAGTATGGTGGCTCTGGCGAGGTGTGATGGTTTGAGGGGCCAGTGGGTTGTTTTACGCTGCGGTCTGGAGGATGATCCCCAAAAACGCACACTCGACCAAAAAGACTGGTGGGTAGCCGACAATTAGTACATAGAGACTCTAAGGTGCACCTAGGACGTGTATAGAGGCGTATGGGAGGTCTAGGCCTGGTAGTGTGATACCCGCCTAGCAGTGGAGACGTCCGCTCCGCTGCTACTGTAGCCACAATGATGGTACCAGAGAGTGATGCTAGCTACAAAAAGTGGGAACTAAAGGTCTGTGATCACAGAGTTGTGTGCTTGAGTTGAACTTGCATGAACCATAATACGCATGCATATCATACATTAATAACTAGGTCATACGAACCATGGATCCTTATCATATAAATTAGTATAGGCTCTTTTGTATGATAAGTTATATTTCTGGAAACCTTAACTTATATGTTTGTATGGGCATTCATATAAGTTAAGGTACTTCTGTGATGGTAGTAGTAGTTTACTTTACTTACCGTCTTTACTCAGCTTACTTCCAGTACTGTTTACTTACTCCACATACTTGTTACTGTTCAGTTCTTTTACTTTCATGCACTATATATATAGAACTGCTAGAATAGGGATATTGATGTATATATACATGTTAGTATAATTCCATTATCACCTGCTTCCTTGTTTTATCCCTTGTTGTCCTCCACTTCGTCCTCCCGCCCGGTGCCTAGGAGTTGCAGGGTGAGGTGCGAAGGAAACGACTTAGTCTTTTAGACTAACGGTTGGTGTGACCAATCATTTTACGAGCTCGAGGAGATGGAGCACCAACAGGATGAGGTGGCAGGACATGAGGAGCTGATACCACCTCCACCCACAACTATTACTGCAGCTCGACGTCAGGTGGGACGAGTCTTCTGAGGATAGTGTAGCTTCCGCTTGTTGTCATTTATGAGAGAGATATTTGTCATCATGTACAGGGAATAAGCCCCTTTTTCTCTATTTTATATAACTCATGCTGGACTGATGTACTCTATTTATTATGAGATATTACTGTGACTTGTGGATTAGTGGTTGTTTTATATACTACTTTTACTTCTTACTCTCTTTTGTCCAACAGGTTATGTGATCGTTCTAGCGGGCAGAATCGGTGTGTTGCGGTGTCGACTAACCCGTGTGTTAGTGCCACCATAAGACGGCGGTTCTGGGCATAAGACCGGGCTAACTCCTTGGTAAGGGGGAGGTGTCTTACAAACTGGTATCACTTGAACAAACGATCATAAGAGAAGAAGTCCACACCACTGGGCAACCCCGCTCGAGCATTAGTTTGCGTACAAACTATGCAGCGGAAGAAATGGTGTGCCCATGTGTAAAAAGTCACATAAAATAGTCCACATAGGCAATGAGTTAGGCCAATTATAATATAAACCTTACCTTTGTGTAGCCTCCCAGGGTCACCATACTGTAGAGTGTGGCTCCTTACCTGGATCCCACTCCTTTTCTACAAACAGAGATGGGCCAGACCTTGACGACCATCCTTGAGTCCTTCAAGGCCCAACAGGTTCCGACGCAGCTGTTGAATCCAAGATCAAACTGGTTGACTGCGTTCAAGAGTTTGTCCCCGCCCATGTACCACAGGACGGAGAATGCAGTAAAAACAGAGGAATGGCTCGAGGCTATACATGAGATGCTGGTAGGCTTTAGCTGACCTGTCAACAAGGCAGTTCATTTGGTGAGTACTGCACTGGATGCCCATGCGAAGAGGTGGTGGATGTCCAGGATGGACTCCACCTATGCAGATAGGGATCTGATAGATATATCTTGGGAGGAGTTCGACGAGGTATTCTTGGACCATTTTGTGTCCACCACGGATCGGGATGAGTTAGAAGAGAGGTTCTTTAATCTCAAGCAAGGGACCAGATCAGTGATAGAGTACTAGAGGGAGTTTTCCCACCTTTCCCGGTTCCCGGGGATACTTGATACAGACGACAGGAGGTATTCCAAGAGATTCTACCGGCGCCTTAGAGATGATCTGAAGCAGGCTCTCTTGTTCAACTCTCACGGTACGTCAGCTCAGATCATCGAGATGGCCAAGAAGTTGGAGGCAGACCAGCTGATGGAGCAGAATAGAGGAAAGAGACCACTGGATGGGTCATTCTTTGGGGAGAGCATTCGGGGCTCGCAGAGGGGCAGAGTCATTAGGCACAGGAGTGGTGGAGGCCATTATCATCCCAACTACAGGCAGGAGCAGGGACCCCCTACAGCACAAGCTCCTCCACCACCACAGACACATGGCTAGATGAGATAGGATGATCGTGGCTAACGACCGATAGTTTTTTTCGAGTGCCATCAGCCGGGCCATATTAGATCTGAGTGCCCGCATCGGTTTTGTCCACTTCCTCCTCCACCTCCTCCACCTCCGGTGTCCCCTCCGGTATAGCAGAGCCGAGGTCGAGGATGAGGTCGAGGTCGGGGCCGAGGCCGATGACCATTTGGCCGAGGTAGAGGACATGAGCAGATGTATGATTTAGACCTCGCTGAGCCGAGAAATCCGGAGGAAGTCATCTCAGGTATATAATTTATGTTATGAAATAAAGACATGTTCCTTTAATATTACTATTATACAAAATCTTGACCATGAAGAATGAGTACCCATTTGAAACTCAATCAACCTCAGGCATAGTCTTCATCAGCAGTAAGCCTGCTAATACACTATTCGATACGGGTGCTTTGCACCCGTTCGTATCAGAAGCCTTCGTTGAAGGATTGTACGGCGTCGAATGATTCACGGGCTCGATGATGAGAGTGAGGCTACCTGATGGGTCGGTACTACTATCATCTTCCAAGTGTAATATGGAGGCAGAAATCGGCGGAAAGACTTTTGAAGCGCATGCGACGATTCTGAAGATGCTAGATTTCGACTTGATCTTGGGCATGACTTGGTTACATTGGAACCATAGCCAGATCGACTGCACATCGAGGAGGATCACACTGAGGCACGAGGACTCCCACGCCATCATTGAAGGTATTAGACTCGCCTACCATCTCTTATTATCATCTGTACAGGCTGTCAGATACCACAAGCAAGGAGAGGAGGTGTGCATTATCTGCTTTGAGACGGCGGGAGCAGAGACTCCTATTGTGGATATCCCGGTAGTTCGGGATTTTTCTGATGTGTTCCCGGAGAAATTTCCCGGATTACCACCGGCCAGGGACACGGACTTCCGTATTCAGTTGGTGCCAGGAGCTAGGCCTGTATCTCGGGCGCTATACAGGATGGCCCCAAAGGAGCTAGCAAAGTTCAGCACTCAGCTATAGGAGCTGGTAGAGTCAAGGTTTGTCCGACCGAGCTCATCACCGTGGGGAGCTCCAGTGTTATTTGTCAAGAAGAAGGATGGCTCCCTGCGTCTCTGCATCGACTAACAGGAGCTGAACCGGTTGACTGTCCGGAATACATACCCGCTACCCCAGATCGATGAGCTTTTTTATCAGCTTCAGGGAGCCTTTTGGTTCTCCAAGTTAAATTTGACATCGGGGTACTATCAGCTGCGGATCCAGGAGGAGGAAATTCCGAAGACGGCTTTTAGTTCCCGCTATGGATTGTATGAATTCACGGTGATGTCATTCGGTCTCACGAATGTTCCTTCTGCATTCATGAGCTAGATGAACCACGTCTTTGAGCCCTACTTGGATAGATTCGTTATAGTTTTCATCGATGATATACTGATCCACTCCCAGACACAGGAAGAGCATACTAAGCATTTGTCCTTGGTTTTGGGGAAGTAGAGAGAGCACCAATTGTATGCAAAGTTCTCCAAGTGCCAGTTCTGGCTGCAGGAAGTGGCCTTCCTAGGGCACACTATCAGTGGGGCAGGGTTGGCCGTAGACCCAGCCAAGGTGCAGGAAATTATAGATTGGCTGCGACCAAAGTCAGCATCAGACATATGCAGTTTCCTGGGGCTCGCAGGATACTATCGCAAGTTCGTGGAGGGGTTCTCGAGGATAGCACTCCCCCTCGCATCCTTGACGAAGAAGGAAGCATATTTTATATGGACAGAGAGTTACGAGGGGGCGTTTCAAGAGCTGAAGGACAGGCTCACCTCTTCCCCCATCCTTGCACTTCCATCTAGGAAGGAAGGATTTCACATATATACTGATGCCTCATATCAGGGGTGGGTGCAGTCTTGATGCAGCATGGGCATGTCATTGCTTATACTTCGAGGCAGTTGAAGAAGTATGAATAGAATTACCCCATACATGACTTAGAGCTCGGGGCGGTGGTATTAGCATTAAAGATCTGGAGACACTACTTATATGGGGATCATTGTTATATATTCTCGGATCACAAGAACCTCAAGTATGTTGATACACAGAAAGACCTGAACCTGTACCAGAGGAGGTAGCTTGACTTCTTATGCGATTATGAGTACACCATGCATTATCATCCGAGGAAGGCAAACATCGTGGCAAATGCCTTGAGCAGGAGAGCCAGCACCTCAGTACCAGAGACTCGAGTGATGTCTATGGAACTGTTACAGATGTTAGAAGATATGCACATTTCGGTCGTTTCTGAGTCCCAACTAGAGATTTACCAGGAGTATTTGAACTCCCTGATCGTGGAATGTGATATACGAGAGTGCATCAGGGTACAACAGATTTTGGATACGGCTTTGGTGCCATTGTTCAGGGCCCTGGAAGGTGCAGGACAGGTGATTATCCTTTGCTTGATGGCCTCGTTCATTTCCACGGTCTTGTTTATATACCCGCAAGATGTTGTATCCGGGAGGATATACTCAGGGAGGCACACAGTTCTCAGTACTCAATACACCCCGATATCACCAAGATGACAGCTGATCTGCGAAAGAGCATGTATTGGCTGGGGATGAAGAGGGAGATCATCATTTATGTGACACACTACGAGACCTGCCAGCGAGTAAAGGCGTAATGCAAGAGCCCCGGAGGGTTGCTACAGTTGCTGCCGATCCCTGAGTGGAAGTTTGAGGATATTGCTATGGATTTTGTGCACGGATTGCCTCGCTCCCACTCGGGGCACGATTCTGTTTGGGTCATTGTCGATAGATTGACCAAGGTAGGCCGGTATATACCTATCAGGAAGGACAACCCAGTTAATATTTTGGTGAGGTTGTTTGTGGAACAGTTCGTCAGATACCTCGGGGTCCCCAGGACAATTGTCTCGGATCGTGACGGTCAATTCACTTCTAGGGAGTGGAGAGTTGTGCAGGCATACTTGCGTTCTCAGCTTACTTTTAGCACTGCTTTCCATCCAAAGACCGACGGTCAGACAGAGCAGACCATCAACACCATGGAGGACCTGCTGCGATTATGTATAGTGGATATAGGGAGGTCCTGGGAGAGACCGTTACCTCTGGTTGAGTTCTCCTACAACAACATTCACCAGGCGAGCATTGGGATGGCACCTTATGAGGCTCTTTACGGGAGGAAATGCCGGACACCGCTATCTTGGGTTCAGGATGAGGACCCCAAGGGACTTGGATCAGAATATAATGAGGATACAGATGCTCAGATACGATTGATCAGGGACTGGATGCTAGAGGCCCAGAGTAGGAAGGTGAAGTACTACGATGCGCGACATCGGAAGGTAGAGTTACAGGTGGGGGATAGAGTGTTCTTGAAGATATGTCCAGTGCATGGTATTTCTTGGGTGTGGAGGCACAAGAAGCTCAGCCCTCGTTATATGGGACCATATTTGATTCTGGAGCGGATCAGCCACTTTGCCTACAGGTTGGAGTGGTCGCCAGTGCTGGGGAATTTGCACGACGTCTTCTACATCTCCTCGTTACGGAGAGCTCTCCTTCGGTCAGAGCAGCATATCGCCACTACAGCAGGCCCGCTTCTGTTCGACAGATCAGTTTGTTTGGAGCCACTCCGGATCGATGATACCGTGGTCCGAGTGCTGCGGAAGAAGAGGGTTCCCTTGGTGAAGGTGTTGTGGTCCAACCATGGACGGGAGGAGCACACCTGGGAGCCAAGGGATCTGATGCTAGAGCAGCACATGGAGCATTTTACTCAGGTAACACTTTAATTATTGGCTAAAGTACTTAAATTTTTATTCTTAGAAAACTCGTAGACCCGAACTTGAATTTCGAGGACGAAATTATTCTTTTGTTTATTGGGGTTTATAACATCCCACTTTCTATTAGACCCCCCTACTTAGGTTAGGTTAGGACTTGTGGTGGGGGAAATGGGTTTAGGCTAGGATTGATCCATGGGGTTAGGGTTTAGTCACATGGGGCCCACAACAGGGCCCAAGGTAGTCTAAGTCAAACAATCCCCAAATTGGGGTCCTAGCTACACATAGATTCCACCACTGCATCCCTAACCCTAACAGCAACCTAAGGGAACCATAAGCCATATCACAAGGTCACCAATTGACTAGAGTTGACCCAAGTCAACCCTAATCTTAATTTCGTCAAACCCACACCTAAAGGCCCAAATAGTTCAAGTGGGACACCACCATGGCCCAACCTAAGTTGGGTGGTGTCATAGGGTACATGACCTTCAGGTGGGGTTAGCTCACTCATCAAGTCGACCAAGTCAACCTTAATAGTCAACAAAGTCAACATGAAGCCTAAAGGAAGAAAGAGTGAACAAAGCCCACTCCCAATGGGCAAAGCCCACTAACCATGGCCCATGACCAGCCCAAGTGGTCAAAGACAGCTCCTACCCCTATGATTTAGGAGAGAGAATGCATGCATGGGGGTAAGATGGGAATTTTAGGAGTGATAAGGTGGAGAAAAGAAAATGAGGGCCATCTGGCCCTCTTCCCTTCTGTCCAAGACACTTAACTAGCCTCCCCAACTCATTCGGGACAGAATATGCTGCTGGATGGCCACTTGGCACCATGGGTGAAGCTTCCTAAGCTTGGCCGAGCGCCACCTTGAACCTAACTCCCTATATAACCACTCTCAACTAAAAGCAAGCCCACCATCACCTTTAGTTAGCTCAGGCGAGTGGAAATCGACATCTGGAACAAGGAAATTGCTGGAGAAACCAGGAAACGGGAAGGACTCGTCGGAGCAAGCTCGACCATGTCTCACAGCCGCCAAGCCTCAATTCTGGTCCGTTTCGCTTCTCCTCTCACTGTACTAGAATCCTAGATCGACTAGGCGAGACATCGGTCTCAATTGAGCCCTATACCATATGAGCCAAGAGCAAAATTTTGAGCTTTCTCTTCTTGCTCGGGATCGCCGAAGGAGCCGCCTCCGACAGCCTCACCGCTGGGAAACGCCAGCCACCACCTCAACGAAGGTGGGGGAAATAATCGTCGGCAGTGGCGCCGGTACAGATGGCCAGAAATCGACAGCAAACATGGCCCAGGAAGAAGAAATCGCAGCCGTTGGCCACCTGGGGACGATGAATGGATTTCGTCCATCTGAACTGATATGATTAATGAATTAAATTGATGTGAACAGTACAAATTATGTCACATTATTACAGTACATTGCATGGTTAATTTAGCCTACTTAGAGGGTTTTTCAGAGATGGTATATAAATAAAATTGGTAGCCCTAGGTCTTATCTTTCATTTGCCACCATAAAGTCCATATTTGGGATAGTAGATCTCCCTGTAGGACCAATCTACTAGGACTGGTCCTAGGCTACGACAGAAATTTAATTGAATGCCCATGCCAAACTATCAGTCCACATGACACAAAATTTTGGGTATGTGCTTGATTAGGTCAAACTTAGTCCCTGTAAAAATATGAGAATTTTTGGAAGAAATTTTCCTATAGTTTTTGTGAAAATACATATAAATTAATTAATTAAATATTTGGAGAAATACAACTCCAAATGGCCCCAAATTTTGGTGGCATGTACATTGGGTCAATATCATACCATGATAAAAATTTTAGCCACTTTGGGCCTCTGCATGTTGGGTAAACCCACTTGCATGAGTATGATGAATATAGGCTTGGGGTGCCATTAGTAAAATTAGCAAAATGGGAAATTCAGCCCATTTAGGACATTGCATGCCCATGAAACTATGGATAGAAGTTTAAGTGGGTGAAATATACTTCCCACAAAAAGAATGGGATTTTTGGGATCAAAAATTCCATTAATTGGAATTTTTGAAAATTTGACCTTTTAGAAATGAAAATTTGAAACTAAGACTAATGATGACATTAAATTCTCAAATTTTGCCACAAACTTATATGGCTCATATTTAACCCCTAGGAAATTTTATGGTTCTGTTAGATGACTATATTTTGGAATAATGTAGAATTTACAAATTTGCACATTTATGGAAATTATTTAAAAATGATGGAAATTATAGTAGGAATATTATGGAAAACTTCCTAGTGATTTAATTAGGTGATTGTGACCTTAAGTAATTTTATTAATATTTTTGGATGCTTCTATAGGTTTAAAGTCAAATAAATGGTATTTTGTTATATTTGTCATATGAGTGTTGGTGAACCAAATTACTGTCTAGGGCTATGAAATTTTGTATTTGGTGTTATTTCAGCAATTTACAGCTACAGTAAGTTTGCTAGAATTTTTAGAAACATGTTTAGTTTACTTCATTTGTAAAGTGGTCAATTCATGAATTTTACTCTAAATAAAATTTAAATGGAAATATAAATGGGGAAATTACAATTTTTGGAAACCAGTCATAATTAGCCTAGATGATCATCAAAAAAATTTATTATACTATGGGGATCATTTGAAGTAGTACTTCTTGTATAAAGTGACATAGGCCAGTTAATTAATGAATTTAATTTAGGGTCTTTATGACTTAGAAAAATAGTGAAAACTCCACAATCAATATCATATGTCATACCGTCCCATGATAAATGGTTAGGGTCACTTTGGCCGAGAAATTGGAAATCGTACTTTATGGGTGGTAGTAGGTCATGGGTTGCGTCTAGCTCAGATAGTGTATATTACTAGGACCGCAGGGGGATAAGAATAAACATTCACATGGTAATTATTTTGGGAGGATAAACCCTGGTTGGTCTACTATAGGTCATTTCTTGGTTACGAGCTATGAAGCGCAAGTCCTAGGATAGTAATTATAACAAAGGTCGGCAGAAGACCGCCGCCCTTCTATTAACATCTTAAGTCACTAGGATCACTCTAGAGTAATAATGAGAGCAGAATATGGACAAGGGGTAGACACTAATAAGAGTAAATATCCTTGAGAAAGGGAGCTTTGGAATTCAGCCCATCATTGTTCCTAGTGCCCTCGAGAGCCCTTCACCGGGCATGCCTTGGGCAGTCCTGCGATTAACCCTAAACTACTAGGTGTAAATAACACTAGACAAGAGTAGTCTAATAGGTTAAGGTATTGTGGTTCATTCTCACCCGTGATGGTTTTGAGGGATTCAGAACTAAGACACAAATATGCATTCTCACCCGTGGAGCGTTGGAGGGATTCAGAACTAAGGCACTAATGTGCAATCTCACATGTGAGGGGTTGGAGTGTTTCAGGACAGTTTGGTTCTGCGAGCTAGAGGCTCGGATTGGAATATCTTGCATGTGCATAAACTTGTGGCGGGTCATGCGATACTGGGCCAATCGTCACACCGATGGCAGTATGGTGGCTCTAGCGAGGTGTGATGGTTTGAGCGGCCAGTGGGTTGTTTTACACTACAGTTTGGAGGACGATCCCCGAAAACGCACACTCGAGCAAAAAGACTGGTGGGTAGCCAGCAATTAGTATGCAGAGACTCTAGAATGCACCTAGGATGTGTACAGAGGCGTATGGGAGGTCTAGGTCTAGTAGTGTGATACCCTCCTAGGAGTGGAGATGCAGGATCCACTGCTGCCATAGCCACAATGGTCGTACCAGAGAGTGATGCTAGCTCCAAAAAGTGGGAACTAAAGGTCTGTGATCACAGAGTCGTGTGCGTGAGTTGCACTTGCTTGAACAATAATACGCATGCATATCATACATTCATAACTGTGGCATATGCACCATGGATCCTTATCATATAAATTATTATAGGCTCTTTTATATGATAACTTATATGTTTGTATGGGCATTCATATAAGTTAAGGTACTTCTGTGATGGTAGTAGTAGTTTACTTTACTTACTGTCTTTACTCAGCTTACTTCTAGTACTGTTTACATACTACACATACTTGTTCCTATTCAGTTCTTTTACTTTCCTGCACTATATATATAGAAATGCTAGAATAGGGATATTGATGTATATATACATGTTAGTACAGTTCCATTGTCACCTGCTTCCTTTTTTTAGACCTTGTTTTCCTCCACTTCGTCCTTCCGCTCGGTGCCTAGGAGTTGCGGGGCGAGGTGCGGAGGAAACGACTTAGTCTTTTAGACTAACGGTCGGTGTGACCAATCATTTTAGGAGCTCGAGAAGATGGAGCACCAGCAGGATGAGGTGGCAGGACGTGAGGACCTGATACCACCTCCACCCACTACAATTACTGCAGCTCGACGTCAGGTGGGACGATTCTTCTAAGGATTGTGTAGCTTCCGCTTGTCGTAATTTATGAGAGAGATATTTGTCATCATGTACTGGGCATAAGCCCCTTTTTCTCAGTTTTATATAACTCATGCTGGACTGATGTACTCTATTTAATATGAGATATTACTGTGACTTGAAGACTAGTGGTTGTTTTATATACTGCTTTAACTTCTTACTCTCTTTTGCCCAACAGGTTATGGGATCGTTCTAGCCGGCAGAATCGGCGTGTTGCTGTTGTAACACCCCCATCCGTCACATGGCATACAACAGAAGATCTAGCTAGAACCCGACGCCATATACCACGGACAGTCAGAAGAGTTACATAAGAATATCCAAACTATCTAATTAAGACTACTCGTCCTACATAGAGCATTCTAGCGGAAGCTTTTAAAAGTTGAAAGAACCCAAAACTTAAATTCATAATCATGAATGTCCACATGCACACAACAGGAATGAAACCTAAATACACTAAAATGGTACACGGTCTTATGGCCTTATAATAGTTCACTTAACAGACTGTGTCTTACATACATCGGCTCGCAGGCTGGCCAGACATGATAAAATAAATACAACTATTTTTACGGCCTTCGAGGGCCAGCACGGCAACATGGGCTCCAGCCCGCTATTTTGCACTCGGCTCCACAGCACCTGCAAGCAATATTCCACTGCACGGTGGCAAACATGCAACGGTCAGCTAAAGCCGACCAAATTATAACGACCCCGTCCCTTTCTCGGGATGGCGGTGCTCCTTCCCTGCATATTATTAGCCCAGCTAAAAAATTCTGTAAAAACATACTACCCCACAGGTGTAGGCTCGCGCGGCCAAACACCCCGTGCACTCAGGGCACATTAACGGTGAATCCTGAAACTTCAGCGTCTTCACCACCACCACCAAGATGGCAACCACGTGAGCAATTAGCCTTCCTGACCACTGTCTAAGGCTCCCGACTATGCCAACGGCCAGTCCCCTTTTCGGGTCTCTTGCACCGAACCACATAGCCCAGGTCTAATTCTACTTGCCTATTGCTCACAATGCATAGTACACCTTAAGACGTATGCACGAGCCAAGCTTCTCTCGGATCCTGCCATTTCCAAACAATCAAATAACCCAGTTATGTTCAAGGCCAGTTCCCAGACCGCCAAGTTAGCAGAACAACGATTCCGCTCAGTTTTCCGGGTGCGCCTTGGAGCTAACCTCCAAGGATCCCTGCTGCAATCTACCACGTAGAAACGCGAAAACCCAAAGCACGGAGTCTTCTACGGCAAAACATATCAAATGCAACATTACCGATCCAGACAATACACGTCCGGGTAGGCTTCACACACAATGCCTATGCCCATACTTCGATTCCGGATTCTATATGCAACACAAGGGGGACTATTCATGTCAACCACAAGGAACACCACGCACTCACCGCACACTCGCGGGAGAGAGATTCCCTATGTAGAAAGGAAGAGCTTCACATGCTCAAGTGGAGAATCGTTACCCTTGTAGTCCGTATAGGCGCCATGGAAAAACTACATGGATGAAAAATCTTCGCAATGAACTTTCCTGCACGGATCCGCACTCAGATCTAAAAATGGTGCTCCGATGCTCCGCCGGCATACGGAATCCTCCTTCTTCTTCCTCCTCTCTCTAACTCATTGGAAAGAGAAAGCCTTGGAGAGAAATGAATGATTAACGCCCCTATTCCCGGCCTTAACTGAGCAGGAAACCATCTGGACCGTTGGATCTTATTTAAAGAAAATGAACGGCTCAGATCCGCTCAAAAATCCCCAAACCTGGGTCAAACACGGCTTGGCACACGGCCGTGTCCCAGGCTGTGTGCCTCGATCCATGCAAGATCGTCAAACACAGAGACTAACATGGGCTCAGACACACTCGTGTCTCACTCGACACGCCCGTGTCGGGTTCCTCGACATGCCCGTGACCAGGGGCGTGTCGCACATAACCGCTACGCCAACCCACACGACCCTGCTGAATACGGGTACTGACACGGGTAGGCATACGCCGGTGTCAAAGGACACGCCCGTGTCATTAAGCCGTGTTCCTGTCCGTGTCCTTCTCGGGATGAAAACGACCAAAACACCAGCCAGACATGGCCTTGGACACGGCCGTGTCCTAGGCTGTGTACCCCTATACAGGCACCAAAAATCCCCTTTTTCCACGACAAACTCAAATATAATTTTCGGGGCGTTACAAATCTCCCCCACTTAAGGAATTTCATCCCGAAATTAAGTAAAGGTACAAAAATTACAAGTTACCTGAATGGAACAACTCGGGGTACTCCTCCAACATAGTTTGCTCTCACTCCCAAGAAAGCTCCTCACGTCCGCAATTATCCCAACGGACTTTAACCATTCGGATATCCTTGTTGCGGAGTCGCTTGACTTCAACGTCTTCTATACTTATAGGCTTGACTTTTGTTGTCAACTCGTAATCAACTGGCACTTAATAAACCGCAACTATCTGCGAAGGCTCTTGCACTGCCTTACACAACACCGATACGTGGAACACATCGTGTAGCCCACTCAACTCCACCGACAGCTTCAACCTATATGCTGCTTCGCAAACACACTCTAGGATCTCAAATGGTCCAAGGTATCTCAGACTCAGCTTCTTCAAGCGTCGAACCCGTGAGACACCCTTGAATAGTTTGATTTTCAAGTACACCCAGTCACAACACTGAACTCCACATTCCTATGTTTGGCGTTATAGTACTTCGACTGTCTATCCTGAGCAATCTTCAACCGTTCCTGAATTGTCTGTATCACCGAAGTGGCATCTTCCACAGCTTGACATTTGTAAAGCTTCGACTCGCCTATCTCCAACCATGACAACGGCGTGCGACACTTTCTCCCGTACAAGGCCTCGAAAGGCGCCATTCCAATACTCGGCTGAAAGCTATTGTTGTATGCAAACTCCACCATGTACAGGTGATCTTCCCATTTCCTTCCAAAATCTAGGACGCACATGCGAAGCATGTCCTCCAACTTCCGGTTGACCCTCTCGGTTTGGCCATCCATCTGCGGATGAAAAGTTGTGTTGTACTTTAGCTTAGTACCCAACAGACTATGCACCAACCTCCAGTCATTCGACGTGAAGCGTCCATCTCGATCACTAACAATACCGCAGGGCACACCATGCAACCGTACAATATTCTCCACATAGAGTTTGGCCAACCTTTCCACCGGATCTTCCTTCATGATCGGGATGAAGTGCGACACCTTTGTCAACCTATCTACGACCACCCAGATGGCGTTGTTTCCCCTCTGCGACTTCGGCAAACCATGCACAAAATCCATAGATATGTCGTCAAATTTTCATTCCAGGATAGGCATGGACTTTAGGAATCCTCTGGGCTTCTGGCACTCCGCCTTAACCAATGCACAAGTTTTGCACTTGGCCACATAGAGTGCCACATCCTTCTTCAATCCTGGCCACCAAAACAATTTCTTCATGTCTCTATACATCTTTGTGCTTCCTGGATGGATCGAGTACTTGGTATGATGAGCCTCGTACATCAAATCCTCCCGAAGATTATCCGCTCTAGGAACGCATAGGAAACCGTTCTTCCTTAGCAACCCATCTTCAACAGCAAACTGGGAATTTGACCCATCCAATGATTCATCCAAGATCTGCTTCAAGCTGTTATCCTGAATCAAAGCCCGCCGAACTCTATCAGTTAGGTCACACTGCACCTCGGTCCAAAACAGTTTCGCCTCAGTACTAGACTGCTTTTTGGCGCAAGATATCTCCAAAGCCTCCAACTCTCGGACCAATCTCTCATCATGTACCGATAACCAGTTGGCCTGTGCGGGAATCTTACGACTCAACGCATCTGCCACTACATTACCTTTCCCCGGCACATAATGTATCTTGAAGGTGAAGTCCCCTAGGAACTCCATCCACCTCTGCTGCCTCGTGTTCAGATCTTTTTGATCTAACAGGTACTTCAAGCTCTTATGATCGGTGTATCTATCGACTTTCACACCGTACAGATAGTGCCTCCACAGCTTTAAAGCAAATATCATGGTCGCTAACTCCAAGTCATGGACCGGATAATTTCTCTCGTGATCCTTCAATTATCGCAAACCATAGGCTATCACTCTCCCATGCTATAACAGAACACAACCCAAACCACTGCCCGAAGCATCACTATAGATTTCGAACCCTACGGTTCCACTTGGGGAACATAAAATATGCGTTATGGTCAACCGCATCTTCAACTCTTCAAAAGCTTATTCACACTCCAAAGACCACACAAACTTCTGATTCTTCCTAGTAAAAGTCATGAGTGGTAGCGCTATCCGCGAGAAATTCTCTACGAAGCGCCTGTAGTAGCCAGCAAGCCCCAAAAAGATCCGGACCTCCGCCACTGTAGTCAAAGCAGGCCACTCCCGTATCGCCACTATCTTTGCCGGATATAAAACTATCCCTTCTACACTAACAACATGACCAAGGAACGCTATCGAGGATAACCAGAATTCACACTTGGAGAACAAGCATACAACTGGTTTCTCCTCAACGTCTCCAACACCATGTGCAGGTGATTGTAGTGATCCTCTTCACACTGCGAGTACACTAGGATATCGTCGATAAATACTTTCACAAAACGGTCCAGGTACTCACTGAACGTCCTGTTCATCAGATCCATAAACACGGATGGCGCATTGGTCAAACCAAATGACATGACCGTGAACTCGTAATGCTCAAACCGCATACTGAATGCGGTCTTTAGGATATCGCTCTCCCTTATCCTCAATTGGTAGTAACCGGACTTCAGATCTAACTTCTAATATACCGTTGACCCAACCAACTGATCAAATAGATTGTCAATTCTCGGGATCAGATACTTATTCTTTTCAGTAAGCTTGTTTAATTCCCGGTATTCAATACAAAGATGCAAGCTCCCATCTTTCTTCTTAACAAAGAGAACCGGTGCACTCCAAGGCGATGAACTTGGACGCACATAACATTGCTCTAGCAACACTTGCAGTTACACCTTCAACTCCGCCATCTCTTTTGGCGCTATCCGATAGGGGGAACATAACACTAGTTTGGCACCCGGTACCAGCTCAATAGTAAAGTCAATCTCCCGCTGAGGAGGGGCTCTTAGGAGATCATCTAGAAACACATCAGAATACTCAGACACAACTGGGATACTATCCAGATTAGGCCTAGGCATCGAAGTATGCACTAGAGTAACAAACAGCTCTGCCCCAGACCGAACTTCCTTGATCACCTGAAGGGCTGACACCAAAACTTTCCATAACCCCTTCATGCCCTCAAACGTAGTCTCCCGCTCAGTATTTAATCCCAACTTAACCTCCTTTCAGTTGCAATCAATGTAAGCTCGCTGCTCCGAGAGCCAGTCCATACCAAAGATTACATCAAACTCCACTAATGGTAGAATCAACGCTCGCAAATCAAACTCCTGATCCCCAATCCGAACCTTGACTACACAGACCTTATCCGCGTGCATTGAGCATCCATTGGGCAACAACACATCTAACTTGTCTTTTGCCATCGAGGGAGATACCCTGATGCGCATCACAAATCGTTCGGACAAGAAGGAATGTGAAGCTCCCGTATCAAACAAGGCTCTCGCCGGACAATCGAGAATCAATACAAATCCTAGCAACAACAGAAATAAGCTGAAAATTAATAGAGGTAACAACTACAAAAGTTAATCTACCATAAACTAACTCATACCTATCACCACGTCAGCTTGCTTCATGGCCTCTTGTAGACCAGGATTATAAACTCTAGGCTGGACTGGAGCATGATGGGACGCGGTTGACTCTACCGCCTTCCCTTTCTCCTCATAAGTCGCTCCAGACTTTCTCTCGGACTTTGCACTTCCGCTCCAACATTCACGAGCAAAGTGCCCTGTCTTCCCACAGTTGTAGCAAGCTCCTGGAACTCGACTTGTGGTTGCCCCTGACTAACCAGACGAAGGGGCTGAGTTCGAAGACTTCTGCTTCTTGCTCCACCTGCGGAATCCTAACTTTGCATTTGGCACTTTGAACTCTACCTTCTTCTCTCCTGGGTCCTTCTTCTCTTGCACCCTCTTCACAACCTTTTCAAGAGACCGGGCCGAGTTGACCAAGGCTAGGAAGCCCTGTGCCTTAGGCCCAGCAAGGAGTAACTGTAGGTCACCACGAAGACCCTCATAAAATTGATTGGTCTTCCTCTCCTCTTCCGTAAACATAGCCCCAGCATACCGACCCAACCGTGTAAACTCGTGGAGGTACTCATCCACGCTTCTGGATCCCTGAGTCAATCCAAGGTATTGGTTCTCCATCTCAAGCTTCTAAGCGGAGGGTCCATATCCGGCTAGGAACAATCTTGAAAATTCCTTCATTGGCACATCAGCAAGCTGCCTTCCCACAAAGAGATGAAATTCCAACTCATCCCACCACAGCCTCGCTTCACCATCCAAAAGGAAGGTCGCTATGGTGGTCTTCTGCCATTCTTTCATTAACGTGGCCATCAAGACGCTCTTTATCATAGAGAGCCAGTCCTCAGCTTAAGCTGGCATTCCAACCCCATCGAACCTCGGAGGATTAAA
Source organism: Platanthera guangdongensis (assembly GCA_039583875.1). NCBI lineage: Eukaryota > Viridiplantae > Streptophyta > Magnoliopsida > Asparagales > Orchidaceae > Platanthera > Platanthera guangdongensis. The sequence continues at coordinate 108,871,071 of CM077167.1, forward strand.
GCCCATTACATGCTTTAGCTGTCTCTCTGTAACCCTCCTCAGCTCTACCTGATCCACCACCAAGCGCTCCACCACTCTCGGCTCTGCTGCACCAACCGGTTCTTGCTCATTCGTAAGAGGTGAGTGATGCATTTGCCCTGCAGGTTGGACATTAATCATCGCAAATATGGCTTCAGCCACCATCCTGATGGTTTCCGCTGAAGGAGGTGTCGTAGGCATGTCTCTCGGTGCACTACTTTCTGCCAATTGCGGACGCTCTGATTGACCAGCACCGCTCCTAGCTGCCTATAGAAGCAAAGACACACGATTAGACGACAACTAAATTGCTAAAAGTAATCATTGGAACACTCAGATTCCACAAAATAAGTGTATTTTTCATTCCTAAGTGGACATTCATGGGTTCTTTTCGATGCTATAACGATGACGCACACATGTGCTCACCACCCCTTAAAATAATTCACCCACGAATTCATTTAAGCCTGAACATTACCAGAAGTCTAATACCAAATTGTAATACCCCCATCCATCACATGACATATAACAGAAGGTCAAGCTGGAACCCGACGCCATATACCACAGACATTCGGAAGGGTTACATAAGAATTTCCAAAATATCTAATTAAGACTACTCTCCTACACAGAGCATTCTAGCGGAAGCTTTTAAAAGTTGAAAGAACCCAAAACTTAAATCCATAATCATGAATGTCCACATCCACACAACAGGAATGAAACCCAAATACACTGAAAGGGTACAAGGCCTTATGGCCTTACAATAGTTCACTTAACAGATAGTGTCTTACATAAATCGGCTCGCAGGCCGGCCACACATGATAAAATAAAAACAACATTTCTTTACGGCCTTCGAGGGCCATCTCGGCAACATGGGCTCCAGCCCGCTATTTTGCACTCGGCTCCACAGCACCTGCAAGCAACATTCCACCGCACGGTGGCAAACAAGCAACGGTCAGCTAAAGACGACCAAATTATAACGACCTCGTCCCTTTCTCGGGACGGCGGTGCTCCTTCCCTGCATATTATTAGCCTAGCTAAACAATTATGTAAAAACATACTACGCCACAGGTGTATGCTCGAACGGCCAAACACCGCGTGCAATCAGGGCACATTAATGGTGAATCCTGACACTTCAGCATCTTCACCACCACCACCAAGATGGCAACCACGTGAGCATTTAGCCTTCCTGACCTCTGTCTAAGGCTCCCGACTATGCCAACGGCCAGTCCACTTTTCGGGTCTCTCGCACCGAACCACATAGCCCAAGTCCGATTCCACTTGCCCGTTGCTCACAATGCGTAGTACACCTTAAGATGTACGCACGAGCCAAGCATCTCTCGGATCCTGCCATTTCCAAACAATCACATAACCTAATTATGTTCAAAGCATGTTCCCAGACCGCCAAGTTAGCAGAACAATGATTCCGCTCAGCTTTCCGGGTGTGCCTTGGAGCTTACCTCCAAGGATCCCTGCTGCAATCTACCGCGTAAAAACCCTAAAACCCAAAGCACAGAGTCTTCTCCGGCAAAACATATCAAATACAACATCACCAATCCAGATAATACATGTCCGGGTAGGCTTCACACACAATGCCTATGCCCGTACTTTGATTTCGGCCTCTATATGCAACACTAGGGGTACTATTCCTGTCAACCCCAAGGAACACCAAACACTCACCGCACACTCGTGGGAGCGGGATTCCCTATGCAGAAAGGAAGAGCTTCACATGCTCAAGTGGAGAATCGTTACCATTGTAGTCTGCTTTGGCGCCATGGAAAAACTACACGGATGAAAATCTTCGCAATGAACTTTCCTCCACGGATCCGCTCTCAGATCTCAAAACAAAGCTCCGATGCTCCGCCGGCGGTCGGAATCCTCCTTCTTCTTCCTCCTCTCTCTAACTCCTTGGAAAGAGAAATCCTTGGAGAGAAATGAAGGATTAACACCCCTATTCACGACCTTAACAGAGCAGGAAACCATTTAGGCAGTTGGATCTTATTTAAAGAAAACGAACGGCTCAGATCTGCTCACAAATCCCCAAACCTGGGCCGAACACGGCTTGGCACACGACCATGTCCCAGGCCTTGTGCCTCGATCCAAGCACGATCGTCGAACACAGAGACTCACACGGGCTCAGACATGCCCGTGTCTCACTCGACATGCCCGTGTCGGGTTCCTCGACACGCCCGTGACCGGGGCGTGTCGCACATAACCGCCACACGAACCGACACGACCCTGCTGAACATAGGTACTGACACGGCTAGGCACACGCCCGTGTCAAAGGACACACCCGTGTCATTAAGACGTGTTCCTGTCCGTGTCCTTCTCGGGATGAAAACGTCCAAAACACCAGCCATACACGGCCTTGGACACGCCCGTGTCCTAGGCCGTGTACCCCTATACAGGCACCAAAAATCCACTTTTTCCGCGACCAAATCAAATACAATTTTCGGGGCATTACAGCGGTGTCGACTAACCCGTGTGTTAGTGCCACCGTAAGATGGCGGTTCTGGGCATAAGACCGGGTTACATCCTTGGTAAGGGGAGGGGTTTTACACCTGTGTTCTAGGCTATGTGCCTCACTCTACAACACCCTGCCGACACAGAGCAGGATACGACACTAGACACGCCCGTGTCTCTGGCCATGTACCCGACCTCCAAGGATCGCTGAATGCATTTCATAGACAACACAAAAAATCGTCGAACTTGTAGCAGAACACGGACATGGACACGCCCGTGTCCAAGGCTGTGTGACCCTTGTCAGGCCCCTGATTGGCCTTAAGATGCTACTAGATCATTTCCGAGTTTTGGGGCATTACAATTCTCCCCCCTTAAAAGAATTTCGTCCAGAAATTATAGAATGAAAAGTACTGAAAAATTAAATTATACCTGAGCAAAATAGCTCGGGATACTCCTCAAGCATGGTCTGTTCTCGCTCCTACGAAAGATCCTCACGACTGTAGTTGTCTCATCGGACATTGACCATCCTTATATCTTTGTTACAAAGTTGCTTGACTTCAGAGTCCTCAATGCAAATGGGCTTGGCCTTCGTCATCAACCCACTATCAACAGGTACCAGATCGACCACAATCACTTATGAAGGCTCTTGCACCGCCTTTCGCAAGAACGATATGTGTAATACATCGTGTAGACCACTCAATTCTACAAATAACTTTAGTCGATAAACACTTCACCAATTTGCTCGAGAATCCCAAACAATCCAAGGTACCACGAACTCAGCTTTTTCAATCGTCGTTACCGAGAGACACCCTTGAACGGCTTAATTTTCAAATATACCCAGTCACCAACAATGAACTCAACGTTCCTGTGCTTGGCATTATAGAATTTAGCCTGCCTGTCTAGAGCGATCAGCAATCGTTCTCGTATTGTTTGCACCAACAAAGTGGCGCCTTCCACTTTTTATCATTTGTACAGCTTCGACTCACCCTTCTCCAACCATGACAATAGTGTGCAATATTTTCTACTATAAAGGGCCTCGAAGGGCTCCATTTGAATATTTGCTTGGTAGCTGTTATTATAAGCAAACTCCACCATGTATAGGTTATCTGCCCACCGCTTTCCGAAATTAAAGACGCACATGCGAAGCATGTCCTCCATCATCCTGTTGACCCTCTCTGGCTAACCATCCGTCTGCGGATGAAAGGCCATGCTGAAACTCAGCTTGGTTCCCAACATTTGTTAAACTAACCTCCAATCATTGGACGTGAAGTGCCCATCTCGATCACTCACGATGCTGCGGGGCACACTGTGCAGTTGAACAATGTTATCTATATAGAGTTTTGCTAGCTTATCCACCGAATCATCCTTCCTATTCAGAATAAAGTGCGACACTTTCGTCAATCGATCTACTATCACCCAGATGGCATCGTTTCCCTTCTGCGACATTGGTAACCCATGCACAAAATCCATTGAAATATCGTCGAACTTCCACTCCAGGATAGTTAAGTATTTCAAGAAACTTCTGGGATTCTGGCACTCCGCCTTCACCAAGGCGCACGTTTGACACTTTGCCACATAAAGTGCCATGTCCTTCTTAAGTCCTGGCCACCAGAACAACTTTTTCATATCACAAAACATTTTCGTGCTCTTTGGATGAATCGAGTACTTGGTATGATGAGCCTTGTACATCAATACCTCCCGTAGTTTGCCCATATTTGGGATGAACAGACGACCATCCCTCCATAACAGTCCATCCTTAAAAAAAATTGGGAATTTGACCCATCCAAAGCCTCATCCATAATCTGCTTCATGCTGTTATCCAAATCCAGGGCCTGCCGAATCCTATCAGCAGGGTCATATTGCACCTCTATCCAGTTCAATTATGCTTCGACACATGTCCTCTTGTCAACACAAGAGATCTATAATGCCTCCAATTCCCGAATCAAATGCTTGTTATGAATCGATAACCAGTTGGCCTGTGTGGGATCCCTGTGACTCAACTCTTCCGCCACCGCATTGCCTTTCCCAGGCACATAATGTATCTTAAATGTGTCGTCACCCAGGAACTCCATCAACCTCTGCTGCCGCATGTTTAGGTCCTTTTGATCCAATAAGTAATTCAGGCTCTTGTGATTGGTATAGATATCGACCTTCACACCGTACAAGTAATGCCTCCACAGCTTTCGGGAAAATATCACGGCCGCTAACTCCAAGTATGATGAGTACCGATTATATAGGGTTTTGCAGACTCATCTGGGCTGGTTTTCATGACTTTGCACTTCCCTTTTCACTTGTTTTCATTGATATTTCGTTCCTACTACGTTTAACATTTAGTGCACTTTTCTAGCTCGTCGGTGCGCAATTGCGCATTCGATTGCTGGGGGTATGCACTTGGTGCTCCCGAGGGCTCGTTCCAGTAGTTTTTATTGCATTTTGTTGAATGCTGGAGGGTCCTCCTTTGTGATTTTTTATTGTGTGCAGGTGGTCAGTTTTCCCACTTCTGAATTCTGACTTGTGGAAAACAGACGGTCGTGCGTTTTCTTGCCGCACGATTCGTTTCCGTCGTGCGTTTTCTGCAGATTATTTTGGAAGATTGACCAGCCCGTGCGATTGCTTCACGCACGGTTTCTTCGGAACTGTGTACGAAGGAAATGCACGGTTTTCCTGTAGCTTCTTGGTTGTTTCTTTTTGTGGCTAATCATGCGTTGTTTTCACGTACGGGCGGCAGCGTCCGTGCGCGAGTAAAACGCACAGTTCCACCATTTCTCCATGCTTTCCTGCTTTCTGTCGCTACCCGTGCAATTTCCTTCACGCATGGGCGGAATCACCTATGCGCGAAGGAAACATGTGGGTCAACGCTTCTTCTTCCTCAAGCATTTTCTGGATATTAATATCACACGGTTCACGCACAGTTGTGCGCCAGACCGCGTGTGACCATTTTTTCTGACTTTTACTATTTAAGCCGCAGATTTCTTCTGGACCTGGATCTCTCCATTTTCTCCCGCCATTTCCGCCCCTTGGAGCAGGAACTCGTCCCTCCAACCATCATTTTCTCTCTCATACTTGGAGGATTGATCCGACCACCCATTCTCCTCCAAAGAGCTTGCTAAAGCTTTGTCTCCGACCGCCATCGCCATTGCCAACATCCAAGCTACTGTTTGAGTTCTTAGTTTTAGAACTTGTGAAGCATTTCGCTCTAATCTGAATCAGCGACCACAACACGAAGAAGATGGGTGTGAAGAAGGAAGTGGCAGCCCTTCGGGATCCCGGATACCTTCCAAATACCGAGCTATGGCGAGGCTCGACAACCCTCGCTTCCGGCCGTGAATCTTGGAGAGCCTTCGAGTGCTTGGTTGTGTTTCACCCCCTCTTTTCTTTAATTTGCTTTAACCTGAACTTATGCTAGTATGCTTGAGGTTTAATAGCCAAGTTTTGCTCAAGGTCTTGCCATGGTTTTGTGTGGTGATTTCTTGATCATGATTTGTGTTGATGAGCTTCATCTTTGTTAGAGAAAGCTGTGTTTGAGCCGTTCTAGCGACTTCTAGAAGCACGTATTGCGAAGAGGTGTTTACGACCCTCGATAGTTTGTTCGTCTCCGCTATTAATCTTTGGAGTAATTCACCCTAGCGATGCGGTGACGGCGACCTGCACTAGATTAATGTTGTTTAGTGTAGGAAACCCAAAATCAAACCCCTCATTTTTACTTAGCACTTTCATTCATTTCTATGAAAGCGGAATCCATGCTCCCTACGTACACTCCGCATGAGATCGATACTTGGGGAAGATACTCCTCCCTTTTATTACTTGGCCGTGAACGGTAATCTTTCCGCCAGCGCATCATGTTTTTGGCGCCGTTGCCGGAGAGTGCAGCTGTTGCGTGGATTTTGTTTCTTTTGGGAAAACTTTGTGAGTGTTTTGGTGTTTTTAATGTTTTCTTTTTGTGAGTGTTGTTTTACAGATCTGAACCATGGTGGAAGGGGAGAAGATTTGGGTGTTGATCCTGACACTGTACGAGCGAGGAGAGCTCGTTTGCGTGCTGCTGCAGCTGAGGGAAGGATGGATGACTTGGGCCATTTGGGAAATGGCCAAGGGGAACAAATCATTGAGAACCAGGATGTGGCCTAGCCTCGCGTTAGGACAATGCGGGATTTCACTACCCCTATAGTAGGGAGTGTTTATCCTTGGTTCCGGCCAGCCATAGCCAATAATCATTTTGAGATCAAGCCTGCGATTTTGAATATGATTAAGAACAATACACAGTACTCGGGTTTGCCAAGCAAGGATCCTCAGCTACATTTGGCGGAGTTTTCTGAGATATGCAGTAGTTTCCGTTATGCGGGCAATGCAGATGAAGTTGTGAAACTAAAGTTGTTCCCTATTTCAATAAGGGATAGGGCAAAGACATGGCTGCAAACGATCGCGCCTGCCACCACTGCCACCTGGGAAGCTTTATCTTCCAAGTTTTTGGCTAAGTTTCATCCTATTGATAAAATTGTTAATGCTCATAGGGAAATAGCCATGTTCAAACAGCTAGATCAAGAAACTCTTTCTGAGGTATGTGAGAGATTTGCTGCCCTGCAGCACCGTTGTACTCAACACGGCTGTGATCCTTGGAATTTGGTGGAGATATTTTATTTCGCCATTGAGCCAAATTTAAGGGCAATGATTGATGCGGCAGTGAGTGACACGATCATGAACTTATCTCCTGAGGAAGCATTAAGACTCGTTAAAGACAAGGCCTCCCACAGTGCGTACTGGACACCAGGAAGGAATGCTCCTAGAGGGGCGAGAAATTTGTTTGATGTAAATGCTATGGGGCTGCAGGCCGAATCGAGCCATCCTTCCTTGTATGGGAAGATGATGTTGACACGATCTACCCCACCGCCTGCCCCTATGATGAGCATATCGTGTCAGGGTTGCGGTAACTCTGGCCACTACACTTATGAGTGCCCCGCAGGTGAGTTGTTTGCTGACCAGGCAGGTATGGCTTGTGAACAAAATGTTAATTTTATAAATAATCAAAATCGTACTGTGCTTTACAATAATACTTATAACACTAACGCGAGAAACCATCCCAATTTCTCATGGAACCAAAACGCGCACCGTCAAAGATGGCAGGGGGGCCAACATCATTTCGATGTTCAGGCTTCTAGTAGCCAGTCGCGACCGTCTCGGCCGGGTTATAATCAGAATTTGCAATGGACGGGCAAGAGTGCGTTAGAGGAGATTATGGAAAAGTTTGTTGAAATGGCCTAGTCGAATATGGTTACTTAGACTACATCCATGAGGAATTTGGAAACACAATTGGGACAATTGGACCACATTTTTTATGAGCGCACTCGCGACACTCTTCCTAGTGATACAGAGAAGAATCCCCATGAGCAGGGGAAGAGTGTTGAGGATGTGGGGGAATGTAATGCCCGTGAAATGAGTATTAAATATGAGATTAATGCCATAGAAACTCTAGCGCTATGTGATTCTGGTTCATCTTGAAACATTCTTGCTTTGCAAGATGTTGAAAAGATGAATTTGAATATCGAATCCGAGGGAAGGAAATCCTTAATGCTAGCTGATGGATCTGTGGTTGAGACCAATGGAGAGGTGAAGGGTGTAGAAGTGATTTTGAATGGGGTGGCTGTCTTCACAGACTTTTAGGTGCTTGTACCCAGGGGTAACACGTCAAAACCCATCTTTGGGGTCCCCTTCCTTAATGCCAGTGAGGCGACGTTGCATTTTGATGCTAGTGGCTTCACTGTTGCGCCCAAAGTTAATGCATCTTTACCATCTTCGCCTCCTCAATTAATTGTTGTTGACCTCGTAAAACCAGTGAACTTTACTATTGTGTCATCTAATGATGTTTCTAGTGGTTTTAAGGCAAATTTTCAATCGACGGGACAAGAACGAGTTGAGGAAGTTTTTGAAATGCCAATGACAACAAAAAGGAAAGAAGTGACACAGGTCCTTGATGTGATGCATGATGTTGCTGTAAAGATGGATGTGTTGTGCACGTCGGATGTGGACGTGCAGAATTTCGATTTAAAAACTGCAATTTGTTTATCCAAAGTCGGTAAAACTACGAAACATGTAACATGGGCTGATCTTACACCCTCAGCGGGTGAAGAATGGATGCCACCGGTTTTGGATGTTAATCTAGCTACTGAAGAGCCGGGTGTGACCTTACCGCCCTGGCGCTTCTCTTCTATGGAATTAAAATAAAAGGAGTTGCATCTGCGCAAATCGCAGAGTTTTGCCCACAAGCGCGAGATGGAGGAGGGTAGGGGCAGGGGAGACTTATCATCCTTGGGCCCTAAAGCTCACCCCTCTTCCTAATCTTGCGTGTCTGGAGGGATTTATCACGAATCAGCGTTAGCTGAAAAGTGATGGATCTCCGGAGTCGTCTCCATTTGTTTTGTTGCTGCTAGCATTTTATTTGCTTAATGTTGTGTGTGACTTTGAATTGTCTTTCTCTGCTTATCAAACTTTTGCTACCTAAACATTGTATACAACTGTTAATACAAGTATTTGGTCCACCTTAAGGACAGTAAAGAAAAGGACTTCTGGGAGACAACCCAATTTAGCTGTGTTTAATTTTTTTTGTTTAGCTTTTTGAGTGTGCATGCCTATTATTTGCTTGGTTGGGTTGTGGGCTTAATGATCTAGTTTAAAGCCAATCTTCTGGTATGCTCATCTTTTGAGCAATGGGTAAGTTCTCCTTTTATCTCATTTTGATTTTAATTTCAACATATTTTGCTGTGCTTCTTAGCATAAGTCTGGGGGAGATCTTGTCGATGTTTCCTTTGAACGTGCACTTCATTTGCATACCAGTAGCTATTTTTAATTTATTTGTTTAGTTCATTGCAGTGCGCATCGTTGCAACCACATGAGCGTGTACTTAACTTTTTGTGTACGGCAAATCAAACTTGTTTCTTTCGTTAGATTTAGGAAAATTACCTTGCTAAAATAAGATTGTGAGACGGGGTAAAATGTTGACCTTGTCGTGCTCCTAGTCGAGTGCTCCGGTCTCGTGTAGAAATTAGAGTAGAAAATTAAAATGTATACCCGTATTTTAAAAATTAAGTCTGGGGGTGTGGTGTACCCGCGTGTTTTGTTGGTAGCAGATAGACACTTTGTTAGATCCCTAGTTTGATTTGGGTTAGGTGTTGGAACACCCTATTACTAATTTGGGTCAGGATCACTATGTCTCTAGGAACCTTTGTTTGACCTTCTGTATAGCTTTATAGGTCAATTAGAATTGAGTCTAATGGTTAGAAGTCTAGGATTGGAAGCTGCCCAGAAGACCAAGTTTTTCTGTCTGGAGACCAAGTCTGATCGTCGAGCTCAGCACGACGATTCGTCGAACTCAGATCGACGATCGTTGAGCTCAACTTCGACAGATCGTCGAACTCCATTCGACGATCGCTGAGCTCAACTTCACAATATCGTCGAACTCCATTCGACGATCGGTGAGCTCAGGTCGACGATTTTGACTCTGCTTTGGATCTTTATCTCTGAGCTCAGTTCGACGATCTTTGAGCTCAGATCGACGATTATTTTGCTGCTTAAGTTTTTCAGTTCGCTGAGCTCAGCTCGACGATAGCAGAGCTCAGTTCAACGATTTTAGATAACTTCCAGAATTCAAATTCAAATCAGACAGGAGTTATTATGCAATTAATTCAGAGATTTGCTAGCCGTTTTCATTTATTTCTGGACCAAGTTTCAAGGGATTTTTCAAGGAATAATTCTGTGGACTTTCCTCCAGAAGAGTTTTTGCAATTAAGGATGCAATCAATGCAGACCAACAGCTATCTTTGACAGAGTGATATTCTATTCGGGAACAGAGAATAAAAGGCAGAATGTCTTTGAATCAATACAGATGAGATACAGACATTAACAAAAAGGAGGACACACAATACAGAATACAGAGACTCACTAAAAAACTTCTGTCAAAAAGAATTCTGAAGAACACTCAAAAAGGGGTCAAGCTTTCAAACATCTTCAGATCTCTTCAGCTCTCAAAGTGTTCAAGGCCAACATCAATTCAAGACTCCAGACACTCAACATTTCAGCTTGCTGAAATCATCTATTACTGGAGATCTACCTTTGAAGGCCTATTACCCTCAGCAAAGCTTTTCTTCCTGAAGATTTCAAGGACTCAGGGGGAGCTTTGACATCAATCCACTTAGTCTTCTCAGATGATTGAGAAAGAGAAGACTGCCATCACTCTCTCACCCCCACTCTGTAAAGGGTTTCTCAAACTCCCTTCAAAAGTTTGAATCTGGTTTTTGAGCACCTTGTCAAAAGCTCATTGGTGGCAAGACACCTGATCAAAAAATCTGCTCTGGTTTTTGAGCACCTTATCAAAAGCTCATTGGTGCCCAGGACACCTGATCAACTCATCCTGCAGTGGATTCCTACCTAGGGTGGTAGAAGAGTGGATGTACCCAAGTTTGGGGAACCACTATATTTCCTTGTGTCCTCTGGTTCTGCTTGTTTACTTTTTGTTTCTGGCCTAGATTTTTTCTATGCTTAGTTTTTTTTTATAGCTTAGTTCTGTGATTAGATTTATATTTGCTTCCCTGCTCACACATAGTATAACAATTGTTGTAAAAGCTTTTAAAAAAAGTTTTAAAAACACCATATACTCTATTCACCCCCCTTTAGAGTATATCAGATCTAGTTGCCCTTTCAATTGGTATCAGAGGGAGGTTGGTTAAACATACCATACCTGATTGGTTGTACAGGCTAACACCTGAACCCCAAGATCCTAAACTAGTTCTGTTTTCCTTTTGTATTTTATTATTAGATTTTGTTTGCACAAATCATGGCCCAAAACAAAGATTATGCTAGCACCAGACCTCCAGTGTGCAATCTGTCAAAGTTTGCACTTTGGAAAGCGAGGATTAGACTCTACATGAATTCTATTGACGAAGATATATTTAATTCTGTTTTGACAGTGTGTCCAAGACCCCCAGAAAGTACAAGTACAAATGCTGTTCCACCTCCATCAGGAACAGATGCTGACATCAAAAGTGGAAAGTAGCTGATGCCAAGGCTATGAACATCCTATCCCAGACAATGTCAGATGATATATTCCAAAAGGTAGCTGAATGTAATTCAGCCAAGGAAATCTGGGATAGACTCTCAGAAATAGTCTCAGGCTCAGCTGATGAGAGAAAGGACAGAAGATCCCATCTCATCTCCCAATATGAGAACTTCAAGAAGGGAGAGACTGAGTCAGTAGGAGACATGTACAACAGATTGAGTCTAATTGTCAGTGAGCTAAGGACATTGGACAAAGAGATTTCTCTGATAGAACTTAATGACAAGATCCTAATGTGCTTCCCCAGCACTTGGGACTTCAAGAATCTGGCCAATTAAGGATGCCAGAAGTCTAAATGAGATCACCACTGAAGCCTTGTTGGGTAAGCTCAAATCTTATGAGCTACTCATCAAGAACAGAGAGGAAGAACAGAAGGCTGCTTCACCAGCCACAAGAAAGGAGAAGACCATAGCATTCAAGGCAACTGAAGATCTGCCTGAAGAAAAAGCTACAGGCAATGATGAACTTCTCAGCTTGTTGGCCAAAAGATTCTATAAGATGGCCAGAAAGGACTTCAGAAGAAGATCATACAAGGAGCAGGATAAGCCAAGGTATGACAAGTCCATTGGCAATAACAAAGACATTATCTGCTTTGGTTGCAGGAAACCAGGGCACATAGTTCCTGACTGTCCAGAGAACAAGAACAAGGACAGAAGGGACAGAAAAGAAAGAAGAAAGGAGAAGGACCCCAAAAGGAATGGCAATAGCAAACCTTCTTCCAGCAAAAATAAGCATACAAGGAAAGGGTTTGTTGCTAAATCCTGGAGTGAGATAGAAGAGAAATCAGAAGCCTCATCCAGCTCCAGTGATGATGAGGATGATGCAGAAGAAAAGGAATTCTGCATGATGGCAATTAATGCCTCACAACACAATTCAGAGGATGAAGAGTCAGAGTCAGACTCAGAAACTCAACCTGAAGAAGATCAGGTAATTAGTTCTTTTGATTTTACTTCAGAAGATTTTAAATCTCAATTTAAAACACTGTGTTTAGACCTGCTAAAGTCTGAGAAAGAGATTATCTCTCTCAGAAATCAATTATCTGAACACAATGGTTTAAAGTCAGAAAACCTCAAACTCTCTCAGGAGTTGGAGAACTGTAGGGAACAGATAGCTACACTGAAAAGTGAGCTCTTTGAGGCCAAGAAGCTTGAAGAATCCCTTAATGGGAGAAGCATCAAGCTGATGGACATCACAAGCACAGTGAACTCTAGATTCAACAGTACACTGGGCTTGGGTGTTTCATCCAGCCAACCTATAGTCCTAACAACTCCCATCAAGTTTATTTCTAGCAAGGGAAAGGGAGTTGTAGAGGTTGCTAGGAAAAATTCTGATCTGCCTCAGAAAACTAAGTCCCAGTAAAAATCGTCGAACGGAGATCGACGATCGCTGAATGAAGATCGACGATCGCCGAACGCAGCTCGACGATCTCAGGACAAATTGTCGAACGCAGGTCGACGATCTCAGCCAAAGTCGTCGAATGCAGCTCGACGATCTCATATACCTGACCTCAGCCATAGTCGACCGTCGAACGGAGCTCGATGATCTGACCCAAGATCGTCGAACGCAGCTCCAAGATCGTCGAACAGAGGTCAGAGCTCTGGAAACTTTTTCAAAGGCAAGTCAAAATTAAATCCTAAGGGTTCTTCATCCCAAACCTTTAACCCTTATACTGAATGGATTATACCTCCAAGGAGATATCATCCTGAAGGATATAAGAGTCAGCCAGGGATGTCTTTCATTTCTGAATTTAAAGGTTATCAACCTAGGCCCAAGGTAAAATGGGTCAAAAACAAGTGAATTGTTTTATTTGCAGGTGAAGACCTATCCAACATCTAACCAGCAATGGTATTTGGATAATGGGTGCTCTAAGCACATGACAGGGAACAAGGACAACCTCACTTCCTTTAGAGCCAAGCTTGGACCCAAAGTTATCTTTGGTGATTCCAACTTTGGACAAACTAAGGGATATGGTGCAGTACAGATTGGATCAGTAACCTTCAAGAAGGTAGCATATGTGGAAGGACTGAAGCACAACCTGATCAGCATCAGTCAGCTATGTGATGAAGGCTACCAGGTGACCTTCGGCAAAACCTTATGCAAAATCAAGTCAGAGGACAACACAACTGTGTTGACAGGTAAAAGGAAAGGTAACATCTACTTAGTAGATTTTCTTTCAACTGATATAGATATTTGCCTGTTTAACTCAGTCTGTAGACCAAATGTTTTATGGCATAAGAGATTAGGACACCTAAACCTTAGAACTATTGCTAGGCTCTCCAAGGACAACCTTGTTAGAGGACTACCTTCTGGCCCCTACAAGAAGGAAGGACTCTACAAGTCTTGTCAATTAGGCAAGCAAACTAAAAAGCAGTTTTAAGTCACTTAATAAGAGTGATTCACCTAGGATATTGTATCTGTTACACATGGATCTATTTGGACCCATCACAGTACAAAGCCTAGGAGGGAAATCCTACACTTTAGTAGTTGTAGATGACTTCTCTAGATTCACTTGGGTGTTCTTTCTAAGGAAGAAGTCTGATAACTTTAAGTGTCTGGCAGAGTTTCTCAAATGTATACATATTGAGTTCAATACTCACATTGCCCTGATCAGAAGTGATCATGAGACAGAGTTTAATTCTCTTCTTATGCAAGAGTTCTGTCAGAGTGAAAGGATCAGGCATACTTTCTCAGCTCCTAGAACTACTCAACAAAATGGGGTAGTTGAAAGGAAAAATAGAACCCTTATTGAATCTGCCACTACATTGTTGTCAGATGCTCATCTACCTCTATCCTTTTGGGCAGAGGCAGTGAACACCTCCAACTATGTGCTGAATAGAAGTCTGAGACATAAACTGAAGGGAAAGACTCCCTATGAATTACTCAAAGGGAAGAAACCTAAAGTTGACTATTTCAGAATTTTTGGTTTCATTTGCTATATTCACAATAATGCCAAGAAATACTTAGCAAAATTTCAAGCCAAAGCTGATGAAGGAGTGTTTCTGGGATACTCCATGATCAGCAAGGCCTATAGGGTCTATAATAAATCATCTTTGAAAATTGAGGAATCTGTTCATATTTCTTTTGATGAAACTAACATATCTTTCAAGGAGAAGATTTCTTCTACCATAGAACCTTTGCAGGAACACTCTCTAGTTGAAGATATGAACAAGCTACAGGTTGCTCAAGAGGATGAAAGCAGTGAAGATGAAGGGAATGCTCAACATATTGAACCACCACTTGAAGAGCCAGTTGTTGTACCACAAGAGGAAACAACAACACAGATTGGTGAACAATCAACACCCCCTGTTGATCTAGTAACATCAAGAGACCATCCACATACCCAAATAATTGGAGAACTCTCAGCTGGTGTGCAAACCAGAAATCAGGTCAACCAAAACCTGTTGCACACCTGCTTCCTTTCTCAAATTGAACCTCAGTACATTCAAGATGCAGAGCAAGATCCACACTGGATCATTACAATGTAAGAGGAGTTGCATCAATTTTAGAGGAACAAAGTATGGGAACTAGTGCCAAAGCCTAAGGATCATTCCATTGTTGGAACAAAATGGATATTCAGAAATAAACTGGATGATCAAGGAGTAATTATAAGGAACAAGGCAAGGCTAGTTGCTCAGGGATATTCTCAAGAAGAAGGAATTGACTACGACCAGACTTTTGCACCAGTTGCAAGATTGGAAGCCATCAGGATATTTCTAGCTTATGCAGCTCACAAAGGTTTCAAAGTCTATCAGATGGATGTCAAGAGTGCTTTCTTAAATGGAGACATCAAAGAGGAAGTCTATGTCAGACAACCTCCAGGTTTTATCTCTCCAACTTATCCTGATTATGTTTTTAGACTGAACAAAGCATTATATGGTCTCAAGCAAGCTCCTAGAGCATGGTATGAGACCCTAGCATGCTTTCTCTTGGAAAATAGTTTTATAAGGGGTAGAGTAGACCAAACTCTTTTTATTAGAACCCATAAGTCCCATACCCTACTAGTACAAATTTATGTAGACGATATCATTTTTGGTTCTACTGACTCAAAGTTGTGCAGAAGGTTTTCTAACCTGATGCATTCTAAATTTGAGATGAGTAGCATGGGTGAGCTATCCTTCTTTCTAGGATTGCAAGTCAAGCAACATGCTGAAGGCATCTTTATTTCTCAAACCAAATATGCTAATGAACTGGTTAAGAAATTTGGTATGTCTGAGGCATCTTGTATGAAAACACCCATGCCTACCAATGTTGTACTGGATGCTGATGAACATGGGAAACCTGTTGATCAGACAACATATAGAGCAATGATTGGCTCTTTACTGTATCTTACAGCTAGTAGACCAGATATAATGTTTGCTACATGTATATGTGCTAGGTTCCAAGTAAGCCCTAGAGAGTCACACCTAACATTAGTAAAGAGGATTCTCAGGTATGTTAAAAGTTGTCCAAATCTAGGTCTCTGGTATCCAAAAGATTCAGCATTTGATTTAACTGGATTCTCTGATGCTGATTATGCTGGATGCAGAATTGACAGGAAAAGCACCAGTGGAACTTGTCAGTTCCTTGGTGACAGACTTGTCTCTTGGTTTTGTAAGAAACAAACATCTGTGTCAACCTCAACTGCTGAAGCTGAATATATGGCTGCAGGCAGTTGTTGTTCACAAATATTGTGGATTCAAAACCAACTCCTAGACTATGGTTACAACTTAGAGAAGTCAAAAATCTTTTGTGACAATACAAGTGCTATTTCCATAGCTCAAAATCCAGTCCTCCATAGTAGGACAAAACACATAGAGATTAGGCATCATTTCTTAAGGGACAATGTTGAAAAGAATAAAATTGAATTGCAATATATCCCAACTGATTTACAAAGGGGAGATATTTTCACCAAGCCTTTGGATGAAAAGAAACACACCTTCTTCCTAAATCAGTTAGGAATGTTAGATGGAGGAAGTCTTAAATAATATCCAAGATTTTGAAAGCTAAAAATTGACCAAGACTAGGCAAAAATTCTGATTTTTTCTTAGTGTCTAGAATTTTTCTGATCTCTGAACTGCGCTCGACGATTTCCACACAGATCGTCGAACGGAGATCGACGATTTCCAGAATCGTCGAACTGAGTTCAGCGCCCCTCAGATAGTATGAACTATCTCCTTCGGTCAACGATCGTCGAACGACGCTCGACGATTATGTTCACTGAACGATCGTCGAACGGAGCTCGACGCCTTCCAAGATCGTCGAACGGAGATCGACGATGTTGGAGTCTCTTCAGATTCCTTTAGAAGCCTCGATCGTCGAACTGAGTTCAACGATCTCTCCAATTTTGCGTCGAACCCTAATATAACACTCATTTTTTGCCGTCGTTCTCTCTTGCGCTTTCAATTTCTCTGCAAGAATCTTCTTCCCTCCAAACAGCTCTACACTTGGTCGTTTTGTTTGTTAAGTTTTTGCAGGTACAATGGCCGTATCAGTTGCTGTCCTAGCCGCAATGAAGTTTGATGCAGGCTTCGACATTGATCTGGAATCGTTCAACACCACTGATCAAATATTCCAAGACATTCTGAGTTTATTCAAGGATCAAAACTTGTCTGCCCTCATGACCACCAGGATAAAGCTGGCCTCAGATGAAATAAAGGAATGGGTTTATACTGCTCACAATCTCGACAACTCTACTATAGTTGGATCTATTGCTGGAACTCAGGTACCTATGACCCCCACAGTTTTAACAGAGGTTTTTGGTTTGAGAAATGGAGAAGAAACTGCTGAATTATCTGGAGAAGAGTTTTCTGACATACTTGCCAGGATGGGTCATCCTGAGGGAAACCCTAGCAAGTTATTCAAAAGGAACTTGTCTGTTGAGTACAGGTTCCTAGCAGATGTTGTAGGAAAAGTGCTGTTGGCAAAGCACTCTGCACATGACACTATCTCCAGACATCAGCTCTGCCTCATGGGAGCTCTGGTAGATAAGAAAAGTTTGAACTGGGGAGAGGTCTTCTTTGACCTAATAAAG
Organism: Platanthera guangdongensis; assembly: GCA_039583875.1. Taxonomy (NCBI): domain Eukaryota; kingdom Viridiplantae; phylum Streptophyta; class Magnoliopsida; order Asparagales; family Orchidaceae; genus Platanthera; species Platanthera guangdongensis. Next base: position 108,888,653 of record CM077167.1, read on the forward strand.
AAGAAAATCAATAAATGCTTTGTAAATTTTGGAAGGATTATTGGAGTCTTCCTGTAGAACAAGTGCCCTACCTTGCTGGTCTCCTCTGGAGTGCACATTAATGCCTCCAAGAGACTTACCTGTGCCCTCTTTGGCAAGTGGGACAGGCAGATAAGCAAGCCCAGCAGGCCCTCCTCAAATGCTCCTTCAGGCACCAGGACTCCAAGAGTCACTCTCCCACAGGTCTCTGCTCCTGCAGAAGACCTGGCTGCTGCTGTTGTTGCCTCTCCTCCTCCTCCAAGTCCAACCCTACCTCTTCCATCCACCATTCCAGCTCCATCCACAATTACCATCTCCAGCCCATCTCCAACATCTATCCCATCTCCTGAGCCAATTCTACCTCCACCAGCAGACCACTTCCACCCATTGTTTTCATACCCTCCAGCAGATGTCACTTCTTCACCATCCATACCATCTTTCACCCTTCTGGATGACTCCTACATGGATGATTCCCCCTCATCTCCTCCAGAATTACCCTCCTCCTCAACCTCATTCCAAGATCTCCTCCACCACATCATTGACCAACCAACTTTCACCCCTCCATATCCATCCCTTGTCCTCCATCCCCACCATCCCCACACCTCAGCCATCCATCCCTCCACTCTCCAGCCCTCCACTTCCAGCATCCTCAGCCATCCCTATTCCATCTACCTCTGCTCTTGCTATTGAGCATGTAGATCTCCCAGCCTTAGCTGACAAGTTGTATGAGCTACTTGCCCCCAGGCTCTCTCTTCTCATGGAGGCCTCCTTAGCTCCTCTACAATAGTCAGTGGCAGCTCTCTCTGCCAGGCTTTCCTCCCTCCTTCCTCAGGCAGCACCTCCAGCAGTGTGCCTTGATACAGATGTATCTGCATCCAGGTAGGGGGAGATGCCATATGAAGCAAGCCTTCATGCTGCTGTTGCTGCTGTTTCTGCTCCTGCTTCTGATGCTGCTACTGCTGATGTTTCTGTGCCTGCTGCCTCTTCTGCTCCTGCTGCTGTGACTCCTACTGCAGTCTTGGCAATAGACCTAAGGTCTTTGCTTTCTTCCTTTGATACTGCATACTTCAGTTATCTCCCAGAGCCTAATGCTGTCCAGCCCCCAGAAGATTTGTCCAAGGCACTGGTGCCTTTCTCTGGCTGTGACCCCAGTATTATATCCTCCTTTGTACTCTCAGTAACTGCTGCTGCTGTTGCTGTTGAAGAAAGGACTGTTTTTGCTGCTGCTGAAATTCCAACTGCCTCTGATGAGCAGATATCCAAGGATTCTCTGATGACAGAGGCCACTGTTTTTGAGCCTGCTGAAGATTTTGTTGATGTTACTGAAGTTGCTGCTGCCATCACTCCTGAAGTTACTGTTGTTGTTTCTGCTTCTCCTTCTGTATCTGCTGCTGAATCTGTTGTTATATCTACTGCTGAATCTGCTGTTGTTTTTGCTGCTGTCTCTGCTGCTGTCCCTGCTGCTGCTCCTTCTGCTTCTGCCTCATCTGCTGCTGCTCAGTTGAAGAAAGAATTGATGAAGAAAATAGATGCTGTATATGATGACCAGAGTTCTGAGTCTGATGAATACAAAACAGACTCTGATGATTCAGCTGCCACTATTGCAAGGAAAAGGAAAGCTAGAAGCAAGGCTATGAAAAGGGTTCCTCCTGTAAAAGTAAAAGATGATAATGATATTCCTTATTATATTCTGCATAACTGCCAAATTACTGAACATTGGATGCAGTATTCCAAAAATCAGCTGAAAGAAATGAAAAAGAAGAGAAAGTATGAGAAGGGCTCCTCCCAGTTCCAGCACCCTCATCCTCCTCCACCACCTCCTCCTGATGCAGGTGCAGGTGGCAGCTCTGCAAGTCAAGCCCCATCTAGAAGCCAGGCTCCCTACCAACCCCATGCCAGATCATACCAAAGGGAAAGCCAGTCTAGGGGTTCTTATTCCAGGAGAGGAGGATACAGGGGTAGTCAAAGAGATTTTCAGGTTTATTCTAAAGGGCATTCCAGGCAGCACCCATACTCTAGGGGAGGACATGTTTCATCTGATACTACTTCTGGTCCATTCCCCTACAAGCTAAGAGAGGCAGTGTCTGCTAGGCCTCCTCAAGATAATTCTTCCAACAGGTATGAGCCACCTGTACCATTTGAGGACCCTGAGAAAAATCCAGTTGCTTGGACTGCTAGGATGAAGGAGTTGACTGCATTAGATCAGATAAAGAAGGCCAAAGAACAAGGGCTAGACACTTCCAATATTTCTACTATGTCAGAGCAAAGCCAAAAAGAGCTAGAAAGATATGCCTCCAGCAAATTCTTTGATGCAGACAGATATATGGAGTTGCATCCTGCTGCTGTGGTTCCCAGGACTTCAAAGCAAACATACTTGGGTGCAGCTGATGACACCAGGTCCAACAAGGAAGCCTTAAATCCAAACAGAGAAATCAAAATGGTTAAAGGCAAAAAGAAGAAGTAACTCTGTAAGGTGACAATCTTTGGATTTTCTGACTGCTATCTGGATGCCATATGCATATATATATATATATATCTGTGATGTTTCTGCTATGTCTAGCTGCTGTTGTTTTTATGCTTTTTTGATTGTATGATTGTTATTTGAATTTCCAAAGTCTGTAAATAGTAATCCTAACCCAAATAGGGGGAGATTGTTGGAACACCCTATTACTAATTTGGGTCAGGATCACTATGTCTCTAGGAACCTTTGTTTGACCTTCTGTATAGCCTTATAGGTCAATTAGAATTGAGTCTAAGGGTTAGAAGTCTAGGATTGGAAGCTGCCCTGAAGACCAAGTTTTTCTGTCTGGAGACCAAGTCTGATCGTCGAGCTCAGCACGACGATTCGTCGAACTCAGATCGACGATCGTTGAGCTCAACTTCGACAGATCTTCAAACTCCATTCGACGATCGCTGAGCTCAACTTCACAATATCGTCGAACTCCATTCGACGATCGGTGAGCTCAGGTCGACGATTTTGACTCTGCTTTGGATCTTTATCTCTGAGCTCAGTTCGACGATCTTTGAGCTCAGATCGACGATTATTTTGCTGCTTAAGTTTTTCAGTTCGCTGAGCTCAGCTCGATGATAGCAGAGCTCAGTTCGACGATTTTAGATAACTTCCAGAATTCAAATTCAAATCAGACAGGAGTTATTATGCAATTAATTCAGAGATTTGCTAGCCATTTTCATTTATTTCTGGACCAAGTTTCAAGGGATTTTTCAAGGAATAATTCTATGGACTTTCCTCCAGAAGAGTTTTTGCAATTAAGGATGCAATCAATGCAGACCAACGGCTATCTTTGACAGAGTGATATTCTATTCCGGAACAGAGAATAAAAGACAGAATGTCTTTGAATTAATACAGATGAGATACAGACATTAACAAAAAGGAGGACACACAATACAGAATACAGAGACTCACTCAAAAACTTCTGTCAAAAAGAATTCTGAAGAACACTCAAAAGGGGTCAAGCTTTCAAACATCTTCAGATCTTTTCAGCTCTCAAAGTGTTTAAGGCTAACATCAATTCAAGACTTCAGACACTCAACATTTCAGCTTGCTGAAATCATCTATTGTTGGAGATCTACCTTTGAAGGCCTATCACCCTCAGCAAAGCTTTTCTTCCTGAAGATTTCAAGGACTCAGGGGGAGCTTTGATATCAATCCACTTAGTCTTCTCAGTTGATTGAGGAAAAGAAGACTGCCATCACTCTCTCACCCCCACTCTGTAAAGGGTTTCTCAAACTCCCTTCAAAAGTTTGAATCTGGTTTTTGAGCACCTTGTCAAAAGCTCATTGGTGGCAAGACACCTGATCAAAAAATCTGCTCTGGTTTTTGAGCACCTTATCAAAAGCTCATTGGTGCCCAGGACACCTGATCAACTCATCCTGCAGTGGATTCCTACCTAGGGTGGTAGAAGAGTGGATGTACCCAAGTTTGGGGAACCACTATATTTCCTTGTGTCCTCTGGTTCTGCTTGTTTACTTTTTGTTTCTGGCCTAGATTTTTTCTGTGCTTAGTTTTTTTTATAGCTTAGTTCTGTGATTAGATTTATATTTGCTTCCCTGCTCACACATAGTACAACAATTATTGTAAAAGCTTTTAAAAAAAGTTTTAAAAACACCATATACTCTATTCACCCCCCTCTAGAGTATATCAGATCTAGTTGCCCTTTCACTAGGTTCACTAAGTTAGGATCATCTGACCTAGCATGTATAGCTAGGGTCATGGTTGTGTCTTAGAGTATAGACCAAGTCTTTAGAGTTAACATTACATAGACCAGCCATCAGCAGACTGCATAAAGACTCAAGACTTAGAGAATTATCAAAGACTCAGAAAATGAGTTCGACTTTCGTCGAACTCAGGTCGACGAAAGCCGTGCTCAGCTCGACGATCTCAGAGAAAATTCTCTGAGCTGATCTCGACAAACTTTGGACACAGATCGACGATTTATGGACACTACTTCAACATTTAAAGTCCAGAATTTCTTTGAACTCACCTCGACGAACTTGATATTCAGGTCGACGATCTATAGGTATTCTATTCCAACATCTTATTCAAAAAATAAGTAAATATTCTAAGTCCAGGATCATACTCCAGTCGACGAATTCAATTTCTCAGCTCGACGAACTTAGATCACATTCCTTGCAGGACTTATCTAGCAGTTACAAGTTCTCAGGTCGACAAATATAGTTCTAAGTTCGACGATTTTTGGCAACTCCACTTCAACACTTCATTCCAGAGACATATAGAATATTGTAAGTACAGAAACACTTTGCTGAACTCCAGTCGATGAACTTAGATTATCAGCTCGACAAACTTCATCACAGAATTGGCAAGGTTCTGGAGAAAGCAGTCGCCTGTTCTCAGGTTGACGATCTTGGATCTCAGCTCAATGAACATCCATTATCAAATCTACGAACATAACTTCTCAGCTCGACGAACTATGGACTCAACTCGACGAATTCTGTTCTCTATTCGACGATTCCAGACTTAGTTATTTTCATCCATCTGTCCTTATTCTATTGTAGTAATTCCGGAGTAATCAATGCTAACATATTCTCTGAATTTTACTGTTAGAAGCAAACATTGATTACGGTCTTCACCAGGATTATTGGTTGCCGCTTTTCAATGGGATAGTTGGGGAAATCATTCAATGCAAAATATTCTCCAGGCCGTCCACAATGAATGCAGAAGAATTTCAAATTTCAAAAGGAAGATAATATGGAAAATAAAAAAAGGGGATTTTCCATCCCTTTCTTAGACAGACAGTCAGTTTGTTAATCAAGAATCTTCTGCTGCTCTCTCTCTCGACACACTCTGAGACAAAAAAGAAATAGAAAGCTGATACAAAAAAGAAGCCCTAACCAGAGAAAGAACATAAAACTAAAGAATAAGAAGAACAGCCAATCCAAATCAAGAGTCTTCTTCTGTCTTCTGCCAGGACTCTTCAAAGGACAACAAATCATCTATCTGTCAAGGAGTTCCTGGATTTCATCTGGTTAAAGAAACAGTTTGAAGACCTATCACCCTGAAGCAACGATCCATCTTTCCTGAACCATTCAATATCTTAGGGGGAGCCTTTGCTAGCATCAAATCCACAAAAGTCTTCTCAGTTGTTTTGAGAAAGAGAAGACATAATCAATCTCTCATCCCCCGACTGTATAAAGGGTTCTTAACTCCCTTCAAAAGTTATTCCTGGTTACAACTCACCTGACCACAAGAATTGAGGTTTGGTTTGTTAAAATTCAACAAACCGCAGACGCCCCCTTGGATACCCTGTTGAAAACTCAACAAACCGAAGGAGAATACGCCCACTTATAATGTTGAAAGTTTTCCCGGATCGTGGAGTTAGCAGGGGTTATCTCAACAAAGCAGTAACAACCATCAACACATGCAGCACAAGCTTCTTTATTGATCAAGAGCAAATTTCATTACAAGGCGAGACATACATGGCGAGACATGCTTCACCAAAACCCAACACTGGGAGAGCAGAGACAGTTACAAAGACAAGAACAAAAAACAAGCCGCGCGGACTCAATCAACAAGCCGCCGACCTACTGCTGTGGAGTCCGCTCAGTCCGCCAGGTCGCCAGACCGCAACACAAGCCGCGCGGACTCACCGTTATTCCAATGCTTAGCACTTCACCGCCGATCTGCATGGCACCAGACCGCACAAGCTGCGTCACCAAATGGAACAGTCCGCCTGAAGCAGGCGACTTCCTGAACCCCGAACCAAGTCGCCAAAGAGAAGACCGCCTGGTCGCTATCCGCGACCTGCTGTTTACCGCCTGTTGCTTAACCGCAGAGTCCGCACTGTCCCTGACCACAATCAGAGCCAAGTCCTGGCTTTCCAGCGCTATCCTCATAACCTGCACAGCACAACCGGGTCAACTCTCAATCCGCGCGGACACAAAGTCCAGACCGCAGCAACTTACGCGAGCTCAATTACTGTTCAATTACTTCGGTCTAGGTTTTTTTTGTTCCTGATGTGACATGGGTCCTATTTATAGGCATGACGATGAGTATGGTCACCGCCCTAGTCGATAGGATCACCGCCACAACCCGCAGCTAGAACAATGTGTCCGCCAGCCCGCGGACACACATTCCAGTTCGCCGCTCCTGTACAGATAGCCAGTCCGCCCCAGCTTCTCCAAGGCCGGACTCCAATATCCAGCCCGCCTTGCCGCCAGAGGCCAAGCCAGGACCACCATAGCCGGACTCCACAACAGTCGTGTCTGCCATTCTGCGGACATGGCATCAGCCCGCAAAACCCGAGCCCGCAGCCTCGCCATCCATTCACCCACTTTCACTTCACAGAATTCAACACTCCCCCTTGAAGTGAGAAGTGGTGAATAACTCCAGCAGCTCCTGTAACCTTGCACCTGGTCCTTCCGATAGCATCTATGAAGAGATGTCCAAGACATAGTCCTCGCCCCGCATATCATGGACCATGAGGGAGCCCTCCAGCATCTCCAAGAAGGAGTCATGCTTCCCTCTGCCTTCTTCAGCTTCAACCTCCACTCATGCATCACAGGAGTATCACCAACTTCCTTGGACCCAGAAGCCCAAGCCTCGTTGCCTCTGAGAGAGGTCACCTCTTCAGACTTGGTGTCAACCACCTCCTTTATTCTAGTGGGGTCATCACAGCCAGAAGTACCTTGCTCGACCTGAGGGCTAACAAGGATACACGGGACCAAGTTCGTCGTGTTCCCTTCACAATATCGAGCTGGTGGCTTACTGATCCTCTTCGATCTCCGAAGAACCTGATCATGGCTAACCACCTCCGCTGCTATTGAACCAGCTCCGTTCCTGGGCAAACCCGGAACAATGCTTCCTTTGCTCCCTGAACAAGACGCCTCCTTACTGGAACCAAGAGCACCTGGAGCAATGCTCCCCTGCTACCTGAACCAGAAGACTCCACTCTTGAACAAGAACTGCCTGGAACATCGCTCCCCTTGCTTCCTGAACCGAAAGCCTCTGCCTTCGAGCCAGAAGGTCCTGGAGCATCGCTCCCCCTTCTTCCCGACTCTGACGCCTTTTCCCCGGAGCTAGAACAACCTGGAGCACCTGGTGACTCACGCAACTCCACTTCCTTAGCAGCAGCCTCCTTCAGCCCACCATCTGACCTGCTTATCTCTAGCTCCACATAAGAGCTACCCCAATACGGCGTCAACTCATCAAAAACAATGTCTCTCGACACTATGAGTTTCTTCGTCGCAGGATCCATACACCTCCATCTTCTTCTCTGCTCATCATACCCAACAAAGACTAGCTTTGTCTTGAGAGCACCCGGAGAGTGTATATAGCAGGTAGATCCAAACACCCGAAGGTGCTTCACTGAGGGCTTCACTCCGAACATCAGCTCATAAGGAGTCTTCATTATGATCGGACTAAGAGGCATCCGGTTGATGACATGTGCAGCACAGGCTATTCCCTCCGCCCAAAGAGCCTTCGGAACGCCTTTACTCTGAAGCCAACACTTGCAGGTCTCTGTTAACTAACGGATCATCCGAGCTGCAATACTACCCTGTTGTGAAGTATGTCCACAAGAAAGCTCCATCCGGATCCCTTTCTTCCTGCAAAAGCGTGAGAACTCGGTTGAGCCAAACTCACCACCGATACTTGTCCTCAACACCTTGATCCTCCGGCCAAGCTGGCCTTCCACAAGCTTCTTGAACTCCACAAACAAGCGTACCATGTTGGACTTCTTCTTCATAAAGTATACCCAAGTATACCCAGAATAGTCATCAACCAATATCAGCATGAACCTGCTGCCTCCAAGACTGGCCGTGACAGTCGGTCCCACCAGCGCACAATGGACAACCGCCAATGGTGCATTACATTTTGATTGTGCTTTGTCGACCATGAAGCGATAGGCTCCACTTTCCTGACATCCCGCACACCCCTGACCATCGCCATAGGATGACAATCTAGGCAAGCCTCTTACGAGTCTTCTTTCCGCCATTGCTTTCAGCTTGTCCATCCCTACATGCCCCAGTCTTTCATGCCAGATAGCTGCACTATCACTGGCATACCTCCGATCAACTCCAGAACTAGTTGAAATCCCAACCACGTTCTTCTCCTTCCTCCCTACCTGAGCTACGTTCGCCGAGAGCAAGACTACCTTGCACTCCTTCCGAAGATGACCTTGCTGCTTGCATTTATAGCACCTTGGTCCTTCCTTCCTCTTCCTATCACGGCTAGGAGAAACACTCCTTTCTTCCTGATATGAAGTAGAGGGACCAACATCAGCAGCAACCTTCACCTCCTTCCTGAACAACCCATCAAGGGAAGTCCAAACCTCCGCAGCTGACCGACATCCACTGATGTGGTCCAAGAGCTCCGATGAGATCACCTGCTTGAGAATAGACTCCGCTTTCGCATTTGCCTCCTTCCAAGCTCTCATCGCCTCAGCATTGCCAGCAGTATCCTCTTGTCTTCCTGCTCCGCATACAACCTCCCAAAGGTCCTCGCCAAGAAGAAAGCTCTTCATACAGGACATCCACCGTTCACAGTTCGTCTCTGTAAGGAGATCAATACCAAGACAACTTGCATCCTCCACTGCCATGGTTCTACCACTGGTTTCCTCTACATACGAGCAACTACTTCCATTGAGCACTGCTTGACCACTCCAACAACCTGGCTTTGATACCATGTTAAAATTCAACAAACCGCAGACGCCCCTTGGATACCCTGTTGAAAACTCAACAAACCGAAGGAGAATACGCCCACTTATAATGTTGAAAGTTTTCCCGGATCGTGGAGTTAGCAGGGGTTATCTCAACAAAGCAGTAACAACCAGCAACACATGCAGCACAAGCTTCTTTATTGATCAAGAGCAAACTTCATTACAAGGCGAGACATACATGGCGAGACATGCTTCACCAAAACCCAACACCGGGAGAGCAGAGACAGTTACAAAGACAAGAACAAAAAACAAGCCGCGCGGACTCAATCAACTAGCCGCCGACCTACTGCTGTGGAGTCCGCTCAGTCCGCCAGGTCGCTAGACCGCAACCCAAGCCGCGCGGACTCACCCTTATTCCAATGCTTAGCTCTTCACCGCCGATCTGCACGCCGCCAGACCGCACAAGCTGCGTCACCAAATGGAACAGTCCGCCTGAAGCAGGCGACTTCCTGAACCCCGAACAAAGTCGCCAAAGAGAAGACCGCCTGGTCGCTATCCGCGACCTGCTGTTTACCGCCTGTTGCTTAACTGCAGAGTCCGCACTGTCCCTGACCTCAATCAGAGCCAAGTCCTGGATTTCCAGCGCTATCCGCACAACCTGCACAGCACAACCGGGTCAACTCTCAATCCGCGCGGACACAAAGTCCAGACCACAGCAAGTTACGCGAGCTCAATTACTGTTCACTTACTTCGGTCTAGGTTTTTTTTGTTCCTGATGTGACATGGGTCCTATTTATAGGCATGACGATGAGTATGGTCACCGCCCTAGCCGATAGGATCACCGCCACAACCCGCAGCTAGAACAAGTTTGTCCGCCAGCCCGCGGACACATATTCTAGTTCGCCGCTCCTGTGCAGATAGCCAGTCCGCCCCAGCTTCTCCAAGGCCGGACTCCAATATCCAGCCCGCCTTGCCGCCAGAGGCCAAGCCAGGACCACCACAGCCGGACTCCACAACAGTCGTGTCCGCCATTCTGCGGACAAGGCATCAGCCCGCAAAACCCGAGCCCGCAGCCTCGCCATCAAGGCACCTGCCGGACTCAGCGAACACCCGGCTTCCGTCCGCATATCCCAAGTCCATTGCCTCATTGCCAAGGCACCTCCGGACTTAGCGGACACGCCAATCCAGTCCGCTAACAGCAGACTCCAGTCCGCAACTCCTGAGTCCATAACCTCATCACAAGGCTAAACCGGACTCAGCGGACTCCGGCTCCAGTCCGCACGCTCCTGCACAAGCAATTCTCCAGTCAGCATTTCCCCAAGCTAGCAAACAAGGCAACTGCACTTCTACTACGCTTGACGGACTGAGAAACCAGCCCGCGCTCCACTGCGCGATCTCCCCGGACTGAGCCATCCTGGACTTGGTTCAATTCCCACCAAGTCCAGTCTGCTGGCCACAAGGGCCAGTCCGCACTTACTGGCGGACACTGGATCTAGCCCGCCATACCGGGCGACCTCCAGTTTCTGTCCGCGCTGACCGGCGGTCTCCGCGGCTTCCCGCTGCACCAGAGCAAGACCAAGGCAACTGCCAAACCGGTCTGCCGAGCTCCAGTTCTTCAGTCCGCTTCAAGCCGGACTCCGCGGATAACATTTCTATCCGCCCGGTTACTTCCTGGGAGTCAACCGCCTGCTGAGCATACACTGGCCTATCAGACCGCCGCTGCTGTCCGCGTAGTCCGCGCGAACAGACCGCCCAGGCCGCCACAGAGCAAACCGCCTGCAACATCCCTGCCGACCTAGCAGTCCACCAACCCAGTCCGCGTAGTCCGCGCGGATAGGTTTCCCAAGCCTTCCATTCACCCACTTTCACTTCACAGAATTCAACATGGTTTTTGAGCACCTTATCAAAATCTCATTGGTGTCAGGCACCTGATCAAAAATCTCAGTGGATTCCTACCAGGGTGGTAGAAGAGTGGATGTATCCAAGTTTAGGGGAACCACTATAAATTCTTGTATTGTCAGGGTTGCTTTGTTTTTCTTTTGTTTCTTACTGTGGCTGTTATAGTTAGGGTTGCTGTGTTTGTGTTTTAATTTAATTCCTGCAGCACTAGGAATAGATTGAAGTAGTTAGAAAATTTTATAAAAAATCCTAAATACACTATTCAGCCCCCCCCCCCCCCCCCCCCCCCCCCCCCCCCCGTCTAGAGTATTTCAGATCTAACCCCTCACTTTCAATTGGTATCAGTGCTTGGATTCCTTTGGTTGTACAAGCTAAACCTTGAACCAAAGATCCTGAGTTAGATCTGTCTTTTCATTTCTATTAGATATTTACTCACAACATGGCACATAGCAAAGATTATGCAAGCACTAGACCTCCAGTTTGCAACCTAAGTAGGTTTGCCATCTGGAAGGCAAGAATCAAGTTATATATGAACTATATTGATGAGGATATTTTCAATTCTGTTGTGACAGGTCCTCCTCAACCATCTGCCTCCACCTCTACAGCAACATCCAACAACAATGCAGTTCCACCACCTGAGTGGACTGAGGCCCAAAAGAAGGCAAAAATTATTGATGCCAAGGCCATGAATATTCTGGCCCAAACAATGTCAGATGACATCTTTCAAAAAGTGGCTGAATGCACATCAGCCAAATCCATCTGGGATTACCTCAATCAAATGGTGGCTGGATCTGCTGATGAAAGAAAAGATAGAAGGTTCAATCTCATATCATAATATGAGAACTTCACGAAAGAAGATGTTGAATCAGTTGCAGAGATGTACAATAGGTTGAGCTCAATCATCAATGAGCTAAAAACCATGGATAAGGACATCACCCTCACAGAGGTGAATGATAAAATCCTTATGTGCTTTCCAATCTCATGGGATTCAAGAATCTGGCGCATCAAGGAGGCCAGGAGCCTAAATGAGATTTTCACTAAATCTCTTTTAGGAAAACTAAAGTCCTATGAGCAACTCATCAAATATAGAGAAGCAGCTGAGCAAAAAACACCTCCACCGGTAAGGAAGGAGGACAATATTGCATTTAAGGCTGCTGAGGAGACAGAAGCACCAACAATAAATGAAGAGCTGGATGGCTCTACAAGCCAAAATTTTTTACAAGCTGGCAAGGAAAGAATTCAGAAGAAAGTCATCCAGGCCGGATGACGAGCTAAGGTAAGATAAAACCACCACTAAAGAAGTGGTCTGCTTTGGTTGTAGGAAACCTGGACACTTCATCTCAGAGTGTCCATAAAATCAAAAGAAGGATAAGAGAAGAGAGAAGGATACTAGAAGGCAACACAGCTTAAGACCTTCCTCCAGCAGATACAAGAAGAAGGAGAAAGGATTTGTAGCTGAATACTGGAGTGAAACTGAAGGTGAATCAACATCCCCCAGCTCCAATGAAGAATAAGAAGACGCAGGGGCCAAAGAAGTCTGTCTTATGGCAATTGATGCTTCCAGAACTCAATCAGATGAAGAAGAGTCAGACAGTGAAGAAGCTTCAGAATCTGAGGCTGACCAGGTATTTTCTTCATTTGACTATAATTTTGAATCATTCAAATCTGAATTTAAAACCATGTGTATTGACCTAATAAACTCCGAAAAAGAAATCAAAGAACTTAGGGAGAAACTAGCTAGTCAAGAGATACTGACATCTGAAAACACTAAGTTAAAGGAAGAACTAAATCTAGCAAATGAACAGATTAACTCTTTAAAACTGAACTATGTGAGGCTAAACAACTTGAGGAATCTCTCAATGGGAGAAGGCTCAAGCTAATGGACATTACAAGCACTGTAAATGCCAGACTAAATGACAAGCTAGGCTTGGGTGATTCATCAAGTTTGGCCCCCATTCTTAAGAACAATATTTTGACAACTCCCATTAAATTTGTTTCTCCTAAGGGGAAAGAAATAACAATCAATAAACAAACCACAGAACAAATGTTTAACTCAAAAGGTCAAAATAAAAGAAATCAGAGAACCTTAGGTAAAAACAAAGTTCAGCAAATTTCGTCGAACTCAGATCGACGAAATATGACCAGTTCGTCGAATTCTAGTCGACGAACTCTGAAAGCAAACTTTAGATATAATTATTCATCTAACTATGATCGACGAACTTTATATGGTTCGTCGAGCGGAGATCGACGAACGTGGGGCATAAAAAATAACTATGTTCATTCTCTGGCCAGAGATCGACGATGTCACCCCAATTCGTCGAACTCTGGTTGACGAACCCACAACATTTCGTCGAACCCAGAAAGACTTAACAAAAATTATAACTGTAACAGAAATTCTATTAAATCTAGGAAACCATTTAATCCATTAGCTGATTGGATAATCCCACCCAGAAGATATCATTCTTTAGGATACAAGTCTCAACCAGAATTCTCCGTAATATTTAGTTTTTGATATCAACAATATAAAGGACCCAAGGTAACCTGGGTCAAGAACAACTAATTGTTTTAACTGTAGGAAAAAGGTTGTCCAGTGATTAATCAAATCTAGTACCTGGACTGTGGATGCTACAAACACATGACTAGCAGCAAGGCCAACCTAATCAACTACAAGTCCAAGCTGTGACAAAAGGTAATCTTTGGTGATTCAGAATGTGGCCAGTCAGAAGGCTATGGAGAAGTGAAAATCGGAGCAGTCGCCTTCAAGAATGTGACTTATGTCAGAGGACTCAAGCATAAACTCATCTCCATAAGCCAAATATGCGATGAAGGTTATCAGGTACAATTCAACTCAACTTCTTGCATTTTCTCTAATAAGGAAAACCAAAAAGTTTTAATTGAAAATAGACAAGGAAACATATATTTAGTTGATTTTTATTCTGCCAATTCAGACATTTGTTTGCTTAATATTGTTTGCAATCAAAATGAACTTTGGCAATAAATACTAGGTCATGTTAACACGAAAAATATTGGTAGGCTATCTAAAGACAGTCTTGTAAGAGGCTTACCTTCTGGTCCCTACAAAAAGGAAGACCTTTGCAGGGCATGTCAACTAGGCAAACAAACTAAAACTAGCTTTAAGTCAGTTAATAAAAGTGATTCACCTAGGATTTTGTATTTGCTACACATGCATCTCTTTGGACCCATTGATGTGCAAAGCCTAGGAGGGAAATCCTACACTTTAGTTATTGTAGATGACTTCTCAAGGTCCACATGGGTGTTCATTCTGAGATCTAAGATAGATACCTTTAAAGTTCTTACAGATTTTCTTAGGACCATACAGATTGAGTACTCTACTCATGTTCCATTGATCAGAAGTGATCATGATATAGAGTTTGAGTTTCTTCTTATGCATGAGTTCTGTGAGAAGGAAGGTATCAGGCACTGCTTCTCAGCTCCTAGAACTCCCCAACAAAATGGGGTAGCTGAAAGGAAAAATAAGACCCTAATTAAAGTTGCAGATACATTACTTGCAGATGCTTACATACCGCTATCTTTTTATGCAGAGGCTGTAAGGATAACAAATTATGTCCTGAATAGAAGTTTAATACATAAACTAAAGAGTAAGACTCCCTATGAATTACTTAAAGGTAAGAAACCTAAAATCTCATATTTTAAAGTATTTGGTTGTATATGCTACATACATAATAACAACAAAAAATATATTAGAAAGTTTGAAGCTAAGGCTGAAGAGGGAAGTTTTCTAGGATATTCCCAAGTAAGCAAAGCTTATAGGTTATTCAATAAATCATCTCTAAAAATTGAAGAATCTATTCATGTTAATTTTGATGAAGCTAACATTTCTTGCAAGGATAAAGAAATTTCTACCAATAATACTTTGCAGGTATCTCACTTGTGTGAGAATTTGGATGGAATAAGCCTCACCCAAGAGGTTCCAACACATCCTTCTCCACAAGTTAATGAATAAAGTGAATAAGAAAGCACCGAGGAAGTTGAACCTCATCCAACAACAAACATAATTCCACAAGGGGAATTAATTCAAAATGTTGTTGCTGAACCAACTCTACCAAATGATATTGACACACTAAGGGATCACCCTTGATCTCAAGTGATTGAAGACATATCAGCTGGTGTACAGACATGACATAAACTCAACCAAGATTTGATGCATGCCTATTTTCTCTCTCAGGTTGAACCTCAATCTATACATGATGCTGAGCAGGATCCCAACTGGATCATTGCTATATAAGAGGAACTAAATCAATTTGAGAGATGTAGAGTTTGGGATTTGATTCCAAGACCCCAAGACTATCCAGTCTTTGGAACCAAATGGGTATACATTAATAAACTAGATGCCCAAGGTACAAATGTGAGGAACAAGGCTAGGCTAGTTGCTCAAGGATACAGACAAGAACAAGGGATATATTATGTTCAAAGCTATGCACCAGTTTCAAGGTTAGAGGGCATTAGAATTTTTCTAACCTATGCTGCCTCCAAGAAATTCAAGGTGTATCAGATGGATGTGATGAGTGCATTTCTGAATGGAGTACTTAAAGAAGAGGTTTATGTTGAGCAACCTCCAGGTTTTGTCTCTCCAACTCATCCTTATCAAGTATTTAAATTGCATAAAGCTCTTTATGGTCTAAAGCAAGCTCCAAGAGCATGGTATGAGACCCTAGATCGCTTTTTGATAGAGCATAAATTCATTAGAGGCATAGTAGATAAAACACTTTTCACTTGACAACATAGGGATAAAATCTTGTTAGTACAAATATATGTGGATGACATCATATTTGGGTCTACTGACTCCAAATTATGCAAGAGGTTTTCTGACCTCATGCATTCTACATTCGAGATGAGTAGCATGGGTGAGCTCTCCTACTTCATTGGTCTCCAAGTGAAGCAGCTACCTGATGGCATCTTCATCTTCCAAGCTAAATATGCTAAAGAGCTTATAAAGAAGTTTGGGATGGATGATGCCTCAGCAAAGAAAACACCCATGGCTATAAATTTTGTAATAGACTCTGATGCACAGGGGAAACCTGTGGATCAGAAACTATATAGAGAATTGTTGGGTCCCTACTATACCTTGCAACAAGCAGACCTGATATTATGTTTGCCACATGCCTTTGTCTAGGTTCCAGGTGAACCCTAAAGAATCTCACCTAATTTTCTTAAAAAGAATTTTGAGATATATAAAGAGTTGTCCTAGTCTAGGCCTATAGTATCCCACTGATTCAGAATTTGATTTAACTGGATATTCATATGCTGACTTTGTTGGATGCAGGGTAGACAGAAAAAGTACTTCAGGAACTTGTTAGTTCCTAGGTATGAGATTAGTGTCTGGGTTCTGTAAGAAACAATCCTCTGTGTCCACTTCAACTACTGAAGCAGAATATATTGCAGCTGGCAGTTGTTATTCACAGATATTGTAGATTTAGAATCAACTATTGGACTATGGTCTCAACTTAAATAATTCAACTCTATTCTGTGATAACACAAGTGCTATAGCCATAGCACAAAATCCAGTCCATCACAGTAGGACTAAGTATATAGACATTAGGCATCATTTCATTATAGAGTGTGTAGACAAAAACAAAATTAAACTTATCTATATCTACACTGATTTACAAAGAGCTGACATTTTCACCAAACCTCTGGATGAAAGAAACCACTTGTTCTTTATAAATCAGCTTGGAATGATCAATGGAGAAGACTTAGTTTAGTTTTTGTCTGCATTCGATGAATTTTCCAAAGTTCGTCGAACGGAGTTCGACGAACAGAGAAAAATTCTTGAGATATTCGTCAAACGGAGGTCGATGAACTCTCTGTGAGTGAAGTTGTGTTCGTCGAATGGAAATCGACGAAGCTTCTTTAGAAACCTTTCATCTAACGTAGCTCGACGAAATGTCTTCAAATCTTCATACTGAGCTCAACGAATTATTTAACTATCAATTATTTCGTCGATTGAGTAGAAGTGATCATGCAGATTGAGTACTCTACTCATGTTCCATTGATCAGAAGTGATCATGATATAGAGTTTGAGTTTCTTCTTATGCATGAGTTCTGTGAGAAGGAAGGTATCCGGCACTGCTTCTCATCTCCTAGAACTACCCAACGAAATGGGGTAGCTGAAAGGAAAAATAGGACCCTAATTAAAGCTGCAGGTACATTACTTACAGATGCTTACATGCCCCTATCCTTTTGTGCAGAGGCTGTAAGCACAGCAAATTATGTCCTGAATAGAAGTTTAATACATAAACTAAAGAATAGGACTCTCTATGAAGTACTTAAAGGGAAGAAACCTAAAATCACATATTATAAAGTATTTGGTTGTATATGCTACATACATAATAACAACAAAAAATAAATTAGAAAGTTTGAAGCTAAGGCTGAAGAGGGAAGTTTTCTAGGATATTCCCAAGTAAGCAAAGCTTATAGGGTATTCAATAAATCATCTTTAAAAATTGAAGAATCTATTCATACTACTTTTGATGAAGCTAACATTTCTTGCAAGGAGAAAGAAATTTCTACCAATAATACTTTGTAGGTATCTCACTTGTGTGATAATTTGGATGGACTAAGCCTCACTCATGAGGTTCAAACACATCCTTCTCCACACGTTAATGAAGAAAGTGAAGAAGAAAGCACTGAGGAAGTTGAACCTCATCCAACAACAAACATAATTCCACAAGGGGAATCAATTCAAAATATTATTGCTGAACTAACTCTACCAAATGATATTGTCACACTAAGGGATCACCCTTGATCTCAAGTGATTGGAGACATATCAGCTGGTGTACAGACATGACATCAACTCAACCAAGATTTGATGCATGCCTATTTTCTCTCTCAGGTTGAACCTCAATCTATACATGATGCTGAGCAGGATCCCCACTGGATCATTGCTATGTAAGAGGAACTAAATCAATTTGAGAGATGTAGAGTTAGGGATTTGATTTCAAGAACCCAAGACTACCCAGTCATTGGAACCAAATGGGTATACAGAAATAAACTAGATGCCCAAGGTACAATTCTGAGGAACAAGGCTAGGCTTGTTGCTCAAGGATATAGACAAGAAGAAGGCATAGATTATGTTCAAACCTTTGCACCAGTTTCAAGGTTAGAGGCCATTAGAATTTTTCTAGCCTATGCTGCCTCCAAGAAATTCAAGGTGTATCAGATGGATGTGAAGAGTGCATTTCTGAATGGAGTACTTAAAGAAGAGGTTTATGTTGAACAACCTCCAGGTTTGGTCTCTCCAACTCATCCTTATCAAGTATTTAAATTACATAAAGCTCTTTATGGTCTAACGCAAGCTCCAAGAGCTTGGTATGAGACCCTAGATCGCTTTTTGATAGAGCATAAATTCATTACAGGCATAGTAGATAAAACACTTTTCACTTGACAACATAGTGATAAAATCTTGTTAGTACAAATATATGTGGATAATATCATATTTGGGTCTACTGACTCCAAATTATGCAAGAGGTTTTCTGACCTCATGCATTCTACATTTGAGATGATTAGCATGAGTGAGCTCTCCTACTTCCTTGGTCTCCAAGTGAAGTAGCTCCCTGATGGCATCTTCATCTCCCAAGCTAAATATGTTAAAGAGCTTATAAAGAAGTTTGGGATGGATGATGCCTCAGCAAAGAAAACACCCATGGCTATAAATGTTGTAATAGACTCTGATGCACATGGGAAACCTGTGGATCATAAACTATATAGGGGAATTTTTGGGTCCCTACTATACCTTACAATAAGCAGACCTGATATTATGTTTGTCACATGCCTTTGTGCTAGGTTCCAGGTGAACCCTAAAGAATCTCACCTAATTTTCTTAAAAAGAATTTTGAGATATATAAAGAGTTGTCCTAGTCTAGGCCTATGGTATCCCACTGATTCAGAATTTGATTTAACTGGATATTTAGATGCTGACTTTGATGGATGCAGGGTAGACAGAAAAAGTACTTCAGGAACTTGCCAGTTCCTAGGTATGAGATTAGTGTCTTGGTTTTGTAAGAAACAATCCTCTGTGTCCACTTCAACTGCTGAAGCAGAATATATTGCAGCTGGCAGTTGCTATTCACAGATGTTGTGGATTCAGAATCAACTATTGGACTATCGTCTCAACTTAAATAATTCAACTCTATTCTGTGATAACACAATTGCTATAGACATAGCACAAAATCCAGTCCATCACAGTAGGACTAGGTATATAGACATTAGACATCATTTCATTAGAGAGTGTGTAGACAAAAACAAAATTAAACTTGTCTATATCTACACTGATTTACAAAGAGCTGATATTTTCACCAAACCTCTGGATGAAAGAAACCACTTGTTCTTTATAAATCAACTTGGAATGATCAATGGAGAAGACTTAGTTTAGTTTCTGTCTGCATTCGATGAATTTTCCAAAGTTCTCCGAACGGAGTTCGACGAACAGAGAAAAATTCTTGAGATATTCGTCGAACGGAGGTCGACGAACTCTCTGTGAGTGAAGTTGTGTTCGTCGAATGGAGATCGACGAAGCTTCTTCAGAAAACTTTCGTCAAACATAGCTCAACGAAATGTCTTCAAATCTTCATACTGAGCTCGACGAATTATTTAACTATCAATTATTTCGTCGATCTCAGGTTTAAAAATTTATTTATTTTCGTGGAATGGAGTTTGTCGATTCATATTCTAGAAAACCTTATATCTATATTTTCTTCGACCTTCGTCCCGCGCTTTCAGTTCTTTTGCACTTGATCTTTGTTTTTCTATTGTAGGTGCTCTAATGTCGATTCCAGCAGGAACTCTGGCGGCAATGGAATTTGATACTGGATTCGATGTGGATTTCGACTCTTTCCAACATTCTGACCCCATCTTCCTGGGAATAATGTAAGTACTTGAAGACCAGCAACTGCAAACTCTGCTGTCAACTAGAATCAAGATATCTGCCGCAGAAATCAGGGAATGGGTGTATACCCTTGCCATAATAGATGACAATGCCATGACCGACACTATCTCTGGTAATACTGCTTCCATAACTCCTGCCGTTCTAACTGCAATTTTTGGATTGAACAATGGTGAAGAGGATTTAGAAAAGGATACTGAAGGGTATGATGAGATGTTAAGTTTGATGGGTTATTCTGGACAAACCCCCAATAAGTTGCTGAAGAACATCTTTCTGCTGAATTTAAATTCTTAGCAGATATAGTGGGAAAAGTGCTACTAGGCAAGCACACAGCCCATGACTACATAACCAGGCACCAATTCTTGGTTATGTGTGTTGTGGTCAATAAGAAGTAAGTCAACTGGGCTCAGATCCTGTTTGATCTGATAAAGAAAAAGAATAATAAAATTGAAGTCTGTTTCAGAAGAATCTTAGGGATCTTCCTCAAAGAGAAGGCTGCTGAATCACTAGTCTCCCATACCATATTCATAAATGCCAGCAAGAGGTTAACTTGTGCTCTCTTTGGCAAGTGGGTGAGGACCATCACAAAGCCCTCCAAGGTTTCCTCTTCCACCAGAGCTTCTGAAAGTACAAGGGCAGATCCGGCCACTTCCCACCCTTCTTAAGAGATCCCCCCTCCACCTCCATCACCTCCAGTCATCCCCCCTCAACATCAGATGATGCAACAACCCTCTCCCACCATCCCTGTTCTTCAACAACCACAATAACTTGTTCATATTCCTACTCTAGCTACATCTCCTGCCACTTCTCCACCAATAGATTTTACTGACATTCCCTTTTTCCCCACTCAGGAATATCATCAAGCCTCACCTTCACATTCCCCACAACCAACTCCACCTCATTCCCCCCATGATATACACATTCCCTCACCATCTTCATCTCCCTTACCACCCCATCTAGCCAACATCCCAACATTCAATCTACTCTCCTCCACTCTCAACACTCTTTCTGCACAAGATCCAAACATGCAAGATGCTATCACTCCTACTCCACCATCAACTTCCATTACTCCATCTGTTTCCACTCAAACACCTTCCATTCCACCATCTGCAAATCTACCCTTGGAACTCTCCACCATTTCATCTCTTATTGCACTGCTTACTCCTCTCCTCAGGAATCGTATAGCAGAGGCCATTACACCTCTTGCTTCTTCTATTTCCTCCCTTGCTACTCAAATAAATGCTCTCTCTACTGCCCCCTCTTCAGTTAGGGGCCTGGCTCAAGTTTGCACTGAAACCAGGCAGGGGGAGATATTTGATGAAGAAGCAGCAACAATAGCAGCAACAGTAGAAGTATCCCCAGCAGCAGTAACATCGGCAACAGCAGAATTAGCAGCAGCAGATGCTGATTTATATTTATCTGTTTTTATTGATTTCATTGATACTGAAATGGATGTGGATGAGATTGCCACAGAAGAAATCAGTACTGTTTGTGATTATATCATTCATCTCACAGTTGATTTGTCAAGTCTATTAAGAATTTTGACACAACTTATTTGAGCCTTCCTCCAGAAGATAGTACTAAGCCATCCTTTACTATAATCCCATACACCACACCAATAAGCCCCAAAGTTACCAAGTAACTCAAGGCAGTTTTTGCTACTCCAGAGTCTCCAGCCATCTTAGCTCAACCTAAGGCTGACTCAGTCATCCTTTCATCACCTCTAGAAACCATTTCTACTCCAGTTTTTATGATGGATGATTCCCCCATGCCTGATCTAGATAAACTGATCATGGCTGATATACATGAGGAAAATAAGTTATTTGCTGAAAGCACTGAAGTATATAGCTCTCCAGCTCCTGCTCCAACCCCAGTCCCAGCTCTTCCTCTAGCTACTACTCAAGCTGAAAAGCAAATTGACAAATCAGTACTAAAGGCCATTGATGCCTTATATGATGCTCCTCTAGATTATGATGATGATGAAGATGAGGAACCCAATAAAAAGAAAGTCTCCAAGAAGAGGAAAGCTCCTCCACCCCCTATTCCAAAGCCCAACCCAGCAAATGACACACCTTATTACATAATCCAGAAGATTACTCCTTATAAGGGCATGCCAGCTTGGATGTGGCTGTCCAAAACAGAATAGAAAGAAAGGAAAAGAAGCAGAAGATATTCTCCTCCTCCACAAAGATTCAGGAAGGATCCTCCTCCACCTCCTCCTCCAGCTGCTGGTGCTTCAGCCACAACAACTCAAAGATCTACCCAGTTTCAAACATACCAAAGAAAATAAGGTAGATCTTCATCTTCAGGAAACAGCCAGCAAAGACATTACTCATCTGGCAAGCAGCACCAACAACAGTAACAGCAACATCAACAACCAAAACATCAACAAATCCCTAAATATCAAAAAACTGAAAGCTCCAACAAACCTGCATCCCCTGTACCTTTTGAAGATCCCGAAACAACTACAACAGCAAGGATGGCCAGGTTCCAGGAAATGGTTGCCCTTTCCATGATCAACAAAGCTAGAGCTGAAGGGAAGGATACATCTGAATACACAACAATGTCCAAGTACATGAAGGAAGAGCTCAACAGGTTCAAAAAGGCTAATAAATTCTTTAATGTCGATTACTACATGAAACTGCATCCAGAAGCAGTGGTCCCAAGGGTTACATCTCTAAAGGGTCTGCTGACATGACTATGACAAAGGTGCAAGCTGCAGATCTTAACAGGAAAATCATATTTACTCAGTCTGGAGAAAAAGGCAAAGAGGAGAATCCAAAGGAGAAAAAACAAAAGAAGTGAAACCTGGACTGATAAGTTTGTGCTGTTTTAAAATTACTTATTAATTTCTTGATACAAAGCTTACTATGTTTATATATATATATCTACTGCATTTATTAATTTTTCCTGCCAGATATATGTTTTCTTGCTTTGTAAATTTTTTGTTTCATTATGAGTCTGTAATTAGTGACCTCACCAAAATAGAGGGAGATTGTTGGATCCCTAGTTTAATTTGGGCTAGGTTCACTAAGTTAGGATCATCTGACACAACATGTATATCCAGGGTCATGGTTGTGTCTTAGAGTATAGGCCAAGTCCTTAGAGTTAACAATATATGGACCAGCCATCAGCAGACTGCATAAAGACTCAAGACTTAGAGAAATATCAAAGACTAAGAAAATGAGTTCGACGTTCGTCGAACTCAAGTCGACGAAAGCCGTGCTCAGCTCGACGTTCTCAGAGAAAATTCTCTGAGATGAGCTCGACGAACTTGGGACTCAGATCGACGATTTATGGACACTACTTCAACATTTAAAGTCCAAAATTTCTCTGAACTCCACTCGACGAACTTTGTATTCTGGTCGACGATCTATGGGTATTCTACTCCAACATCTTATTCCAGAAACAAGTAAATATTCTAAGTCCAGGATCATACTTCAGTCGACGAATTCACTTTCTCAGCTCGACGAACTTAGATCTCATTCCTGGCAAGACTTATCTAGCAGTTAGAAGTTCTCAGGTCGATGAATCTAGTTCTCAAGATGATGATTTCTAGCAACTCCACTTCAACACTTCATTCCAGAGACATCTAGATATTCTAAGTCCAGAAACACTTTGCTGAAATCCAGTCGACGAACTTAGATTATCAGCTCGACGAACTTCATACACAGAATTGGCAAGGTTCTGGAGAAAGTAGTCATCTGTTCTCAGGTCGACGATCTTGGGTCTCAGCTCGACGAACAACCATTATCAGGTGGACGAATTTAACTTCTCAACTCGACGAACTGTGGACTCAGCCCGACAAATTCTGTACTCTATTCGACGATTCCAGACTTAGTTATTTTCATCCATCTGTCCTTATTCTATTGCAGTAATTCCTGAGTTATCAATGCTAACATATTCTCTGAATATTACCATTAGAAGCAAGCATTGATTAGGGTCTTCATCAGGATTATTGGTTGCCGCTTTTCAATGGGACAGTTGGGGAAATCATTCAATGCAAAATATTCTCCAGGCCATTAGCAATGAATGCAGAAGAATTTCAAATTTTAAAAGGAAGATAATATGGAAAATATAAAACGGGGATTTTCCATCCCTTTCTTAGGCAGACAGTCAGTTTGTTAATCAAAACTCTTCTGCTGCTCTCTCTCGACAGCACTCTGAGATAAGAAGAAATAGAAATCTGATATAAAAAATGAAGCCCTAACCAGAGAAAGACCATCAAACTGAAGAAGAAAAAGAACAACCAATCCAAATCAAGAGTCTTCTTCTGTCTTCTGTCAGGACTCTTCAAAGGACAACAAATCTTCTATCTATCAAGGAGTTCCTGGAGTTCATCTGGTTAAAGCAACAGTTTGAAGACCAATCACCCTAAAGCAAAGCTCCATCTTTCTTGAACCATTCAATATCTCAGGGGGAGCCTTTGCTAACATCAAATCGACAAAAGCCTTCTCAGTTGTTTTGAGAAAGAGAAGACATAATCAATCTCTCATCCCCCCACTATATAAAGGGTTCTTAACTCCCTTCAAAAGTTATTCCTGGTTGCAAGTCAATAGACCAAAAGACTAATGGTTTGGTTTTTGAGCACTTGATAAAAAGATCATTGGTGTCAGGCACCTGATCAAAAATCTAAGTGGATTCCTACCTGGGTGGTAGAAGAGTGGATGTACCCAAGTTTAGGGGAACCACTATAAATTCTTGTGTTATCTGGGTTTCTTTGTTTTTCTTTTGTTTCTTGATGTGGCTGTGATAGTTAGGGTTGCTGTGTTTGTATTTTAATTTAATTCCTGCAGCACTAGGACTAGATTGAAGTAGTTAGAAAATTTTATAAAAATACTAAATAATATATTCAACCCCCTCTAGAGTATTTCAGATCTAACCCCTCACTATCACTCATTTTGTGCTAGCCCAGTTGGGTTTTGTGTGTAGTTTTCATTTTTATCCTTGATTACCTCGCCTTAACCCACGCCCCATTGCTACCCGAAGTCCTACGGACTTACGCTTAAAGCAAACTAGTGTCGTGGAGAGAGTGCGAACGGGCAAGCATATGGTCACCGACATTTGTGGATTCCTTTAGAGGTTGTCCCGAATCCCGATCTTTTGCAATACTCGCCTTAGCGGTTAGTCTATTTTCTCCCTACGCGTGACCAGAGGATTCACCGCAATTCTATTTTTGAGTAGTCATAGAATTTTTGTTACGCAGGCTGAAAAGTATAAATTTATTTGTATGCTTAGAAATTTTCTCTACTATATTTTTATGTCCGCGAGCGTGAGACTTCGCATGGTACTATGAATCATAATTACTGTGCCAGTTAGTTCTTTTTCTAGTCTGCAAGGATCTTTTTTGCTCGGGACGCGCAAATAGGTAAGTGTGGGGGTGTGATAGGTCCCATTTATATAGGGTTTTGCGAACTCATCTGTGCTGGTTTTCATGACTTTGCACTTCACTTTTCGGTTGTTTTCATTAATATTTCGTTCCTACTGCGTTTCACGTTTAGTGCACTTTTCTAGCTCGTGGGTGCGCAATTGCGCATTCCATTGTTGGGGGTATGCACTTGGTGCTCGCCAGGGCTCGTTCCAGTAGTTTTTATTGCATTTTGTTGAATGATGGAGGGTCCTCCTTTGTGAGTTTTTATTGTGTGCAGGTGGTCAGTTTTCCAAATTTTGAATTCTGATTTGTGGAAAACGCACGGTCGTGCATTTTCTTGGCGCATGGTTTTTTTCCGTCATGCATTTTCTGCAGATTATTTTGGAAGATTGACCAGCCCGTGGGATTGCTTCACGCATGGTTTCTTCGGAACTGTGCGCGAAGGAAGCGCACGGTTTTCCTGTAGCTTTTTGGTTGTTTCGTTTTGTGGCTAATAGTGCGTTGTGTTCACGCACGCGCGGTAGCTCCCGTGCGGGAGTAAAACGCACGGTTCCACCATTTCTCCCTGCTTTCCTGCTTCCTATCGCTACTCGTGCGATTTCCTTTACGTACGGGCAGAATCACCCGTGCGCGAAGGAAATGCGCGGGTCAACGCTTCTTCTTCCTCAGGTGTTTTCTGCATATTAATATCGCACGGTTCACGCACGGTCGTACGCCAGATCGTGCGTGACCCTTTTTTCTGACTTTTACTATTTAAGCCACAGATTTCTTCTAGACCTGGATATCTTTGTTTTCTCCCTCTACGTTTGCCCTTTGTAGCAGGAACTCATCCCTCCTGCCGTCATTTTCTCTCTCCTCCTTAGAGGATTGATCCGGCCACCCATTCTCCTCCAAAGAGCTTGCTAAAGCTTTGTCTCCGACAACCATCGCCATTGCCGACCTCCATGCTACTGTTTGAGTTCTTAGTTGCAGAACTTGTGAAGCATTTCACTCTGATCCGAATCGGCGACCACAATACGAAGAAAATGGGTGTGAAGATGGAAGTGGTAGCCCTTCGGGATCTCGGATACCTTCCAAAGATCAAGCTAGGACGAGGCTCAACAACCCTTGCTTCCGGTTGTGAATCTTGGAGAGCCTTCGAGTGCTTGGTTTTGTTTCACCCCCTTTTTTCTTTCATTTGCTTTAACCTGAACTTGTGCTGGTATACTTGAGGTTTAATAACCATGTTTTGCTCAAGGTCTTGCTATAGTTTTGTGTGGTGATTTCTTGATCATGATGTGTGTTGATGAGCTTCATCTTTGTTAGAGAAAGTTGTGTTTGAGCTGTTCTAACGACTGCTAGAAGCGCGCATTGCGAAGAGGTGTTTACGACCCTCGATAGTTTGTTCGTCTCTGCTATTCCTCTTTGGAGTAATTCACCCTGGCGACGCGGTGACGGCGACCCACACTAGATTAATGCTTCTTAGTGTAGGAAACCCAAAATCAAACCCCTCATTTTTACTTAGCACTTTCATTCATTTCTCTGAAAGCGGAATCCATGCTCCGTACTTGAACTCCGCGTGAGATTGATACTTGGGGAAGCTACTCCTCCATTTTATTACTTGGCCGTGAACGGTAATCTTACCGCCAGCACATCAAAGTCATGGACCGGATAATTCCTCTGGTGCAACTTCAGCTGTCGCGAGCCATAAGCTATTACACACCCATGCTGCAGTTGAACAAAACCTAAGCCACTGCCCGAAGCATCACTGTAAATCTCAAAACCTTCAGTCCCACTCGACGAACATAGAATAGGCATCATGGTCAACCGAAGTTTCAGTTCTTTTAAAGCTTGCGCGCACTCCAGCGACCACATAAACTTGCTTTCCTCGTCAAAGTCGTGAGGGGTAACGCTATCCACGAGAAGTTCTCTAAGAAGTGCCTGTAGTAGCCCGCAAGTCCAAGGAAACTCCAGACTTCTGCCACTGAAGATAACACAGGTCACTCCCGTATTGCAACTATCTTCACCAGATTTATCGCAATCCCTTCTCCACTAACTATATGACCAAGGAATGCTACTGAGGATAACCAAAATTCGCATTTGGAGAATTTGGCATAAAGTTGATTCCTCCTCAATGTCTCCAACACCATATGCAGATGCTTGAAATGATCATCCTCGCACTGCGAGTACACCAATATATCATCGATGAAGACTATCACGAAGTGGTCCAGGTACTCTCTGAATGTTCTGTTCATCACATCCATAAACACGGAGGGCGCATTAGTCAGCCCAAACGGCATGACTGTGAAATCATAATGCCTATACCATGTGTTGAAAGCTGTCTTGGGGATGTCACTTTCCCGTATCCGTGGCTGATAGTATCCGGATTTCAGATCCAACTTTAAGTACACAGTCGACCCCACCTGCCGGTCGAACAGACCATCTATCCTCGGGATCAGATACTTATTCTTCTCCGTTAGCTTTTTTAAGTCCCGGTAATCGATACAAAATCGTAAACTTCCATCCTTCTTCTTAATAAAGAGGACAGTCGTGCTCCAAGTCGACAAACATGGATGCACATAACCTTGCTCCAACAGCTCTTGCAGCTGTACTTTCAACTCTGCCATCTCCTTAGGTGCTATCCGATACGTAGAGCATGACACAGGTTTGGCACCTGGCACCAGCTCAATAGTGAAGTCAATATCTCACTGAGGCGGCCCTCCATGGAGATCGTCATGGAACATGCCGGGATACTCAGATACAACTGGGATACTGTCCATAATAAGCTTAGCTTTCGAAGCCTCCACTAATGTGAAAAATAGCTCTGCACCAGTACGAACTGCCTTAACCACCTAGAGAGCAGACATCAAAGTATTGCTCGACCCTTTCATGCCCGTAAATGTCGTCTCACGATCAGTTGCAAATTTGACCTCCTTGCGGTTGCAATCAATGTATGTCTGCTGCTCCGAGAGCCAATCCATCCCAAAGATCACATCGAACTCTAATAATGGCAGTAGCGACGCTTAAAAGTCAAACTCTTGACTCCCAATCCGTATCTTTACTCAACAAACTCTATCCACGTGCATTTTACACCCATTACGCAACGACACATCCAACTTGTCCCTTGCTATCGAAGAAGGTACTCTAATGCGCGATACAAATCCTTCGGACAAAATGGAATGCGAAGCTACCGTATCGAACTGTGCTCTTGCTGGATAATTGAAAATCAAAACAAGGCCTAGCACCAGCAGTTATAAGCTAACGTGCAAAAGGTAACAAATATATAAAGCTAAACTACTATTATTTAACTCATGCCTGTCACCACGTCAGTCTGCTTCATGGCCTCCTGAAGGACAAGATTGTACACTCTAGGATAAGCTGGAGCATAATGGGATGCGGTTGACTGCACCACCTTCCCCTTTTCCTGGTATGTTGCTCCAGGCTTCATCTCGGACTTTGGACGTCCGCTCTGGCACTCTAGGGCATAATGCCCAGGCTTTCCACAGTTGTAACATGTGCCCGGGGTTCGGCCTGTACTTGCCCTAGATGCAGCAGAAGAAGGGGCCTGACCCGAAGTCCTAGCCTTCTTATTCCACTTACAAAACACAGATTTTGAGGAGTTCAGCATCTTGAACTCCGTCTTCTTCGCTCTCATGCCCTTCTTCTCTTGGACTCTCTTCAGATCCTTATCCAAAGATCGGGCCGTATTGACCAGGGTTAGGAAGCCCTACGTCATAGGCCCCGAGAGTAGTGTCCTTAGGTCATCTCGCAAACCCTCGTAGAACCGGTTGGTCTTACGCTCCTCATCAGCCAAAATTGAGCTAACATAACGACCCAACCGCGTAAACTCGTGGAGGTACTCATCCATGTACTATCTCCCTACGTCAGTCTCTGGAACTCATTCTCCATAGCTATCCTCTGAGCCGAGGGGAGGTATCTAGCCAAGAATAATCTCAAGAACTCCTCAATCGTGACATCCATGAGTTGCCTTCCAGCCAAGTGATGCAGCTCCAACCCTTCCCACCACAACCTCGCCTCTCCATCCAACAGGAATGTGGCTATGGTGGTTTTCTACCACTCCTCCATTTTCATGGCTATCAAGACTCTCTTCACTCGAAAGAGCCAGTCTTCAACCTGTGTTGGAGTTCCAGTTCCCGAAAACACTAGAGGGGTAAAGATCATTACAAGTTTGAGCAGCTTCTCTGTCGTTCTTCGAGGTATCAACGGCTGTACCACGACTAATTCCACCCTTCTGGGTTCTTCTTCTCGAAGCGGTACCTGCTCCACAGCAGGGGCAGGATGTTGCACTTGCATTCCTTGCTGGGCATTTATGATTGCAAACACCGCTTCATCCACCAGTCTAATGGTTTCTACTAAAGGAGGGGTTGTAGGCACATCATTAGGTGCACTTATCTCCAACGATTGAGAACATTCTAACTGTCCAGCACTGCACCTAGTCACCTATAATAGCAAAAACCCTCGATTAGGCGACATACAGATTGCTAAAAGCAATCATTGGAACACTCAGGTTCCTAAAAATAAGTATTTTTTGATTCCTAACTGGACATTTATGGATTCTTTTCATGTTATAACGATGACGCACATACATGTGCTCACCACCAATTAAAAGAATTCGCCCACAAATTCAAATAAGCAAGACTGAAGCAATAGTTTGATACCAAATTATAACACACTCATCCGTCACGTGGGATAAAACAGAAGGTCCAGCCGGGGCCCCACGCCATATACCTTGGACAGCTAGTGGAGTTATGTATTAATACCAAATTACAATCAAAGGAACATGCGTCCTAACTCAGAGCAATCTTGCGGAAGGTTTTTAAAACAGTTATAAGAACCCAAGGCACATCATGAATGTCCACTAAAAACCCACAGCAGGAATGAGCGTACAAATACAAAAAGTACTTGTCCTTATGGCCTTACAATAGTTTACTTTAAATAATAAATATCTTCCAAACATCGGCACGCAGTCCAGCCATACATGAGCATAAAAGTAAACATTGGCTTTTGGCCTTCGGGGGCCTACACAACAACTAGGGCTTCAGCCCGCTACTTGCGACTAGGCTCCGAAGCACCTGCAATCAACATTCCATCGCAACGGTGGCAAACAAAAGCAACGGTCAGCTAAGGCTGACCAAATTATAACGACCCCAACCCTAAATCGTGGTTGCGGTGCTCCTTTCCTGCATTTTATTAGTATAATAAACAAGATATTGAAAGTACAATTTAAGCACACTTCACCGCAGGCATAGGCACGCACGACCACACACCCCATGCTCTTAGGGAACATTCTCGGTGAACTCGGTCCACCACTACCCCCAGGCCGGCAACATCATGAGGATTCGAGTCTTTCCGGCCAAATCCTATGACCCGCCCTCTATGCCATCGGTAGGCCCCTAAAACTGAACTACATAGAGCGGGAACAGTTCCACTCAACTTGTTGCTCACATCGCCATGTCAATTTAAGTCATCGGCGCGGGTCAAGCTTCCCCGAAGCCCGAGTATCGATCACACAATATTACATAACCCAATTATGTACAAGTTGGCCCCAGGCCACCAAGATGGCAGAACCACACTTCTGCCCAGTTTTCTGGGTGTAACTTGGGGTTAGTCCGCAAGGCTCCCTATTGCAATCTACCACGTAGAAAACCCAAAAACAACCATCAACACAAAGACTTCTCCGACTATTCATGGATAATGAAACATCGTCGATCCAGACCAACTAGTCCGGGTAGGCTTCACACACCATGACTATGTTTGTACTTCGATTCTGGACTCTACATGTAAAACTAGGAGGACTATTCATGTCCACCCGAAGGAATACCTCACACTCACCACATACTCGCGAGATCGGGTTTCCTATGCATAAAGGAAGAGGACTTGACATGTCCAAGAAGATAATCGTTACTCTAGAGGTTTGCTTTGGCGCCATGGAAAACTAGCCGGATGGAAAGCAACGCAATGGCCTCGCCTCCACGGATCTGCACTCGGCACGTGATTTGGGGCTCTGAAGCTCCACCGGCGAACAGATTTCTCCTTCTCCTTCTTCCTTGCTCTCCAATCTCTCTAACACTTTATAAAGAGAGAACCTAAGAGAAAATGAGGGTTTAACCCTGAACTCCCGGCCTTATAATAGTAGGGAGATCTCTGGGCCATTGGATCCCATTTGAAGGAAATGAATGACCATGATTCGCACTTAAAAACACTTTCCTGGCCCGAACACGTCTTGCGACACGCCCGTGTTACAGACCGTGCCTCACGATCTCAACACAATCGTCGAATACAGAACAAGATACGGGTTCAAACATGCCTGTGCACTATTTGACACGCCCTTGTCAGCTTATGACATGCCCCTATCATGGGGCATGTCCCTCAAGCGACACAGTAAAACATCACGTCCCAACCAGGACACGGGCTTAGACACACTCGTATCAACATTTGACACGCACGTGTTGTAACGCCCCACCCGTCACATGACATATAACGGTGGGTTCGGCCTGGGCCCCATGCCATATATCACAGACATGTGAAGAAATTACTTGTGGGAATCAAACTCTACGCGTATCCTTAACTCATTTCATTCTAGCGCAGCATTTTTATGTTAGCATGAACTCAAACCAGAATGTCCACCAATATATAAAGATCACATTTATATATAACAACACCAGGAATGTATACAACCCACACACCCTGCCCTTATGGCCTTACAAGTTCCTCTTTGACACATCAATAATTTCGTACATCGGCACGCAGACCGGCCACACATGAAATCCAAACACAACTATTCACAGTCGCATGGCCTTCAAGGGCCTATAGCAGCAAACTAGCCATTCTTTCCACTTATGCAGTTCACTCCACAGCACCTACAAGTAGACATCCAAGCCAACACCGAAAACAAAGTAACGGTCAGCATTTGGCTGACCCATTATAACGACCCTACCTCCTACCCGGGGTAGTGGTTCCTTCCCTGTCTTTTTTTTATCCCGCTAGCAAACACATTACATCACAAATGCTGGAATCCACCAGACGCTCCGTGCACTCAGGGCACCTTCTTGGCGTACCGGAATCCACCAGTCATACACCGCCGATCTGAGGTTTTAACTTGTTGGTTGACCGGACCTAGTCCACCAGTCTCGCAAGCTGGCGATATCCCGAGCAAACCACTCAGAGGTACAACCTCACAGCATCCAATAACAACCAGAGCAGATCGACCCACACCATATGGTGTGGCAAGCTGGGTTTATCCAAGCTCCCCAAGCATTACCACCCATCGACCCCCCTCCTATTCCGATCGACCCACCCATGTGGTGCAGCAAGCCGGGTTTAACTCGGCTCCCCAAGCATTACCACCCATCGATCCCTACTTAACTAGATCAACCCACCCTAGTGGTGTAACAGGCCGGGTTTATCTCGAGCTCCCCAGGCATGCTAGCAATTGATCATATCATAACCAGGAGCCTCACCAAAGCCACCTCACATTCAGCATCACATCCATACATTCATCACAATAGAAATCCATTTACATCGTACCAAATCCACGCAGTCTGCTCCGGTTTACCCATGAACATCACCAATCCAGACTACCAGTCCAGATGGGCTTCACACAGCATGCCTATGCCGTACTCCATATTTCCGGCTCTAAATGCAGACTCAACAAATGAATCACTTCCGCAAATCCACCTCTTGGTGGAGGATTCCAAGCACATGCATAAAGGAAGGACTTCGATGTCCAAGAAGGAGATCGTTACCCTTGAAGATCGCTTCAGTGCCATGAAGTAGTCGGATGGAAATCACCGTCTCGGCTCTTCCTTCACGAATCCGCTCTCGGATCTTCGCTCCGCACTCCGCAGCTCCTCCAGCAGCTGGTAGACTCCTCCCTTCCCACTTGCATTAGGCCTTTCTTCTTCCCTTTCTTGGAATAACATGAAGAAGAAGAAGAAGATGAAAAGAGGGATTAAATCCCCTTTTTCTCGGCCTTCAAAATACCTGGACAGAGCCCAACCATTGGATCCAGGAAGAGGGAAACAAACGACTCAGATTTGGCCAGAAAAGCGTGAACACGGCTTGACCCGCCCTGTGACACGCCCGTGTCACAGGCCGTGTCCCCCTAAGAGACAGTCAACCGACTCAAAACCAACAGTACACGGCCATGGGACACGCCCGTGTTACAGGCCGTGTCACTTGACACGCCTTTCTACACACTCGTATCGCTGGCCGTGTCACTCACACAGCCCAATCTCCACTTCACCCGAGACTTACACGACCCTGGACACGCCCGTGTTCCAGGCCGTGTGCATCTGGACACACCCGTGTCCCGCAAACATGCCCTAGCTCAAGACGTCGAGCTGAGTTCGACGACCACTAACACGCCCTGTGACACGCCCGTGTCACAGGCCGTGTCCTCACTCGACGATCGTCGAGCAAAATTCGTCGACCTGACGACTCGACACAACCCAGGCCTGACACGCCCTGGGACACGCCCGTGTCCCAGGCCGTGTCACCCATTCTTGAACACAAATTGGCCCAAATTGACCTAGAACTTCGGGGTGTTACAATCCTCCCCTCCTTCAAATAATTTCGTCCTCGAAATTTGTCTCCAACCAGCCAATCAGCCACAAAACAATTGATTACGCACATTTACGATCCGTATTTGACGTTACTGCTTGTCTCATACCAAGCCATCGCACAAACTACAAACATACAGCACAAACAAACATCCCTAACTTCCACTTGTGCACATTCAGCCACCTAAGACCTCAAAACAAAACAACATGATTTATTTATCTCCTCACAATCACAAGCGCACCAAGCTTTTATCAATATGTACACCGGCTGTTATTCATCACAACTATAGATATAAACATAGTTTACATACACAACCATGGACAATTCAGCAAGTTAATCTTCAGTCATAGCATCGAAGTGCTTCACATCACACTTCACTTCCGCTCAGCATCCCGATTTTGAAATTCACGATTAAGAGACAAATTTAACACCCGAGGCTGAATTTCACCAACTGCGCTTTGCGGCTCTTGCACTTCCATAGCATGAAATCGAGATTGCATCCGGGGTGCAGATGATTCGACCACTGCTTTACCCTTTTCTTCATATGACGCACCTGTCTTTTTCTCACTCCCTGGAGGGGCATTCCAACAGAATTTTGCGATGTGTCCTTGCTGCCCACATTTATAGCATATACGTGTATCAACACGTCCTGGCCCATAAGTCGCCCCCGAAGAAACAGTCGACGGAGCTGATTCCGCCCGCCTAAATCTTTTCTTCTCTCGTCGTCTAAACTCCGACTGATCCGATGGAGGCACTTTAAACACTGACTTTTCCGCTGCCAGTCTCTTATTCTCTTGTACTCGCTTCATATCCTACTCCAAGGCACGGGCTGTATCGACCAACGCTTGGAAGCCTTGGCTCACTGAACTCGGGAGTCCCAACCTCAATTCATCCTGCAATCCTTCATAAAACCAATTTGTCTTTCGCGCTTCCTCCGCAAAGGTAGATCCCGCATATCTCCCCAATCTCGTAAACTCATGCAGGTAGGTATCAATATCTCGCTCACCCTGAACCAAACGGAGAAACTCATTTTTCATCGCAATCCTCTGCGACACAGGCACATACTTGGCTAAAACTATTTGGGCGAATTCATCCATTGAAACCTCCGTTAAACCTCTACCTGCCAAGTGATGCACTTCAATCTCATCCCACCACAATCTCGCATCTCCTTCTAACAGAAAAGTGGCCAACGTCACTTTTTGCTCCTCGACCGTCCTGATTGCGGTTAGGATCCTTTTTACCCTTGCCAACCAATCTTCTGCCTGCGTTGGTGAAAGCGCTCAACCAAACGTAGGTGGATGAAAGTGCATAAAACATGTCAATGAGTCGTCACTTGCTTGCGCTTCCACCAAAACTGTAGTATGCTCTTGCCTTGCACCAGGCCTTACCTGTCAAGTTGGTTGTGCCTGTAACACTGCAAGCACTATCTCCGTTACCACCCGTATGGCTACTGCCGAGGGAGGCATAGGCACTTCCATGGGTGCTGCACTCTCATCAGACCGCTGTGGCTATGACGGCCCAGCTCCATCCCTCGCCACCTATCAATGTACAGAACACCATTAATACTTCCAATCATAATGGTACTGGTACATTGACTACACATTCACGCACATCATGTGCATGACATACATTCCTAGTGGACATTCATGAGTTCAATGATGTTCTCTCCTCCCAAACAATCTAAACCTGGCTTTGATACCACTTTGTAACGCCCCACCTGTCACATGACATATAACGGTGGGTCTGGCCTGGGCCGCACGCCATATATCACAGACAAGTGAAGAAATTACTTGTGGGAATCAAACTTTACGCGTATCCTTGACTCATTCCATTCTAGCGCAGCATTTTTATGTTAGCATGAACTCAAACCAGAATGTCCACCAATATATAAAGATCACATTTATATATAACAACACCAGAAATGTATACAACCCACACACCCTGGCCTTATGGCCTTACAAGTTCCTCTTTGACACATCAATAATTTCATACATCGGCACGCAGGCCGGCCACACATGAAATCCAAACACAACTATTCGCTGTCGCATGGCCTTCAAGGGCCTATAGCAGCAAACTAGCCATTCTTTCCACTTATGCAGTTCACGCCACAACACCTACAAGTAGACATCCAAGCCAACACCGAAAACAAAGTAACGGTCAGCATTTGGCTGACCCATTATAACGACCCTACCCCCTACCCGGGGTAGTGGTTCCTTCCCTGTATACAGTGCTATCATCTATCATCAAGTATCATCAAACAGCATATGTATATCCTTTTTTTATCCCGCTAGCAAACACATTACATCACAAACGCTGGAATCCACCAGACGCTCTGTGCACTCAGGGCACCTTCTTGGCGTACTGGAATCCACCAGTCATACATCGCCGATCCGAGGTTTTAACTTGTTGGTTGACCGGACCTAGTCCACCAGTCTCGCAAGCTGGCGACATCCCGCCCAAACCACTCGGAGGTACAACCTCACAGAATCCAATAACAACCAGAGCAGATCGACCCACAACATGTGGTGTGGCAAGCTGGGTTTATCCAAGCTCCCCAAGCATTACCACCCATCAACCCCCCTCCTATTCCGATCGACCCACCCATGTGGTGCAGCAAGTCGGGTTTAACTCGGCTCCCCAAGCATTACCACCCATCGATCCCTACCTAACTAGATCAACCCACCCTAGTGGTGTAACAGGCCGGGTTTATCTCGAGCTCCCTAGGTGTGCTACCAATTGATCATATCATAACCAGGAGCTTCACCAAAGCCTCCTCACATTCAGCATCACATCCATACATTCATCACAATAGAAATCCATTTACATCGTACCAAATCCACGCAGTCTTCTCCGGTTTACCCATGAACATCACCAATCCAGACTACCAGTCCAGATGGGCTTCACACAGCATGCCTATGCCGTACTGCATATTTCCGGCTCTAAATGCAGACTCAACAAAGGAATCACTTCCGTAAATCCACCTCCAGGTGGAGGATTCCAAGCACAAGCATAAAGGAAGGACTTCGATGTCCAAGAAGGAGATCGTTACCCTTGAAGATCGCTTCGGTGCCATGAAGTAGCTGGATGGAAATCACCGCCTCTGCTCTGCCTTCACGAATCTGCTCTCGGATCTTCGCTCCGCAGTCCGCAGCTCCTCCAGCAGCTGGTAGACTCCTCCCTTCCCTCTTGCCTTAGTCCTTTCTTCTTCCCTTTCTTGGAATAACATGAAGAAGAAGAAGAATATGAAAAGAGGGATTAAATCCCCTTTTTCTCGGCCTTCACAATACCTGGACAGAGCGCAACCATTGGATCCAGGAAGAGGGAAACAAACGGCTCAGAT
This sequence comes from Platanthera guangdongensis, assembly GCA_039583875.1. Taxonomy (NCBI): domain Eukaryota; kingdom Viridiplantae; phylum Streptophyta; class Magnoliopsida; order Asparagales; family Orchidaceae; genus Platanthera; species Platanthera guangdongensis. The sequence continues at coordinate 108,925,900 of CM077167.1, forward strand.
TTGGCCAGAAAAGCGTGAACACGGCTTGACACGCCCTGTGACACGCCCGTGTCACAGGCCATGTCCCCATAAGCGGCAGTCAACCGACTCAAAACCAACAGTACACGGCCATGGGACACGCCCGTGTTACAGGCCGTGTCACTTGACACGCTGATGACTAGTTTTAGTCATCCTTTTTAGGGGTAATTTAGTATTCAAAATGCCTAATTTTATTTATATTTTATGTTCGTTATTTCATGTTCTAATGTTTCTTTAAAATATTTTAATTCCTAGTGTTATTAGAGTTTTGATATAAAATTCTATATAGTCTTACTATATGTGTTATGTTATTATATATTATGTTATGTTATGATACGTTTTAATTTTAAGGTTGTAATGTTTTTATTATTGTGTTTAAAAATCTTGTTTTAACTTTAACTTTGTTATGTTATGTTTTTAAATCTATATAGTATTGTGTTATGTTATGTTATATTTTAACTTTGTTATGACTAATCCATGTTTTGTTTTATTTTATTTATAGGTTCAAAGACTACATGGTGCAGCCCACATCCATAAAGCCTACATGATGCAGCCCCTTCATTGGAGCAGCCCGAATTTTGAAGATTGGTGCAGCCCGACCACCCATCTCCAACAAACATGCAGCCCAAAGCAGCCCCATGCAGCCCCTCCCTCAAGAGCAGCCCACCTAGCCCCAACCCGAGCCCCTATGCAGCCCAAGCAGCCTACCCGAGCCCCCTAAGTAGCCCATTTAAGCCCACATGGCCGGCCACCCCCTCTCTCTCCTTTATTTCTTTTGCCACCTTTCAATCCAAGCATGCATCATAATATTCCCTCTCCCTCCTCATTGATTTCTCTATCATTCAATATTATATTCATGCATTCCTCCTACATGGCCGGCCACCTTTTAATCAATTACATGCATGTTTTCCTTCTCTCTCCCTTCCATTTATTGCATGCATGCACTCATGCTTGGCCGGCCCCTCTCCTCTCTCCCCCTTTTATTATTTTCTCCTCCATTTATTCCTCATGCATCCCCCACTCATCCTTTCCCTCCTCATTAATTTCTCTATCCATGCACCTTGCCACCAATACATTGAACCCACCTCCTCTTTCTTCCCCCAAATTAAATAATGTGCATGCATCTTCTCCATCCTACTTGGCCGGCCACCCCCCCTTGCCCCCTCTTCTTCTTTCCATTCTAGAATCTTCCCTCCTCATCTATAAAAGGCACCATGGTCTCATGCTTTTGGGAGTTGGATTTTGGAGAGCAAGTGAAGTTCTAGTTCAAGAGAGTGCTTTCTTTTTGCTTACATGTTGTTAGTGTAATCTTTTCTTTTCAATTAGTGCAAGTTTTCCTTATAGCCTAATCTAGTCTTTTTAATATTTTGTACACTCTTTTTATTTGCAAGTAATGAAATTCTCTTCTATTTGTTTCGTTGTTTCTTTTTGCAATATGCGTAGCTAATCTTCTTTTAGCATTTGATCATGAGGATCCATGATTTGAAATGAGAATTATTTTTATTTCATAGTTTAATTTTTGCGTAATTCTACTCGGTCCTTCTTTGATTTATTTTGTGTCGACTCCGTATTTCCGGTATACGGTAGTAGGCTTATGATCTCATATTCGAGTAGCCGAGAGGCTCGTGGATGTGAAAGATCACTCAAAGAAGGAAGGAGTTGAACGCAACCCTAGAGATAGGACGACGTAAATCCTCCGGATTGGAGTCAAATCCAATAGTGCGGATCACCTCGATAATGCAACTTTAGGCTTTTTTCGGTTTGTAAAGAGATTTCGATCGAAAAGTCTATAAGTTAGGAGACTTAATGCTCTAGCGAGATTTTGTCTTATTTTCGGATCCGTCACGGCCAAGTTGGATTTGCAAATTTAAAACTATGCCCTTTTATTTTCTCGTTTCATTTCATGGTGAATCAATGATCGAATGCTAGCCTTTTTTATATAAGTTTTCATCTCGCAATTTATCGTTCCTTTTGCTTCTTAAAAAATTCTCAAATCCCTTTAATTTTCCGGTAGGATAATAGTTAGAGCGCGAGTAGAAGTACTTGACAACCCCATGTTTAAATACGACCTTGGTACTACAATTCGACAGGTACGCTTGCCTGTTCGGGTTTTGGCCCACCAAGTTTTTGGCGCCGTTGCCGGGGAGCTTTCTTCGTCAATATTTTGAAAACGCTTGCGCTATTACTTCTCCAAAAATCAAAAAAAAAACAATTATTATAATTTATTATAATCAACCCACCTCATTTTAATTTCTACCCCACCTAAAATCTCTCGAAAAGGGTAAGGGGCTTTAAGCACCACCATTTTACCTAGTACCGGGCGAACCCTTCACCGGGTAGTCCTCGGGAAGTTCGAGAGCCAAGCCGTAAAAAAATCTTTTTTTTCAAAAAAAAACAAAACAAAAAAAATTTTCCTTTCTTTTCCTCTTTTTCTTTCTCATCTTCCCTCTTTTTCTTTACTAGTGCATGACCCGAGCGAATCCGTCGCTACTTGTTGATTTGGACCCAGAAATCAAACGCTCCTTTCGGAGACAACTACGATTCGGGGCTTCCACTTCTCAAACAGCGGTTGAGGATTCCTTCGGGGATTGTAATTATTCTGAAATGGGAGATCCCAACCCAGGAATGGCTCAGCAAAGGACTATGTCCGATTATGCTCGACCCAACCTGGAGGGGACTGAAACAAGTATTGTTCGACCTGCCATTGCGAACAATAACTTCGAGCTTAAGCCTAGCATCATACAAATGGTGCAGCAATTTGTCCAGTTCGACGGATTACAAGATGAAGATCCGAACTTACATATTGCTAATTTTCTTGAAATCTGTGACACCTTTAAAATTAATGGTGTCTCAGATGATGCTATAAGGCTAAGACTCTTCCCCTTCTCCTTAAGGACTAAAGCCAAATAGTGGTTGAGTTCTCTTCCAAGAGGCTCAATCACTACTTGGAACATTTTAATTGAAAAATTTCTTGCTAGATACTTCCCTCCCGCCAAAACTGCTAAGTTAAGAAATGATATCACTTCTTATTCTCAAATTGCTTCTGAGACCCTCTATGACACTTGGGAGAGGTTCAAAGAACTTTTGAGAAGATGCCCTCATCATGCTCTGCCTGTATGGTTACAGGTTCAGACATTTTACAATGGGCTAAATCAAGAAACAAAGCAAATGATAGATGCCGCTTCCGCTGGTTCTTTAGACCGCAAAACTCCGGAAGCCGCTCTTGAGCTTATCGAGGACATGGCGATGAACACTTATCAGTGGAATTCGTCCAGGTCTCGCCCATCTAAACCTGCAGGTATCTATGAAGTGGATTCGGTGATGCAACTGGCGATGCAAGTGGAAATGCTGAACAAGAAGATCTCGGAGATGACTGCTCCCTCCGCCGCTAAGGTATATGAAAATGCTGCTGCTGCTGAGCAGGTGGATTATCTGGGGAACATACCCAGGCCTGCTCAAAATAATTCTGCCAATAATTTTTCTACTTTTTCGAATATTTCTTCTCCTCCTGGTTTTAATGCTGCTACGAATTCTTATCATCCTGGATGGCGTAACCATCCTAATTTTTCATGGAATAATAATGCTAACGTAGTACGCCCACCGCACGATTTTACACCACCACCACCACCACCACAACAAAATTTTCAAAAACCTTCCCCTTTGGAAGAGATCCTCGCTAAATATATAAGCTCGAACGATGCCACTATTAGAAATTTAACGGGATCAATTAAAAATTTAGAAAATCAGGTCGGCCAACTCGCCAAGGCTTTTTATGAGAGACCACCTGGAACTCTTCCCTCGAACACTGAGCCTAACCCAAGGGAACATGCAAATGCGATTTCCCTTCGGAGCGGTAAAGTTGTTAACGAGCCCACCACAAGGGAAGAGCCAAGGGTGATTGTCCCTCCTGTTTGTATCCCCAAGGAGAATAATAACATAGATCTTGAAAACGAAAAATCTATTTCCATTATTTCTAATTCTGCAAAAGAAAAAAATGGTTTTCAAAATGATGCTCCAATCGTTCTGAAGGAATTTCCGCCACCTCCTTATCCGGCTAGACTTAGGCAAGAAAAATTAGATAATCAATATCAACGCTTTCTTGAAATATTTAAACAAATTCATATTAATTTGCCATTTCATGAAGCGATTAGTCAAATGCCGAAGTACGCCAAATATCTTAAGGACCTATTAACGAACAAGACGAAATTAGAAAATTTATCGCATGTAACCTTAAATGAAGAATGCTCTGCGGTCGTTAACAACTCTAATCTTCCTAAAAAGATAAACGATCCGGGTAGTTTTTCCATTCCATGCGTTTTTGGTGATCTTTTCGTTAAACACGCGTTAGCAGATCTAGGAGCGAGCATCAATTTGATGCCTTTTTCACTATTTAAGAAGTTAGGTTTGGGCACTCTCAACCCTACGCGCATGAGTATTCAGTTAGCCGATCGTTCGATTAAGTATCCGTTAGGAGTCGTTGAGGATGTGTTAGTGAAGGTCGACAAATTCATCTTCCCGGTGGATTTTGTCATTCTCGATATTGAAGAGGACATCGAGGTCCCTCTTATCCTTGGTCGACCTTTCCTAGCCACCGCTCGCGCAATTATAAATGTGAGTGAGGGAAAACTTTTTCTGCATGTAGGAGATGAGGAAGTAATATTTGATATTAATAAATCGATGAAAAACTCTTTACAAAATGATGACTCTTGTTTTTTCATTGATGATTTAAAAGAAGACTCCTATTTCCCTCCAAATGATTTTTCTTCTTCCTTTTTTGGACCCTGATCAACTATTTTTGAAAACACCGTTATGTCCGTGCAAGCACCATTCGAAAATGACTCTGATTTTGGACAACAAAGTCTTATTTTTGAAAATGATGAAAATTTGCCAAATTACTTTGAAAAACCACCTGACCCTGCAGAAAAAAATTATCATGTTAAGAACTTCCGCCAGCATAAAAATTTTAAACCGGGCGATCAGGTTCTTCTTTTAAATTCCCGTTTACGTATTTTCTTTGGAAAATCTAAATCTCGTTGGTCTGGACCGTTTACGATCAAGGATGTTTTTTATGATGGAACTGTGTTACTTTCGCACCCCGATAGGGGGGATTTTAAAGTAAATGGCCGTAGACTTAAACTTTATTTTTCTAATGATTATGTGCCTCCTGCAAAGGAGAATCTGGTGTTGGACTCTTAAACAATTATCTTGTGTGGGACATTTTTTTTATTTTTGGACTTATTATTATTATTCTGAAACTCTTTTATTTGGATGACTGTAATAAAAAAACATTATCGGGCATCTGCCCATGGACTCTTTCTCCTTTTCTTTTATTTTGCTCTTTCTACCGGAGGCCAATCAAGTCCATGATCGTGGTCGCCGCTCCGCCGCTGCTGATATCAGATGGATCAAGTCATACCTGCTGACGATCAAGTACTCTAAAAAGCAAGCATGGGGGAGCGACATCCGCCTTCATCTCACGAACCCGGGGAAGTCCTGTTCTTTTTTATTATTTTTCCTGCATTTTTCTTTTTCTCTTCTTCTCAGTCCCCTTCTCTTTTTCTTTATGTTTTCTTCATTGAGGGCAATGAAGGATTTAAGCATGGGGGGGTCTAGTTTCTTTTGTCTTTTCCTTTTTGTTCTTCTTCTTTCAAAAAAAAAACAAAATTATGTTTTATATTAGTATAGTATTTTATGTTATCAAAATCTAAAATCCAAAAAAAATTATAAAATACAAAACCCAAAAAAAAAATTAGAAAAACAAAAATCAAAAAAATTGTGCTAAAATCTATTTGAAAAACAAAACCTAAAATTATTTTCTATCTTTATTTTTATGTTTCTTCTAGTGATGTGTAGGCCCGTGCGGTTCCTTAGTTCTATTTAGATTTCTTTGAATAGGTTTTCTAAATTTATCAGTTTAACATAGTTTAGTTCTACTAGTTTCTTTTTCTTAAATATAGGCATCCGTTTTTTACGTCATAAGTAGCAATTTGTAGTTATGTCTTTTTATTCGGTTAGTTGCTTACGAATGGTTGCTAGGTATCATTAGCTCTTTTTCATTTGCGAGGTAGTCTTTCTTGGTGTCTAGAACTTGTACCAAGCTACTCTCGAAGCATTTGCGCCGTTTTTACGTTCTTTAGAAATGATTTAGGCCACCATTTGAATAGTTTGAGCTTTTCATGCCCACCAAAAACAAAACCCTTGCAAAACAATTTTGGGCCTTTTCCTTATTTTCTTTGTTTTTAGCTCCACCTTTCATTTCATTATGTTCACCAAAGCCAAATATCTTTCCTATTTTTGCACTATAAATTTGAGCTTAAAAATTATTTTTGTGGGAAGGATATTATTTTTGAAATGATTAGGAAATTCTCAAGCTCATTTTTTGGAGCTTTCTTATCAAATGTTATTCAAAAGAAAAAAATTGAGAAAGAAAAAAATATATCATTACAAAATCAGAAAAAAAAAAGCAAAAAAAATGATGAATGCAAAAAGTTTATGTTTGGCCAAATTTAGAAAAGAAAATTTCATGGCCTTGTTTTTGTAGTTTCATATTGGAGAAATGACATACTTGTTATTTCTCATCTTTTTTTATGCTATTATTTATTTTTGAGCTCACCTTGGTTTAGTGCCTAAAACCTTCATGTTTATCTTTGATTCCACTTCCTAATCATTTACCTAAGCCAAGTTTTAATGCCTAGTAGAAGTCCTAATGATCTTAGAACTTAATTTCGCGTAGTGGAGAAAGTGTGAACGTACAAGCCTATGGCCACCATCATTGATGGATTTCTTTGGAGGTTATCTTGGAATGTCTTAGGGTTAATGTTTATCTAGCAACCTAGTAGTTTGTTAATGCGCCGTTTATTTAGAACCTCTACTTTTTGTTGTCCTTATTTTCATTTATTTTGGATGCCTTGTTTTTAAGATTTAGAAATGTGTAGACTTTTCTTATGTTCTAATGATATTTTTAGGTCTCCACTTTCAAGTTTTCTACTGTGCACTTCTCACCCCACTAGTTGTTAACATAGGAATTAGGATAGTTTAATTTTTCATGTTTTGTTTTTCTTAATTATGAAACCTAAATTAGCTTTGTTTATTTTCTATTTGCTACCCTAGTTTTTATTTCTATTTGCTTGAGGGCAAGCAAATGTCTAAGCATGGGGGAATTTGATGACTAGTTTTAGTCATCCTTTTTAGGGGTAATTTAGTATTCAAAATGCCTAATTTTATTTATATTTTATGTTCGTTATTTCATATTTTAATGTTTCTTTAAAATATTTTAATTCCTAGTGTTATTAGAGTTTTGATATAAAATTCTATATAGTCTTACTATATGTGTTATGTTATTATATATTATGTTATGTTATGATACGTTTTAATTTTAAGGTTGTAATGTTTTTATTATTGTGTTTAAAAATCTTGTTTTAACTTTAACTTTGTTATGTTATGTTTTTAAATCTATATAGTATTGTGTTATGTTATGTTATATTTTAACTTTGTTATGACTAATCCATGTTTTGTTTTGTTTTATTTATAGGTTCAAAGACTACATGGTGCAGCCCACATCCATAAAGCCTACATGATGCAGCCCCTTCATTGGAGCAGCCCGAATTTTGAAGATTGGTGCAGCCCGGCCACCCATCTCCAACAAACATGCAGCCCAAAGCAGCCCCATGCAGCCCCTCCCTCAAGAGCAGCCCACCTAGCCCCAACCCGAGCCCCCTATGCAGCCCAAGCAGCCTACCCGAGCCCCCTAAGTAGCCCATTTAAGCCCACATGGCCGGCCACCCCCTCTCTCTCCTTTATTTCTTTTGCCACCTTTCAATCCAAGCATGCATCATAATATTCCCTCTCCCTCCTCATTGATTTCTCTATCATTCAATATTATATTCATGCATTCCTCCTACATGGCCGGCCACCTTTTAATCAATTACATGCATGTTTTCCTTCTCTCTCCCTTCCATTTATTGCATGCATGCACTCATGCTTGGCCGGCCCCTCTCCTCTCTCCCCCCTTTTATTATTTTCTCCTCCATTTATTCCTCATGCATCCCCCACTCATCCTTTCCCTCCTCATTAATTTCTCTATCCATGCACCTTGCCACCAATACATTGAACCCACCTCCTCTTTCTTCCCCCAAATTAAATAATGTGCATGCATCTTCTCCATCCTACTTGGCCGGCCACCCCCCCTTGCCCCCTCTTCTTCTTTCCATTCTAGAATCTTCCCTCCTCATCTATAAAAGGCACCATGGTCTCATGCTTTTGGGAGTTGGATTTTGGAGAGCAAGTGAAGTTCTAGTTCAAGAGAGTGCTTTCTTTTTGCTTACATGTTGTTAGTGTAATCTTTTCTTTTCAATTAGTGCAAGTTTTCCTTATAGCCTAATCTAGTCTTTTTAATATTTTGTACACTCTTTTTATTTGCAAGTAATGAAATTCTCTTCTATTTGTTTCGTTGTTTCTTTTTGCAATATGCGTAGCTAATCTTCTTTTAGCATTTGATCATGAGGATCCATGATTTGAAATGAGAATTATTTTTATTTCATAGTTTTATTTTTGCGTAATTCTACTCGGTCCTTCTTTGATTTATTTTGTGTCGACTCCGTATTTCCGGTATACGGTAGTAGGCTTATGATCTCATATTCGAGTAGCCGAGAGGCTCGTGGATGTGAAAGATCACTCAAAGAAGGAAGGAGTTGAACGCAACCCTAGAGATAGGACGACGTAAATCCTCCGGATTGGAGTCAAATCCAATAGTGCGGATCACCTCGATAATGCAACTTTAGGCTTTTTTCGGTTTGTAAAGAGATTTCGATCGAAAAGTCTATAAGTTAGGAGACTTAATGCTCTAGCGAGATTTTGTCTTATTTTCGGATCCGTCACGGCCAAGTTGGATTTGCAAATTTAAAACTATGCCCTTTTATTTTCTCGTTTCATTTCATGGTGAATCAATGATCGAATGCTAGCCTTTTTTATATAAGTTTTCGTCTCGCAATTTATCGTTCCTTTTGCTTCTTAAAAAATTCTCAAATCCCTTTAATTTTCCGGTAGGATAATAGTTAGAGCGCGAGTAGAAGTACTTGACAACCCCGTGTTTAAATACGACCTTGGTACTACAATTCGACAGGTACGCTTGCCTGTTCGGGTTTTGGCCCACCACACGCCTTCTGACACACCCGTGTCGCTGGTCGTGTCACTCACACAGCCCAATCTCCACTTCACCCGAGACTTACACGGCCCTGGACACGCCCGTGTTCCAAGCTGTGTGCATCTGGACACACCTGTGTCCCGCAAACATGCCCTGGATCAAGATGTCGAGCTGAGTTCGACGACCACTGACACGCCCTGTGACACGCCCGTGTCACAGGCCGTGTCCTCACTCGACACTCGACACTCGACGATCGTCGAGCAAAATTGGTCGACCCGACGACTCGACACAACCCAGGCCTGACACGCCCTGGGGCACGCCCGTATCCCAGGCCGTGTCACCCATTCCTGAACACAAATTGGCCCAAATTGACCCAGAACTTCGGGGTATTACAATCCTCCCCTCCTTCAAATAATTTCGTCCTCAAAATTTGTCTCCAACCAGCCAATCAGCCACAAAACAATTGATTACGCACATTTGCGAGCCGTATTTGACGTTACGGCTTGTCTCATACCAAGCCATCGCACAAACTACAAACATACAGCACAAACAAACATCCCTAACTTCCACTTGTGCACATTCAGCCACCTAAGACCTCAAAAAAAAAACAACATGATTTATTTATCTCCTCACAATCACAAGTGCACCAAGCTTTTATCAATATGTACACCGACTGTTATTCATCACAACTATAGATATAAACATAGTTTACATACACAACCATGGACAATTCAGCAAGTTAATCTTCAGTCATAGCATCGAAGTGTTTCACATCACACTTCACTTCCGCTCAGCCTCCCGATTTTGAAATTCACGATTAAGAGGCAAATTAAACACCCGAGGCGGAATTTCACCAACTGAGCTTTGCGGCTCTTGCACTTCCATAACATGAAATCGAGATTGCATCCAGGGTGCAGATGATTCGGCCACTGCTTTACCCTTTTCTTCATATGACACACCTGTCTTTTTCTCACTCCCTGGAGGGGCATTCCAACAGAATTTTGCGATGTGTCCTTGCTGCCCACATTTATAGCATATACGTGTATCAACACGTCCTGGCCCATAAGTCGCCCCCGAAGAAACAGTCGACGGAGCTGATTCCGCCGGCCTAAATCTTTTCTTCTCTCGTCGTCTAAACTCCGACTGATCCGATGGCGGCACTTTAAACTCTGACTTTTCCGCTGCCAGTCTCTTATTCTCTTGTACTCGCTTTATATCCTTCTCCAAGGCACGGGCTGTATCAACCAATGCTTGGAAGCCTTGGCTCACTGAACTCGGGAGTGCCAACCTCAATTCATCCCGCAATCCTTCATAAAACCGATTTGTCTTTCGCGCTTCCTCCGCAAAGGTAGATCCCGCATATCTCCCCAATCTCGTAAACTCATGCAGGTAGGTATCAATATCTCGCTCACCCTGAATAAAATGGAGAAACTCATTTTCCATCGCAATCCTCTGCGACACGGGCACATACTTGGCTAAAAATATTGGGGCGAATTCATCCGTTGAAACCTCCGTTAAACCTCTACCTGCCAAGTGATGCACTTCAATCTCATCCCACCACAATCTCGCATCTCCTTCTAACAGAAAAGTGGCCAACGTCACTTTTTGCTCCTCGACCATCCTGATTGCGGTTAGGATCCTTTTTACCCTTGCCAACCAATCTTCTGCCTGCGTTGGTGAAAGCGCTCCACCAAACGTAGGTGGATGAAAGTGCATAAAACGTGTCAATGAGTTGTCACTTTCTTGCGCTTCCACCATAACTGCAACATGCTCTTGCCTTGCACCAGGCCTTACCTGTCTAGTTGGTTGTGCCTATAACACTGCAAGCACTGTCTCTGTTACCACCCATATGGCTTCTGCCGAGGGAGGCATAGGCACTTCCATGGGTGCTGCACTCTCATCAGACCGCTGGGGCTCAGACGGCCCAGCTCCATACCTCGCCACCTATCAATGTACAGAACACCATTAATACTTCCAATCATAACGGTACTGGTACATTGACTACACACTCACGCACATCATGTGCATGACATACATTCCTAGTGGACATTCATGAGTTCAATGATGTTCTCTCCTCCCAAACAATATAAAACCTGGTTTTGATACCACTTTGTAACGCCCCACCTGTCACATGACATATAACGGTGGGTCCGGCCGGGGCCCCACGCCATATATCACAGACAAGTGAAGAAATTACTTGTGGGAATCAAACTCTACGCGTATCCTTAACTCATTCCATTCTAGCGCAGCATTTTTATGTTAGCATGAACTCAAACCAGAATGTCCACAAAATTATAAAGATCACATTTATATATAACAACACAAGGAATGTATACAACCCACACACCCTGGCCTTATGGCCTTACAAGTTCCTCTTTGACACATCAATAATTTCGTACATCGGCACGCAGGCCGGCCACACATGAAATCCAAACACAACTATTCGCAGTCGCATGGCCTTCAAGGGCCTATAGCAGCAAACTAGCCATTCTTTCCACTTATGCAGTTCACGCCACAGCACCTACAAGTAGACATCCAAGCCAACACCGAAAACAAAGTAACGGTCAGCATTTGGCTGACCCATTATAACGACCCTACCCCCTACCCGGGGTAGTGGTTCCTTCCCTACCTTTTTTTTATCCCGCTAGCAAACACATTACATCACAAACGCTGGAATCCACCAGACGATCCGTGCACTCAGGGCACCTTCTTGGCGTACCGGAATCCACCAGTCATACACCGCCGATCCGAGGTTTTAACTTGTTGGTTGACCGGACTTAGTCCACCAGTCTCGCAAGCTGGCGACATCCTGCCCAAACCACTCAGAGGTACAACCTCACAGCATCCAATAACAACCAGAGCAGATCGACCCACACCATGTGGTGTGGCAAGCTGGGTTTATCCAAGCTCCCCAAGCATTACCACCCATCGACCCCCCTCCTATTCCGATCGACCCACCCATGTGGTGCAGCAAGCCGGCTTTAACTCGGCTCTCCAAGCATTACAACCCATCGATCCCTACCTAACTAGATCAACCCACCCTAGTGGTGTAACAGGCTGGGTTTATCTCGAGCTCCCCAGGCGTGCTACCAATTGATCATATCATAACCAGGAGCTTCACCAAAGCCTCCTCACATTCAACATCACATCCATACATTCATCACAATAGAAATCCATTTACATCGTACCAAATCCACGGAGTCTTCTCCAGTTTACCCATGAACATCACCAATCCAGACTACCAGTCCAGATGGGCTTCACACAGCATGCCTATGCCGTACTTCATATTTCCGGCTCTAAATGCAGAGTCAACAAAGGAATCACTTCCGCAAATCCACCTCTTGGTGGAGGATTCCAAGCACATGCATAAAGGAAGGACTTCGATGTCTAAGAAGGAGATTGTTACCCTTGAAGATCGCTTCGGTGCCATGAAGTAGCCGGATGGAAATCACCTCCTCGGCTCTGCCTTCACGAATCCGCTCTCGGATCTTCGCTTTGCACTCCGCAGCTCCTCCAGCAGCTGGTAGACTCCTCCCTTCCCTCTTGCCTTAGGCCTTTCTTCTTCCCTTTCTTGGAATAACATGAAGAAGAAGAAGAAGATGAAAAGAGGGATTAAATCCCCTTTTTCTCGGCCTTCACAATACCTAGACAGAGCCCAACCATTGGATCCAGGAAGAGGGAAACAAACGGCTCAGATTTGTCCAGAAAAGCGTGAACACGGCCTGACACACCCTGTTACGCGCCCGTTTCACAGGCCGTGTCCCCCTAAGTGGCAGTCAACCGACTCAAAACCAACAGTACACGACCATGGGACACGCCCGTATTACAGGCCGTATCACTTGATATGCCTTCGAACACACCCGTGTCGCTGGCTGTGTCACTCATATAGCCCAATCTCCACTTCACCCGAGACTTACACGGCCCTGCACATGCCCGTGTTCCAGGCCATGTGCATCTGGACACACCCGTGTCCCGCAAACACGCCCTGGCTCAAGACGTAGAGCTGAGTTCGACGACCACTGACACGCCCTATGACACGCCCGTGTAAGAGGCTGTGTCCTCAGTCGACACTCGACACTCGACGATCGTCGAGCAAAATTCGTCGACCTGACGACTCGACACAACCCAGGCCTGAGACGCCCTGGGACACGCCCGTGTCCCAGACCGTGTCACCCATTCCTGAACACAAATTGGCCCAAATTGACCTAGAACTTCGGGGTGTTACACGTGTCGACCAATACTTGCCCGTGTTCCAGGCCGTGTCTCTAACCCGACACATCTGTTGTTATGTTGTACAAGATGGCTTTCACCTAGGTTTCAAGGAACCCTTGAGTTCTTAGATGCGTGAAAGTGTGGAATGGTAACTAGTGCGCGTGTGTTTGCCGCACTGGAATAATATGCTGATAAGTGTCTCGGTGTGGAGCCCTTGAGTGTTGTTGAGCACTAGTTTGGTAACGATGAGAAGGGTCTTGGTTGGAGCCCATTAGTGTTGTTGAGCACTAGTTTGGTAACGAAGAGAAGGGTCTCGGTTGGAGCCCTTCTATGTTGATGGAATGTCGACGTAAAATTGTATGCGCTATGAGTTGATACACGGTGTCATAATCCTAGGTTAAGGATAGTGTGGTAGGTCTATGAGCTCGTTAGTCTCCACACTGCCAACAGTTGACATATATACTTTTGGCGGTTGGCCTTGGTCCTCGGTGCTCAATCCCGAGGATCCTTCCGTACCAAGTGGACGGTTGGGCTTAGTCCTTTTGTGATTCGCTCACATAGGCTCCTTTTGTGCCACGATGATAAGAAGATGGGCTTGGTACTCGGTGCACACCTACCAGAGGTTCCTTCTAATAAATAGTATGCAGGGAGCTCCACTGTTGTGTTATCACTGTTAAGTCTTACAGAGGCCTAGGCTCGGTAGTGTGGATGCCCTCCTAGTAGTGGAGAAGCCCGTTCTACTGTCACTGTCTGGCCACGTCGGATGGCGCCTGAGAGGTTAGATACCTGATCGAAAAGATGGAACTTCAAGTCTGTGTTGATATAGCAATTGCATGTGTGTGTGCATGGGTAAGTCATTGCATTGCATTCATAACATCGCATTTCATTGCATACACTGGATACTCATAATATAAGTTTGTATAGGAACTTTTATATGGTGAGTTACTTTATTATTTAGCCGATCCTTAACTTATATGTTTGTATGGGCATTCATATAAGTTATGTTACTTTCCTGTTGTGCTTTACCTGCTTATTGGATTGATACAAATGAGTATAACTACTGGATTAAAATGTTGATATACTTGTTATACTTACTGTTGTTTCTACTCGCTTAATATATATATGCTCTTCAATTATTTGTACTACTATTACATATTTATATTGTATCCTTGTTCCTTTCTCCGCCTGGTGTAGAGGAGTCGCCGGGGGAGCGGATGTGATAGCCACTTTGTCTTTATGACTAATGGTTGCTATGTCTTCCTTTTCTAGGAGGAAACCACACAGACAGAGTAGTAGAAGGTTTTGCAGGAGACCAGCCAGGCCAGGGGGACAGGGCCTGAAGTGATGGTGTCGTCACTGCCATCAGTGACTGATGTGAGTTGAGGAGAGACTCCTTTATTATATCCATTTAGCATTTTTGTACTCTGATATTTTGGAAGCTTGGTTGCTTCTTTTATCTGATGTACTTTCTTTGGTGGACCTTATACTAGTGTGCATTTTGACTTCTCTTTACTTTCTTTATGTTGGGTTGGGATGGAAGGTATGTTTAGCCGATAGGATAGGCGTCTTGTAGTATAGGTTATCCCTTATGCTAACGCTACTGTAAGGCGGCAGTTCTGGGCATAAGACTACCCTCGGTCGTGTTTTGTGTCCTGGGAGGGGGTCTAAAAAATGGTATCAGCTTTCTACGATCCTGAACTAAAGAAGTCATTGAATAATGGTGCCACCCCCGTTTGATTAGTCAGTTTGGGGACAAACTGGCTTAGCGGAAGCAGTGGTGTGCCCATATGTAATTCACACTATGTATGTCCAATTCTGACCCTACGATTAGCCAACCTGAATTTAGGTTTGTACCTTACGTGTAGATTCCAGTGCATGCAGAACCAGTAGGGGACACTCCCACCCCACCGTACCCACATAGTTTCAGCAGTGGGAGCTAGGGCAGACACTCATGGATATCTTGGATGCATTTAGGTCCCAATAGGCACCGGTGCAACAACAAGCCCTGGGATCTAACTGGATGAGCACCTTTCGAGCTCTCTCCCCACCTGCCCACCTTGGGACGGAGTCGGCTATTCGCACTTAAGAGTGTCTTGAAACTGTAGGAATTATTGGCAGGAATCAGATGCCCAGCCAATATGGCTGTAATCTTAGCAGTCTCAGTCCTACAATTGAATGTGAAGAGGTGGGGGAAGTCCCTCATGGGGTCTACCTTCTAGGTCTGAGTATACATGGAGATCAATTGGACTGAGTTCACTGGAGCTTTCTTGGAACATTTCATCTCTTCGACTGTTAGAGACGAACTCGAGGAAAGATTTGTACTGCTGAAACAGGGATCCAAGTCAGTTACCGAATATCAGCTAGAGATCCAATAACTCGCTAGGTTTGCTCATGCCTACGAGTTGGATGACCGATGCTATGTAAAGTGGTTTTACAAATTCTTACGGGATCCCATGAGGCAAGAACTTTTGTTTATAGCAGACTCGAGCCTAGCGGAGATTATCGACATGGCTAAGAGTTTGGAAGCGGATCACTTGGTGGTCCAGGCTAGTAATAAGAGACCCGGTCAGTGAGTATTCGAGGCCGATCCCAGTTATACGAGGAGCCAGGACAACATAGGAAGAGGAAACAATAAAGGAGGATGTAGCTTCCGTCATAACTTTAAAAATGAGTGTTCGGTCCTGCAGTCAGCTCTACCTCCACCGCAGCAAACGTACCTACAACCTAGGGAACAAAATAAGCGAATTTGCTTCCAGTGCAACCAACCGGGCCAAATCCGGTGCTATTTCCATCAGCTAGGTGGCAATGCTCCCCCGGCTCTTCCTCCGGCAGCTCCGCGCGGATGGGTACATGTGCGTGGTCGAGGACGAGGTCCACGAGGAAGGAATCCCGGACTTGCTCGGGATCAGGTGTTCATGTTGTATATGGCATAGTAGCAGAATCCTCAGGAGATGATTGTTGGTATGTTGTGATTAATTACTATGTTTTAAGATGTTTCCTTTTACTAGGATAAGTTAAACCAAGATTCTATCTTGAGTCTATGTAATTGATATCTAGACACCGTGATGGTTGGTGGGAACTAGTGTATACTATGTTCGATACCGGTGCCACACACTCGTTAAAGATATGGATGGTGTGAAATACTTCACCGGTATTGCTCGGAGAGTACGCCTCCCGGATGGCTCAGAGATGACTGCATCCGCCAAGTGTGATTTGGAGGTACTTCTTATAATGTCCCAATTTGTGCCAGACCCCTCGCACGTGTTCTGAGTCAAGAAGATTGAATCAGTTTCAGGGGCGTCGAGTGCGTTGAGAGGACTCAACGCAATCGATGCCATTTTACTTTGAAACGTTCTGGTGGGCAAAGGCGTTGAGAGTGTCGAGTGGACACAACATTCTCTATTCCAATTTACTTAGACAAATTTCTACGGGATAGGCGTCGAGAGCGTTGAGTGGACTCAACAAACTCAATGTCATTTGACTTTGAAATCTTGGCAGGTTAGGTGTCGAGGGCGTCGAGTGGACTTAACGCACTCGACGCCATTTTAACTTAGCTTATTTTCGCGATTAAGGCATGGTGAGGGTTGAGTGGACTTAATGCTCTCGACGCTATATGACTTGGCTGCTGGCGGATAAGACATTGAGAGCATTGAGTGGACTCAACGCTCTCAATGCCATATAATAGCTTCTGGTTGAAAAGTCATTGAGAGCATTGAGTGGACTAAATGCTCTTGACGTCGTATGACTTAGAGCTTTTTTGGCTAGGTTGAGTAATTGAGAGCGTTGAGTGGACTTAACGCTCTCGACGCAATTTAACTTAGAATTTTTCCAGCCAATAGCTGAGGTGTTGTGTAACACCCCCTATCCGTCGCATAGAATATAGTAGTAGGTCTGGTCGGGGCCCGACGCCATATACCATAGACAGACCGGAAGGTTACTCAATGGAAACCATCCAACTAAGAATCAACGTCCTACACAGAGTGCATTCTAGCGGAAGCAATTTAAAAGTTGCAATAAATAGAACCCAGCCAAATAGCATGAATGTCCACTACAAAACCCAACAGGAATGAGGTACAATATACAAGTACATGGCCTTATGTGCTTACAATAGTTTACTCAAATTATAGTGTTTTCCAAACCTCGGCACGCATGCCGGTCACACATGAATATTACAAGTAAAAACTCAAATTAGGCCTTCGAGGGCCAGCTCAGCAATAAAGGATTTTGCCCGTTATTTACCACTTGGATCCACAGCACCTGCAAGAACAATCCACTACGACGGTGGCAAACAAAAGCAACGGTCAGCTATGCTTACTAAATTATAACGACACCGCCCCCAAACTCGGGGCGGCGATGCTCCTTCCCTGCACTTTATTAGCATTGCCATAATATAGAGAAATTACACATCATCACAGGCGTAGGCTCGCACGGCCACACACCCCGTGCTCTCAGGGCTCATTCTCGGGGAACCCGATCAAAGTCCGCGGTCTCACCACCACCCCCTCGGCGGCAATATCTCGTGAGCATTTTTTATTTCTGGACACTGCCTAAGACCCTCCATCTATGCCAACGACCAGTACCACATACCTTAGGTCTCTCTAACCGGACAACATAGAGAGTGTACGATTCCGCCTAACCCGTTTCTCACACCGCAGCATCAACTTAAGCCGTCTGTGCGGGTCAAGCTTCCCCGAGTCCCAATTCGATCACATACTTTACATAACCCAGTTATGTACAAGTTGGCTCCCAGGACACCAAGTTGGCAGAATCACGCATCTGCCAAGTTTTTCAGGTGCACCTTGGAGTTTGTCCCCAAGGCTCCCTGTTGTAATCTACCACGTAGAAAACCCGAAAAACAAATAATCGTTATAACACATTTGGAATCAGACTACTAGTTTCGGTCAACTTAAATAAATTCGTGGATGAATTCTTTTAAGGGGTAGTGAGCACATGTGCGTGCGTCATCGTTATAACATAAAAGAACCCATGAATGTCTACTTAGGAATGAAAATACACATGTTTGGGGAACCTGGGTGTTCCTATAATTGCTTTTTGCAATTTTGTTTGGTCGTTTAACGGTGTTTTGTATAACTATAGGTGACCAGAAGTGGTGTAGGGCCGTCAGAGCGCCCGGTTTTTGAGGCTAATAGCGCACCAATTGATGCACCTGCAACACCTCCCTCGGCTGAAACCATACGATTGGTGGCCGAAGCAATGTTTGCTATGATCAACGCGCAGCCTGCAAGGCAAATACAACAGCCCGTTCCTACGATGGAGCAGGTACCGCTTCAAACTGGTGAACCGAGAAGGGTG
Organism: Platanthera guangdongensis; assembly: GCA_039583875.1. Taxonomy (NCBI): domain Eukaryota; kingdom Viridiplantae; phylum Streptophyta; class Magnoliopsida; order Asparagales; family Orchidaceae; genus Platanthera; species Platanthera guangdongensis. The sequence continues at coordinate 108,944,585 of CM077167.1, forward strand.
GAGCAGGTGGTGGTGGAGCCTTTGGTGCCTAGGAGAGCAACCGAAAGATAGCTCAAACATGTTATGGGATTCAATCCTCCGGTGTTCTCATGGACGGGAACCCCATCCCAAGCAGACGATTGGCTCTCCTGAGTGAAGAGAGTACTGACAGCTACTGAAACAGAAGAGTGGCAGATAACTACTATAGCTACATTCCTGTTGGATGGAGATGCTAGGCTGTGGTGGGAAGGTTTGGAGCTACATCACTTGAGGGGAAGGCAATATACGGACGTCTCGATAGAGGAGTTTTTGAGGCTGTTCTTGGAGAGATACCTTCCCTCGACTCATAAGATAACATTGGAGAATGAGTTCCAGAAGCTAACATAAGAAGAGAGTATCGTTGATGAGTATCTCCATGAATTTACTCGGTTGGGTGGTACGCTAGGTCTACGTTCGCGGATGAGGAGCGTAAGGCAAACTGATTCTATGAAGGTTTGAGAGATGACTTGTGGCTATTGCTATCGGGGCTTATGACGCAGGGTTTCTTGACCCTAGTCAATACGACTCGGTCTTTGGAAAAGAATTTGAAGAATGTACAAGCGAAGAAAAATGCCGGTGATAAGAGGATAGAGTTCAAAGTGCCTCCTTATGCGAAGTCTGGATATCGCAAGTTCAATAAGAAGGATAGGACTTCTGGTCCAACCCCTTCTTCCGGTGCTTCAGGGGCAACTACAAGCCGAACCCCGGGTGTATCCTACAATTTTGGGAAGCTGGGACACTTTGCCCGGGACTACTGGAGCGGACGTCCCAAGTACGAGTGGAAGCCGGGAGCAACGTATGAAGAGAAGGGCAAGGCGGTGGAGTCAACCGCATCCCATTATGCTCCGGCTCAACCTAGAGTCTACCATCTTTGATGTAGGCTACCGAGGCGAAAAATCTGGCATGTTCTAACAACTAAATCTACCCGCACACGATCTAATTTAGAAACACCATACGCAAGCGTAGCCACGTTTTAGATTAATGCTTATCGTCACACAACGACTTGAGGATCGCTAACCCCCTTTGGATCAAATAGTGACTAGAGGCCACTATCCTTTCCGGCGAAATGAACCCACACGGTTCGGTCGAGTGAAGTCGCACCAAGGAGATCCACCAAAGAAAGGATTCGGAAAGTGGTTGACCTCCCCCGACTAAGAAAAACCAAAGGTCACCAACCTTCTTCGAATGCGAGAAACTTGGAGAATCAAATACGAAAACCAAATGGAAATAGTTCGATGATTAAGATTTCAGATTTCACACCAAAACGTTCGCACAAGAAATATGCGTAGGAGGTAGAAGAAACACACAAGATAGAGAAGAGGAATCGTTACACCAACTCGTAGATAGTTGCACGTGGAGAATCGCTCAACCACGGTTCCACCGGAGTCACATCGGAAGAAGCTTTGCACGTCCACCTTCAACGGAGTCACACCGCGAAGCTCCCACGTCGGAAGAAGAAGGACTTCACTTGGTCGAACCCTTCAAGAGGCAGAAGAGGTGCAGCGCCGCGCTCCCAAGTCTTTATTTCACCGTAGATCTTTGCTTTGTAGTGGTGGCTGTCATCTGTTAGCGCTTCAACATCAACGACTTTGCGTTGTAGTGGTGGCGTGTCATACGTTAGCGCTTCCACATCAACGGCCGCGGGTTGGAGAGGGTCGGCTCTGTCAATCCTCCCCCTCTCAAAAGGACTCATCACCGAGGAGTTGGCGTCTTTGTAGCGGCGAAGGAGAGCATCATCCAAGCGAGCCGTGGTAAGAAAGATCACGCCAGTGGACCAAATAGCGGCGAGAGGTACCAAGCGGGGAAGTTCACGCCAGTGGACCAAATAGCGGAGGATGGGAGATCACGCCAGTGGACCAAATAGCGGCGAGAGGTACCATGCGGGGACGGGAGAACTTCATCGGCTAGGATCCTGTCTGGTAAGAAAGATGTCTTCGGAAAACTAGGAAAAGCGTTAGTCGAAAAAGGTAAGACCGAAGCAAAAGCATCCACCAACGTACCTCCAACGGAATCCGTTGTAAGAGGCGATTCATGAGACCTTTCCCCCCCCCCCCCCCCAAGCCCAAGAGAAGATCGAGAGGAAGAAGAAAAAGGAGAGTTGCAATTTCAAGCGGCAGAGAAGTATAAGGTGTTAAATCAGAAACATTAAAAATAGGGGATATACCCCAATCGGACGGTAAATCCAAAAGATACGCATTGTCTCCTAATTTCTTAGCAACTCGAAATGGGCCGGCTCTTCGATTGGCCAACTTTTTGACGGTACCCGAAGGCATCCGCTCGGGAATGAGACGAATCAAGACCAAATCACCAACATTAACTTCTTGTATGTGTTTATGTAAATGCAAATTCGCGTGTAACTGATCGGACGTATATTGCGTGGCTAACACTTCTTGTATGTGTTTATGTAAATTTTGAATGTGTTGGGAAAATTCCTGTGCGAAGTGACTTGATTTATAAGTGGGCGGTAGGGGAATCAAGTCAAGTGGCACGGGCGCCTTATAACCGTGCACAATCTCATTCGGCGACAACCCGGTAGACCTATTCTTAGAATTATTATAAGCGAGTTGTGCGTGAGGGAGAATGAGATCCCAAGTGCCTTTGTGCTCTCCAACAAGACAACGTAAAAGATTGCCCACGCTCCTATTTACGACCTCTGTTTGGCCATCCAATTGCGGATGATAGGCGGACAAAAATAAAAGTTTGGTTCCCATAAGTTCCCAAAGCATCTTCCAAAAGTAACTAGTAAATTTGACGTCCCTATCACTAACGATAGTTTTTGGAACGCCGCGGTACTCGACAACTTCCTTAAAATAACTTTTTTCCATGTGCGAGGCGTCACTAGTTTTGCTACACGGAATAAAGTACGCCATCTTCGAGAACCGGTCTACAACTAACAAAATAGAGTCATGTCGTCGGAAGGTGGTCGGGAGGCCTAAAATGAAGTCCATACTCACATCCTCCCAAGGGATAGAAGGGATGGGTAGAGGGGTGTAGAGACAGGCGTTTGTTTTACTACCTTTAGCTAGTTGACAAGTGCGACAACTACTAACGATATTACCAACGAGAGATTTCAAACCCGGCCAATAAAATTTCTCCTCTACTAAAGCTAGCGTCTTATCCTGACCAAAATGGCCACCAAGGCCCCCACCATGAAGTTCCCAAATGATGTTATGGTGGAGGGAAGTTCGTGGGATACACAACTTCATGTGCTTAAATAAGTAACCATCCCGGATGTAGAATGCCGAAATAGTGGAGGGAGACTCCTCTTGGGTGGCAAAGTAGATGTCCTTAAAGTCCAGACATGTTGTAACATCCCATTTCCAACTAGACCCCTATGAGTGGTTTTGTCCATGACTAGGTCATCACAAACCCTAGGAAGCCAGGGATGGGCCAAGAGATAGGAGACAAAGTGTGGAAAATCATCATGGTCTGCAAATAGTAGAACTCTGAACAATGATTTAGGATGACCATGGGCTACACCTTGACCCCAATACCCTACCACAACACCCCCTAGTACCTTCGGAGGTCAATTAGAGCCATAAGGACCCATTGGGGTCAACCAAAGAGGCTCAGTTGACCAAGGTCAACGCTAGCCCAAAATGGGTCAAACTGACCTACTTAGGGTCAATTGACCTACTCCTAGCCTAGAGGACCTCACTTATGCCCCCTTAACTCTAACTTGAAGTCAAGGGATCACCAAGGACCCATTGGGTCAACCCAAATGGTCATGTTGACCCAAGTCAACTCTAGCCCTAAAATGGTCAAAGTGCCCTTACCAAGGGACATGTGACCCCCAAGATGCCCAACCAACCCTACTCAAGTCTTCCTAGACCTTAAGGGAGTCCAATGGGTCACCAAGGACCCATTGGGGTCAACTCAAATGGTCATGTTGACCAAGTTCAACACTATTCTAGTGTTAGGTCAAATTAGCCTAAATGGGCTAACCCAAGCTCAAACCCATTTCCCCTAGTTGGGCTAACCTCATTTTATTATTAATATGAGTTAGTGGGCTGCCAATAGGCTGGAGGAGAGATCAAAATTCGGCCATGGTGAGTAGGAGAGAGAAAGCTCCATTTTTCTCTTTAATGGAGGAGAGAGAAAGTGAGAAAAGAGGCCATTCATGGCCAAGGGAGATCAAGGGCCTCTCCAATTGATTACAAAGGATGAATACATTCCCCCTCATCAGTTTTAAGGAGTTTAATAGCCATGGCCAGCCACCCAAGGTGGTTGAATTTAATTCCTCCAATAGGGAAGAGAGAGAAAGAAGAAAGAGAAGGCCATTCATGGTGGGGAAGGTGAATCACCCCTCCATTCTTCACCAATTAATTAGTATTCATCTCCCCTATCAGTTTTGAGGAGTTTCCAAACGAATTGGGACAAGGGGATGTGAATTTCCATGGATTTTCTCCAAAACCGAAATTCCAATTCATGATCATTAATGGATTTGAAGTCATGGCCCTCCCTCTCCCCCAACCCATTTGATGCTTTTAAAGGCTTCCCTGGGCCAAGAGAAATCATTTACACCCTTCACCTAAAGAAACCGGGCGGTTTGGTAGTGAAGTTGCAAGCATCGGAAAGCTCCACCACCGGCCATGGCGCACCACCACCACACTCGACGACAAGCTCGGTTAAAGGTCCTCCTCTACTCCTTCTTCCGTGGGTAGATCTTAGGAATCGTTTAGGACAAGAATCGGACACAATTGAGCCGATCCAAGTTTTCATTTCCATGGTTTTTCCAAAAAAAAAATGGTGGTCGGGTTCGCGGGAAACCACCCCTCCGGCGGCCGTGCCGCCGCCCGGCGATAGCCCCCACCTCAACGAAGGTGGTGGCGGTGGTGGCCGGCCAGGGAGGTGGCCGTGTGGCCGGGAAATGCTCTTGGAATAAGCTCCAGGTTCGGCCAATCATGGCCCTTGGCTGGAGGAAGAAGATGACCAGGAGCCCCACGATTTGCTTCAAGATCCGTGCAGATCATTTATTTTATTAAGTTTAGATTTCTGAATTTATGTCCTGTAAACTAGGCTGTTTTAAAATAAATATTAAAAATACTTAGGCTCACCAGGTGGGAAACTGTTCAATATGATAGTTGTAGCCCTATGGGTCTATTTTATTCCAAAATTAATTTGGACCAATTTGGCCCTCTGGTTGGACCAGGGCACCCAATTTGGTGGGACCTGTACCTAGGGCTAACCTGATATTCAAATGGATGCCCACCCTTCATCCCTTGTCCAAATAACCTGAGATTTTGGCAGGGAGTCTACCATAGCTATACCTATGGGCAGTACAAAAAGGAAAATTTTTGGAGAAAATATTTCTATAGTGTTTACAAAAATTTAATAATCCATAAATAAATTAAATAGGTGTCCTAACATCTCCAAACCCTCTCAAAATTTGGTGAGTGGTCGCTGGAATCCCTAACTAGCTCTGTACAAAATTCCAACTCATTTGGATAGGTTTTGGTTAGAGAATCACCAAACCATAGTTTGTCTTTAAGGAGGTATTTTTGATTAAAAGTGCACTATGGACTTAAGGTGGCCACCTCTCCTCAACAGAGGCTGAGGTTTTGGGCACTGACTTGGCATGGCCAATGTAACCCTCTTAGGGAAAATGGGAGGATATAGGCTTGATTTACCCTAGGGATCAACCTCAAACCCTAAGGAAGGACTTTTGGGGGTTGTGAAGGACATAAGGTCAAATGCCCTAGTATAACCTTGGAAACTCAGTAGGATTGGAGGTAGAGTATCGTAAGTTCTCTGGAAGGAATTTTATAGGATTTGGAGGAAGATAGGAACCTCAAAACCCTAACCCTATTTTTAGGGTAGGAGCACAAATTTGAATATTCAGCCACTAAACCGTTCCCAAATGTTTTGAAACTTGGGTAGAATAGGTTTTAGGCCACCTAGAACCTCTGTTAATTTTTGTAGAATTTTATGGATTTTATTCTTGGTATTTAATTTGTTATTTACCAAAAGGCCCAAAATGATGTTTGATTTTATTATGGATATTATGTGCTTTAAAACATGATGAAACTTGATCAGAGGATATTCTAGGGCTAGTTGAACATCTCTGAATTTTATCACAATTCTTAATTAATTGTATTTGGTACTTCCTTTATTAATTTCAGAAAGGGGCTTTGGTAAAGAAAATTCATTATTGATGATATATCTGTTAAAAAATCCTGAGGCTTAGGTTTTGATGTTTTTAGGCCTAAAGGTACATGTAGAAATTTATTTATAATTTTCAGAGGAGAGTTTTCAGAACTTTCTTTACAAGGCCATATTTTTGAGAATAGGATTTTTAATTAATTTAGGGAATAATTCTTTCAAACAAATTATGAAAGTTTACTTAGGGGTTTTATGTGACCTTACAATCATCCTGGAATTTTTTCTGAATTTTTGGAAGTATTTTTATTGTACATCACATTTTAATGATTTATTACAGAATGAATTGGAAATAAAATTTAAGGGCTTAAATCTTGCTGGAAAATTTGGAGATTCTGGATTTTTAGATGATTACCCATCTTTCATTTATCATAATTTTAGTAGAGCTTTATCTTGCATAAATCTTGTACTTTCTGTTCAACCTTGGAACTTTTGGCTTTTAAAATAAATATATAAATTAGCGTTTAAATTATGAAAATTAGGAAAATGTGGATTCAGTCTACATATGCCAATATAGACCTCTAATAATTATTATATGAGCATTGGATGATCATATGACATACTTCCCTTTTTACGGGTCATATAGCTTAAGTGGTCTACATTTAGCAAAACTGCAGGAAATCATTTGGGATATGAATTAGAGCACATGTGATGGGTCTTGTTGGTTTGTTGGGAGGATAAATGGCAATAGGTGCATCTTTGGAAGATATGTGAGTAGGATGTTGTTTTGGGTAGGGTTTAGAGGCGCTCGGGTCCGACGAAAGATCGTCCTCCCCGAGGTGAGGTGGAGTCAAGTCACCTTAGGATTAGCCTATCGTAACATGAGAAAGTAATGGGTAAGGGGGTCTTACACATGTCGTGTATTCGTCCTTAACGCACTCAAAACCAATCACCTTAACTTGCATGATGAACAATAATAACGAGAGTCGGCTAAGGGCGTCGGGCACACGGTTGTTGGACCCCTTAAGATGCTTAAGAGTGAACGTGTACTCGTGGAGGAACGACACCCACTTAGCGTGCCGGGGGCTGATTTTATGTTGGGAGTTAATAAAATGTAAGGCTTCATGATCCGAAAGCAGCACAAATTCCTTGGAAAGGAGATAGTGTCTCCAATAGTGCAAAATTCGGACCACCGCATAAAATTCCCGATCGTAATTGGAGTAGTTTAATTTAGCCCCGGACAACTTCTCACTAAAATAACAAATGGGGTGACCCTCTTGACTTAATACTCCTCCAATCCCAACCCCGGATGCATCGCACGCTAATTCAAACACCTTAGAGAAATCTGGTAAGCCTAGGAGTGGTGCTTCCATCATAAGAGTTTTGATCGTTTGGAAGGCATGATTGGCGGATTTAGTCCATTTGAAATCCCCCTTCTTCATGCACTCCGTTAAGGGAGCCATGATACTACTAAAATTTCTAATAAAACGCCGATAAAAAGTAGCGAGTCCATGGAAACTTCTAACGCACGGATGGACTTGGGGTCCGGCCACTCGTTAATAACTTGCACTTTTTTTGGTCTACTCTAATACCGTCCTCTCCTACAAGATATCCTAAGAACTCAACCTCACGGACAAGGAAAGTACATTTCTTCAGATTTAAGAATAGTTTTTCTTTCCTTAAAGTAGCCAAGACTGTCCTCAAGTGATTTGTATGTTAAGTGGGCGTCAATCTAAACACCAAGATGTCAAAATACACTGAAAGTCCACCTAGTGTCAACAAAGTTCACCTATGGGGGGGGGGAATAGGTGACGTGTAGCGCTTTTGCGGAATCTACGAATGTACCTGCACAATAAAAATAAAAAGCACAGCACACAGAATACACAGGCAATTTATAGTGATTCCCCAACTTGGGTACATCCACTTTCCCCCTTCGACCTATCTCCCAACAAGGGACGACTCTGTCTCTTCTCCAACAGGATTGAAATCCAATCCCTGCACTATCGGAAGGAACCCTTCCACACGTGAGAGTCAACACTCCCACAAAACGGGTTGCACCCAACCCTTACAACACGGAACAAGCGTTCCTTTAAAACAAAAGTAAATATAGAATGTACACGAGATACAAACTTCGTTTGGAGACTACGGTGTTCCTCTTCGTTCGACGACGTGTTCGTGAAGTCAACGAAGAGTCTACAACCTTGGTCTCTCTTGGAGAGGATCTCCCCGGAACCGGCGATGGGAAGAAGGGCGGCGGCTTGGTTCGGGATCGGCGGCAACAACGATGTACGGCTGCTGTTATTTAGAGATCCAGACTTCGTAGCGAAGCTAGCTAGGTCTACCAACGGTCACTCGAGGATCGGTCGTCTCGATCGATTCGGATGGGGAACACTTTCCCGATCTATAAATCGAGAGACAAGAGATCTCTGGATAGACGCGTGAGACTCTAAGCTTGGCTAAGCTTCTATCGCCGGAGATCGGGAAGAAACGCTATCAACAGCGGCGACCACTTGACGCGAGCGGCGGAGCGGAGCGGAAGCGGCGACTTAGGGTTTTTCCATGCTCGCGTGTTTCTTTTCTCGATCCTCCTACTATTCAAAATACCCGTATATATATACTGTAGATAGATTCAATTTGACCGTTGTGGGACCCACCAGTAGAATCCCGAAATCCGGTTCAAAATAGTCCAGCGGCAGAATCCGATCCAGCAACATCCCGAGAAAACGCCAAGTAAAATTCGTCGAGAATCGTTGGTGATTCTCGACGAATCGGCGAGAATCAGTTAACGATTCTCGACGATTCGTCGAGAATCACTAGTGATTCTCGACGATTCCCTTGTTGATTCTCAACGATTTTCACTTGGTATTCATGACCTGCTCAGCGACGGGTTCGACGAGAATCATTAGTGATTCTCGCCGAATCTCACTTGGCACCGTTTTAAGGTAGCCGGAAGGAGTCGGCGAGAATCACTAATGATTCTCGACGATTCGGCGAGAATCACTAGTGATTCTCGCCGAATCGGCGAGAATCACTTGGTGATTCTCGTCGACTTTCACTTAGACGAATTTTCGTCATTCCACTCAAGAGCTGCTCCTTGACCCATCCTTGCTCCTTGTCTTCTCTTGCATAAACATGGCTCTGTACTTGAAAGTAAGTGCACTCCAATAGAGAGAGTACACGTAGGCCAACACACTGATCTGCTCAACGAGGGATTACGTCGTGCAGACCCGTGTATATTGACCTACTGCACCCTGACATTGGTGTGCACTTAGCGTGGAAGAGCTACAAGCACAACTTAAGATGTTTCATCAAATACATTGTGAATTCATCTTAGCTTGACAGGTGGCTTCCTCAAATCCAGGTAATTGTGGATACAATACCCAACAATCTCCCCCTATTTGACGAAACCAAAACCCTACTAGCTAAGATGAATAACACCTATCAAATAATAAACATAGCATTCAGAAATTAAACATGCAGCACAAGAGAATATATGCAACCAGATCAGGACTTGAGTCATTCACAAATTCAAATACGAATGAATATATATATATATATAATCTCAGAATTGTTCATATCATAATAATAATCATTAAATGTTTTTAGGAGAGAATGACAAGCTACAAGTTGTTGACTATCTTTCCTTAGCTAAGTCCTCCTTGAGTTTTTGCGCCAAGAACTTCTTCCTTTGTCTCTCCATGTACTCTTTAGGCTTCGGATAGTATCTGGGAGGAGGAACTTTATCTGCATCCGTGTTGTTTCTGAAGAAGATGTTTCGTTTCGCTTCATACGTCTTTTGCCTTTCCCACTCAAACTGGCTGTAAACTTCGTTCCGATTTAGTTCTCCGTTTTCTTGTAGCCAGAAGGTGTCCAAGATGATGTTCTTTGAAACTGGACTCCACTTTTCGTTTCGAACTTCCTCCTAACTCATTCTGATTCTCTTCTCAGCTAGTGTATCCTTGGAGGTACCTTCCTGAGCTTTTCTCTTTCCCCTGGCTTTTGCTAAGGCCTCTTGGTCAAACATGCTCCTCAGTTTAGCTTTGGAGATAGCCCTAGCATCAGCTTCATTTGTGGGAACATCTACAGCACTTGCACTTATTCCTTCAGCAACACCTACTCCCTCAGCGGCCGTAGAAGTCTCAGGAGGATGAATATCTGCAGGATTTTCAGCAAAGGGGATGCCTAACGCCTGGTGGAGCATCCACCAGTTGTTGTCATAGACGTACTTGTTTGACTGTTCGAAGTTTGTGATCATGACTTCTTGAAGCTCGGCCATCTTAGCTAGATACTCTTTCTCCCCCTTTTTGGCTTCGACCGCGATGGAATTGGCATATGAGTGCAGCGAGTCATCAATATGCTTTGAGGTCCGGGAGAATTCAGTGACCAAGGTCTGCTGATTTGCATTGAGAGTGACCATATTACCGTCAAACTTTTGAATGTTGTTTGCTACAATATGAGCGTTCTGATTTACTACAGCAAGAGTGTCGGTGGTCTTCTTCAATCCGGCCATAAGAAGTGTGACAGCTTCGCCGGCCACGGTATACTTCTCTTCAAATTTCTTGTCCATCACGTCAAGTTTATGGTTGATCTCCACCATATTCTTGAGCATGAGATTTTCAGACTTCTTAATTCTGTGCAGCAGATTATTCTGAGCTTCATCAAAGGAGGCTTTGAGTTCATTCACAATGCCCTGAATGACATTTACAGTGTGAGTGACTAGCTCATCTCGTAATGGAAGAGCCGGAGGCACTTGAGGGCCTTGCCCTTCAGCAGACGCATCTGTAGAGCTGGACACCAGCACAGTCTCTACGGGGGGGGGGGGGATGCTGGCGGCCTTTGTAGATTTTTCTGACTCCCCCTCCACTGGTGCAGGCTTGTCAGATGGAGGTTCAACAGGATCCGGAGCCTCCAGTACTTCATGTCCCTCATGCCCTTCATCCTCTTCGTCATCATCCATGAACTCATCTTCAGCAGCAGCCTCTTCCAATTCTTTGTCCGCAGTTTCCAATACAGTGTCACTTCCTTCTTGAATTTCGGCCACAACATCCCTGGCCACCTGGGAGATTTCAGATACTACATCCGTATGAGGGGGTAGAGGCTCCCCCTCGATTCCTGCAGGCAAGGTATCAGGAATTTCACTGGGGGTGACTGTTGAAGATACTCCCTGTTGCTCTTCCACTGCAGTCTGCCAAATACGCCTCTCCCATCGATCAAACACACTTGAGTCCATCTTCTTCAAGTAGTGGAGGGGACACCTTTACTCATGTCAAATTTGTCTCCATTTAGCTGGTTTAGATATAGACTTATGATGCGGCCAAAACTCGGAGATCCCAAGGTGTCCTTGATCCTCTCGAAAAGTAACTCCCCCCAGTTGAACCTTTTACGGCAAACGACAGCTATCAGGATTTTGAACATATCCGCTGAGATATGGTCGTGAGAGCCCGGCTTGCAGATGAGCACCTTTCCAATAATGTCAGACAGGAGCTTCCCTTCCTCATTCATATCCTTTCTCTTTATGGACCTAGTTCCTCGTGGGAGACCGCAGAATGAGAGAGTTCTGGCTTTGTCATCGTCCTCCAGATAGTCTTCATGCTCCGAGCTAGAAAGCTGTAGGAAGCGAGTCAGTTTGCTGGCAGATAGCTTGACCTTTGCCCCAGCCACCTTGCTTTTGATTAGTGAGTCTCCATTTCGGAGTCTTGCGGTGGCGAAGAACTCCAACACCTCTTTGTCCAAGATTTTGCAAGGGTGCTCCAGGACGAATGTTAGCCCAGCCTCTTCCAGCATCAGAATGATGTTGCAGAATTCCTCCGAGGCGTGAGAAAACCCAGTCCGAACAAGCTCGGAACGGGTGACCAACCCAGCAGTTGTCCTTGTAGCCATTGCAGATCTAGAGAGAGAAGCCCTACTCTAAGCTTTAATGAACACTCAAAAGGAAAGAGTCACTAGTGAGAACGTCCAAGTACGGGTGAGGAAGAGGTTACCTAGGGGCGTAGACGGAAGTGAGTTTGTGAGCTTCCTGAGAGAACTATTCCTAGACCGTCTTTTGGGAAGACCTTCGGCAGAGACCTAGCAGGAGACAGCGACGGAGACCTTCGGTGAGTAGGAGAGTGTCCTGCGGGGTTCGGAGGGATTCGTCGGGAGCTTGACGTGAACCTTGCGAGAGCCTTGAGGGAACTTAGGGGAAGACGATGGAGAACTTGCGGGATTGTGCGAAGGCGGTGTGGGATCCGACGAGAGCTTTGCGCGATTCCTAAGGGAGAAACCTTGCGGGAACTTTGAGAGATTCGACGAGCTTCCTTGCGGGATCCGACGGAAGAAACCTTGCGATTTGGCGTGATTTCTGCGAGAGTCGGCGGGACTCGTGTAGCTTGCTCCTTCGGCGGGATACTTGAGGAAGGTGAAGGGTCGGCGAGATTCCGAGTATGTAATGGGTCGGCGGGATTTGTCTAATTCGAAATTGAAAGGTTTCTCTACTAGGAATTTTCACGTTAAGAAGCATTGCAACATTTTCGAATTCTTCTGATGTCAAGTCAATATGAGAACGATAAACACATATATATTGTAAAGCCAAGCTATTTGGGTTTGAGCGAGGCTTCTCCAAACACTTCTTGATGTCAATTGTGAGTTGTCGAGATTCACAATGACATATCTTCGTTAACTCTTTATTGATGTATAAAGGTTTGCTTGTATTGAGTTAACCTATCCTTAGATGGGCACACATACATGTATAAAGATAAATATACACATAGATAGAGATATATATATATGTAAATGAGGATGCAATATGACGCAAGTCCTTGAACTGATCAAAAGTACCTGGGATTATGAGAGTTAACATTGAGTCTCTCTGACTATACCATACTAGGTGCTTGATGAGAGTATGCTTATATAAATATATATATATCACTTCTGTTATTCCCGATGCATGTTCCAATTCAGACGCGGAACACCTACTGTCTAGTTCCCATCATATTTACGGGAACCTAGACTACCCTACAAAAAGAAATTACCTTACCTTAGGAACCCAATACATATTGAGTCCTAGGTTCCTGTTAGCGTAAGCACGCAACTGTCTTCCTTCAGAAAACCTGTCAGGAAGACTACCTCTGTCCTGTGAATGTGGGTAAGCCCTTGCCGTTGGCACAGAGGGGTTGTGCCAACAGTCGACGGCAAAGTGTCCCACTTTGCCACAACACCAACATAGGTGAATGTTGTATCGCCGTTTCCGACCTGATCTAGTGACTGAGGTAGTCACGATCCTAGGTCTAAACGGGATAGAGCATGATCTCCTCACAAAATTTCCTCTTCCATCGTGACACGTGGAAGGGTGGAAGGAATGCATGTTGTGAGCGTCATGAGGCCGGGAAGGTGGTGCCCTCCTTTCAGGCATCCCCCTTTCAGAGGCCCCATGAAAACTTACACCATGATTTCTAACCTCCCTATCCTGTGTCCTCGGGTGGTGAGAAGTGTTCTGTGAGCTAGGACATGCAGATTCACATCGAGTTGAGGCCGTGGAAGTGAATACAAAGGGCTCAGAATGAGCCTTTGGTATTCTCTCATGAGTGGCCACGACGGCCCTTGCACTCTGGGTGTCTCCACATGGGGACAGATTACCCTTGCAGTGACCACGACTATTCTTGTGGTCATACCTGAAGGCATGATGAGTTGCCTTCCTGCTTGGAGTGGGGGGTCGGAACACCGTTTCCCCATTTCTCCACGCATTGATAATCCGGGAGATCCACCCGTTTTCTTGCTTTCTCTTTATAGCATCAACTTTGGAAAAGTTTGATACTATACGTTTCTCATTCTCTAGACTACTCTCTAGAGCTGAGATCTTAGAGTCCTTGACCTTGTTGGACGCCAATTGGAGAACCAACAAGATCTTCAGTCGAGCAATCTCTTGAGCTTGCTCCTCAGCAAGTAGGTTGCTCGACTGAAGGGCTCTCTTCAGAGAATCAGAATCTTCTGGAGGAACGCAGTTCCTGACTTCAAAAATTTCAAGAGATACGGGGCAGGACGAAGAAGTTACCTGCTCCTCAGCGATATTGTCATTAGAGGCAGTGACCATTGTGTCATCCTCATCAGAGCTGCTTTGCTCACTGGCCTCTTCAGTCTCAGACATGGACACTGGAGCTCTGATGCAGTCCGAGAGATCCTTGCCTTCATCTTCAGAAGTGAGGACCCCAACATACGCTTCATCCTCTGATTGACAGCAGATTCCAGCTTTCTCTGACCCCCCCCATCAGCTCTGAGATCATCATCCACATGGATTTAGCCGTCCTACATTTTGCTAATCTAGAGCGAGAAGCTCCAGACCAGATATCCAAGATAATTTGACGAATCCTCTCGTCCAAGTTAAATAGGGACAGTTCCGTCTCTGACATCTCAGCAATGCACATGGGCACTTGGATCCCAGAGTCAGAGGTCTTCATGGGAATGAACGGACCCTCTTCCAAGATGAAGGATGGACGAGGATCGATATCATCAAGGTGAAATGACACTCTCATCCTCCAGATGGGATAATAATCCTTTGTGCATGCAGGGAGTTTGAGTGGCGGTATCTCATAATCCAGCTCCATGCCTCTGACACTGGTGGCAGGATTCTACTCAAGGTGTTAACCTTTTTGATGAGTAACCTCGCTTTGATACCACTTGAAAGTCCACCTAGTGTCAACAAAGTTCACCTATGGGGGGGGGGGGAATAGGTGACGTGTACCGCTTTTGCGGAATCTACGAATGTACCTGCACAATAAAAATAAAAAGCACAGCACACAGAATACACAGGCAATTTATAGTGATTCCCCAACTTGGGTACATCAACTTTCCCCCTTCGACCTATCTCCCAACAAGGGACGACTCGGTCTCTTCTCCAACAGGATTGAAATCCAATCCCTGCACTATCGGAAGGAACCCTTCCACACGTGAGAGTCAACACTCCCACAAAACGGGTTGCACCCAACCCTTACAACACGGAACAAGCGTTCCTTTACAACAAAAGTAAATATAGAATGTACACGAGATACAAACTTCGTTTGGAGACTACGGTGTTCCTCTTCGTTCGACGACGTGTTCGTGAAGTCAACGAAGAGTCTACAACCTTGGTCTCTCTTGGAGAGGATCTCCCCGGAACCGGCGGCGGCAAGAAGGGCGGCGGCTTGGTTCGGGATCGGCGGCAACGACGATGTACGGCTGCTGTTCTTTAGAGATCCAGACTTCGTAGCGAAGCTAGCTAGGTCTACCAACGGTCACTCGAGGTTCGGTCGTCTCGATCGATTCGGATGGGGAACACTTTCCCGATCTACAAATCGAGAGACAAGAGATCTCTGGATAGAAGCGTGAGACTCTAAGCTTGGCTAAGCTTCTGTCGCCGGAGATCGGGAAGAAACGCTATCAACAGCGGCGACCACTTGACGCGAGCGACGGCGGCGGAGCGGAGCGGAAGCGGCGACTTAGGGTTTTTCCGTGCTCGCATGTTTCTTTTCTCGATCCTCCTACTGTTCAAAATACCCGTATATATATACTGTAGATAGATTCAATTTGACCGTTGTGGGACCCACCAGTAGAATCCCGAAATCCGGTTCAAAATAGTCCAGCGGCAGAATCCGGTCCAGCAACATCCCGAGAAAACACCAAGTAAAATTCGTCGAGAATCGTTGGTGATTCTCGACAAATCGGCGAGAATCAGTTAACGATTCTCGACGATTCGTCGAGAATCACTAGTGATTCTCGACGATTCACTTGTTGATTCTCAACGATTTTCACTTGGTATTCATGACCTGCTCAGCGACGGGTTCGGCGAGAATCATTAGTGATTCTCGCCGAATCTCACTTGGCACCATTTTAAGGTAGCCGGAAGGAGTCGGCGAGAATCACTAATGATTCTCGACGATTCGGCGAGAATCACTAGTGATTCTCGCCGAATCGGCGAGAATCACTTGGTGATTCTCGTCGACTTTCACTTAGACGAATTTTCGTCATTCCACTCAAGAGCTGCTCCTTGACCCATCCTTGCTCTTTGTCTTCTCTTGCATAAACATGTCCCTGTACTTGAAAGTAAGTGCACTCCAATAGAGAGAGTACACGTAGGCCAACACACTGATCTGCTCAACGAGGGATTACGCCGCGCAGACCCGTGTATATTGACCTACTGCACCCTGACATTGGTGTGCACTTAGCGTGGAAGAGCTGCAAGCACAACTTAAGATGTTTCATCAAATACATTGTGAATTCATCTTAGCTTGACAGGTGGCTTCCTCAAATCCAGGTAATTGTGGATACAATACCCAACATACACTACGACGAATTTTCCCATGCGTCTCTCCTCATTGAGCCAATATACCTTGGCCCGGTCTAGTAATTTCAGCCTAGCGACTTGGACTTTTTGCCTATCGGTTAAGTTATGCCACTCGAAGTATCACTCGATATCCATATTCCAATTCAGAATGATTTGAGGCTTCCCCATGCCATCATGAGTAGGGGCTTCTATACGGATGGCTTTCGTGATGTTGAACTCTTGTGGAGCTCGAGTATAATAGGGTGGACCACGTGGTGCAAGGTCATCGTAATCCTCTTCAAATCGATGAGGATAACAGGGCTGGTGGTGGTTCGGGGGGTGAGGATTAATTGGTAGTGGATTAGGAGGGGCTGGTGGAGCCGCTCTAGCAGTCGTAAGTTGAGCGATCATGTCCCTTAACTCATTCATGTGACGCTCTTGATTCACGATGTGCTCATTAAACTCTTGTCGAAGAGCCTCGACGGGAGTCGGGTCTTGACCTCCATGCCGCTCGTCCTCCATATTGGAAGAAAAGGGGCCGTACTCGGTGTCATGCCTTGTGCGCATGCAGATTTTTTTTAGTTTACACTAAATTAGTCCTAAACACCCTGACTGGCTAAAATATTATAAGAAATAATTTTTTTCCGCCCAAACGATGGACTAAACTGAAATTTTTTTTAAAATTTAATTCTTCCTAAGGTGAAGAGAGTCTACCAGAAAAAAAAAATTTGATTTTGAAGAAAACATCAGATTTTAACCCGCTGTTGGCACACCACAAATAGTGACTATGCTGAAATGTGATTTAGCGAAAACTAAGCCTACCAAACAGAGAAGGATTGTGTCGATTTTGGAACTGACACGAACCTCGCTATGATACCAAATTGATGTAGGCTACCGGGGCGAAATGTCCGGCACGTTCTAGCGACTAAATCTACCTGCACCCGATCTAATTTAGAAACACCATACGCAAGAGTAGCCACGTTTTAGATTAACGCTTATCGTCACACAATGACTTGAGGATCGCTAACCCCCTTAGGATCAAATAGTGACTAGAGGCCACTATCCTTTCCGGCGAAATGAACCCACACGGTTCGGTCGAGTGAAGTCGCACCAAGGAGATCCACCAAAGATAGGATTCGGAAAGAGGTTGACCTCCCCCGACTAAGAAAAATCAAAGGTCACCACCCTTCTTCGAATGCGAGAAACTTGGAGAATCAAATACGAAAACCAAATGGAAATACTTTGATGATTAAGATTTCAGATTTCACACCAAAACTTTCGCACAAGAAATATGCATAGGAGGTAGAAGAAACACATAAGATAGAGAAGAGGAATCGTTACCCCAACTCGTAGATAGTTGCACGTGGAGAATCGCTCAACCACGGTTCCGCCGGAGTCACACCGAAAGAAGCTTTGCACATCCACCTTCAACGGAGTCACACCGCGAAGCTCCCACGTCGGAAGAAGCAGGCCTTCACTTGGCCGAACCCTTCAAGAGGCGGAAGATAAGGGGGGGGCGGCAATGACAAAGCAGTTCTCAAGAGCTGAAAGAAAATTTTAGGTCTAATTTTTCTCTACCTAAAACCAAGGGAGTGGATGCCTTATATATGACCCACTATAAATAAAAGTGTATACATAAAATATTCAGAATTTAAGGGCATTTGGAGGCTAAATGCAGGCCACCAATTAAACAAAATAAGAATAAAACTTGTTATCCGCAGCCCGACAGTTTTTATGACAACAACGTCACTTGATGGCTTTATCTCGTGAACGAAGATGGTAGCGGGAAGAGGTGCGGCGCCGCGCTCCCACGTCTTTATTTTGCCGTAGATCTTTACTTTGTAGTGGTGGCGTGTCATCCGTTAGCGCTTCAACATCAACGGCTTTGCGTTGTAGTGGTGGCGTGTCATCCGTTAGCGATTCAACATCAACGGCCGCGGGTTGGAGAGGGTCGGCTCAGTCAATCTTGGCTAGCAGGAGGCCATTAAGCAAGCAGATGTGGTGACATGTACAGTTAATTTATAGCAAGTTAATTTTTAAATACTTGTTATGCATGTGTTACCTTACCACAGCTTGTATAGGATTTGTTTTGATTTGTGAGAATCCGGTGAGAGCACCCTTTGATACGGGAGCTTCACACTCCTTTTTGTATGAAGGATTCATATCGTGCATCGGAGTACCTTCTTTGATGGCGATGG
Source organism: Platanthera guangdongensis (assembly GCA_039583875.1). NCBI lineage: Eukaryota > Viridiplantae > Streptophyta > Magnoliopsida > Asparagales > Orchidaceae > Platanthera > Platanthera guangdongensis. The sequence continues at coordinate 108,963,173 of CM077167.1, forward strand.
ACAAACTGGATGTGTTATTGCCGAATCGGTGTTCGATCCGCGCGGATAGAATCTGTGGCGTAAAGATTCGTATTGGGAGTCAAGAGTTTGATTTGCAAGCATCGTTACAACCGCTGGTGGAGTTCGACGTGATATTTTGACATGGACTGGCTCTTGGAGCATCAAGCTTATATTGATTGCGGTCGCAAGGAGGTTAAGTTTGGGACAGGTCGTGAGACGACTTTTACGGGCTTGAAAGGGTAGAGCAAGACTTTGATGTCTGCTCTTCAGGTGGTGAAGGCGGTTCGTGCTGGAGCAGAGCTGTTCTTCATGCTACTGGAGGTTGCAAAGCCTAAGCCTACGTTGGACAGTATTTCAGTGGTATTCGAGTACCCATATGTGTTCCCTAGCGATCTTCCTGGATCCCCACCTCAATGGGAGATTGATTTCAACATCGAGCTAGTGCCAGATGAGAAACCTGTGTCACACTCTCCGTATCGGCTAGCGCCTAAGGAGATGGATGAGCTGAAGGTACAACTTCAAGAATTGTTGGAGCAGGGGTATATGCGTCCAAGTTCGTCGCCTTGGAGCGCACCTGTCCTTTTTGTTAAGAAGAAGGACAAAAGCTTGAGAATTTGTTTTGATTACCGAGAACTGAACAAGCTAACAGAGAAGAACAAGTACCCGATCCTAAGGATTGATGATCTCTTTGATTAGTTAGTCGGGTCAATGGTGTACACGAAATTGGATCTCAAGTCCGGTTATTGTAAGCTGAGGATAAGGGAGAGTGATATCCCCAAGACAGCTTTTAGTACGAGATACATGCATTACGAGTTTACAGTCATGTCGTTTGGGCTGACGAATGCGCTGTCAGTGTTCATGGATCTGATGAACAGAACTTTCAGGGAGTACCTAGACCACTTTGTGATCGTATTCATCGACGACATATTGGTGTACTTGCAGAGTGAGGAGGATCACTTCAAGCATCTGCATTTTGTGTTGGAGATGATGAGTAGGAATCAATGGTACGCCAAGTTCTCCAAATGCGAGTTTTGGTTGTCCTCAGTAGTGATCCTTGGTCACATAGTCAGAGGAGATGGAATTGTGGTGGATTCGGCGAAGATTGTTGTGATACGAGAGTGCCCTGTGCTATCTACGGTAGCGGAATTCCGGAGTTTTCTGGTGCTTGTCGGCTATTACAGGCGCTTCATGTAGAACTTCTCGCAGATAGCGTTACGCCTCACGAATCTGATGAGTAAAAAGTAGAAATTTGTTTGGACGTCGGAGTGCGCACGAGCTTTTGAGGAGCTGAAGAGTCGGTTGACCACGTCGCCTGCGCTGAGTTCGCCGAGTGGGATCAAAGGTTTTGAAATCTACAGCGATGCTTTGGGCAATGGATTGGGTTGTGTGCTACTATAACATGGAAGTGTGATAGCATATGGCTCACGACATCTGAAAGTGCATGTGAGGAATAATCCGGTCCATGACTTGGAGTTAGCGGCCATGATTTTTTCCTTGAAGCTGTAGAGGCACTACTTGTACGTGGTCAAGGTCGATATATATACCGACTACAAGATCCTGAAATACTTGTTGTATCTGAAAGATCTAAACATGCGATAGCGGAGATGGATGGAGTTCCTGGGGAACTACACGTTCAAAATTCATTATGTGCCTGGGAAAGGCAATGTAGTAACGGATGCATTGAGTCGCAAGACCCCAGCTCAAGCCAATTGGCTCTCGGTCCATGACAAGCGGTTGGTTCGGGAATTGGAGGTGTTGGAGATCTCTTGTGTAGACAAGCAACCAAGTGCCGAAGTGCTATTAAACTGGACAGAAGTTCAGTGTGACCTGGCTGATCGAATTCAGCAGGCTTTGGATATGGATGGCCGCATGAAGCAAATCATGGTTGATGCTTTGTATGGGTCAAATTCCAAATTTGTTGTTGAGGATGGATTGCTATGAAAAGGCGGTCATCTATGCATTCCATTCGTGGGAAATCTACGGGCGGATTTGTTGTACGAGGCTCATCATATCAAGTACTCGATCCACCCAGGGAGCACGAAGATGTACCGCGATGTAAAGAAATTGTGTTGGTGGCTAGGACTCAAGAAGGATGTGGCACTATACGTGGCGAAGTGTCAAACATGCGCCTTAGTGAAGGCGGAGTGCCAAATGCCAGGAGGATTCTTGAAGTCCTTGCCTATTACGGAGTGGAAGTTCGACGACAATACTTTGGATTTGGTGCATGGTTTTCCAAGGTCGCAAAAGGGAAATGACACAATCTGGGTGGTCGTAGATCTTTTGACGAAGGTGTCACAATTCATTCCACATAGGAAGGATGATTCCATGGAGAAATTGGCAAAGTTATTCGTGGATAATATTGTGCAGCTTCACGGTGTGCCCCACAGCATCGTGAGTGACCGTGATGGGCGGTTCACGTCCAATGATTAGAGGATGGTGCAGCAGATGTTGGGAACAAAGCTGAGTTTCAGCACAGCCTTTCATCCATAGACAGATGGGCAGTCCGAGACAGTCAATTGGATAATGGAAGACATCCTTTACATGTGCGTCCTGGACTTTGGGAAGTAGTGGGAAGATCACCTGTACTTGGTGGAATTCGCTTACAATAATAGCTACCAGGCGAGCATACAAATGGCGACCTTCGAGTCACTTTATGGTAGAAGATGTCGCACGTCGTTGTCTTGGTTGGAAATGGGTGAGTCAAAGTTCTACAAGCGCCAAGAGGTGGAAGATGCAACGTCGTTGGTTCGAATGATTCGAGAGAGATTGCTAATCGCTTAGGACCGCCAAGCTAAGTACTATAATGCTAAGCATAGGAACGTGGAGTTTGCTGTCAGCAACTGGGTATACTTGAAGATCAAGCCGTTCAAGGGTGTCTTGCGGGTGCGGCGCTTGAAGAAGATAATCCCGAGGTACCTTGGACCGTTTGAGGTGCTGGAGCGGATTGGTGAAGCAGCTTATCGATTGAGGCTTTCAGTGGAGCTGAGTGGTCTACACGATGTACTACATATATCATTGCTGTGCAAGGTGGTGCAAGAGCCTTCGCAAGTGATTGCGGTCGACCAAGTGTCGATCGATAATGGGTTGACGACAAAGGTCAAGCCCGTCCGCATCGAGGACTCGGAAGTCAAGCGGCTATGCAACAAAGAGATCAGAATGGTCAATGTCCGTTGGGACAATTGCGGTCGGGAGGAGCTCTCCTGGGAGCGAGAGCAGACCATGCTTAAGGAGTACCCAGAGTTATTCCACTGAGGTACCATTTAAGTTTTATTTTATCTTTCCTTCATAATTTTGGGACGAAATTCTTTTAAGAGGGAGAGAGTTGTAACGCCCCGAAACTCAAAAGAGTGACGGGAGGCATTTTGAGCCATGTTTGGAACTTGGTAGGGGTCACACGGCCTTGTACACGGGCATGCACCAGGGGTGTGTCATGCTCGGGTCTATGATCTGGCCGAGAGGTCGATGAATTTGGAGTCGGCGATCGTTGAGCAGCGAATATGGCCTAAGACACAGGCGTGTCCCAGTCCGTGTCCTTCTCAGGGTGAAGACCGGGCCATGTCATGGGAGACACATGGTGTAGCACATGGGCATGTTCGGGTAGACACGGGTGTGTCAGTTTTGACACGGGCATGTCAAGTACCCATGTACCTTGCGGGATGTTTTTGATCCTGTGTCAAAGGAGGAACACGACACTCTACACGGTCGTGTACTGTATGACATGGGCGTGTTGAGTGCCCGTGTACTTTTCGGGATGCGTCGGTTTCGACGGTAAATGGGGAACATGGCCTTGGATACGGGCATGTCACATGTCGTATTCGGCCCAGGTTTTGGATTTCAAGCCCGAATCATGGCCATCCGTTTCCTTATTTTGGGATCCAACGGCTTGGGGCGGTTCCTGCTATGTTATACCAGGGAATAGGCCTTTGAAACCCTCATTTTTTTGGGTTATTCTCTTTTTAAATTTCTAGAGAGAGGAGAGAGGAAGGGAGGAGAAGGGAGATAGATTCGGCATACGACGGAGATTCGGAACCCCAAATCTCAAGCCGACTTCGGATCTACAGGGGCGAGGACATTGCGGTGCTTTTCATCCACATAGATTTCCATGGCGCCAAAGAGGAATGCTAGGGTAACGATTCTCATCCTAGGAGATGTGAAGTCCTCTTTTACTTTACATAGGAAGCCCGCTCTCGCGAGTTTGCGGTGAGTTTGAGGCGTTCCTGCGGATAGACATGGATAGTCCCCATTGTTTAGCATGTAGAGTTCGTATTCGAGAAACAGACATAGGCATGATGTGTGAAGCCTACCCGGACAAGTTCGTCTGGATCGGTAATTTTGTATTGCATAAATGGCCGGAGAAGACTTCGTGCGATTATTTGTTTTTGGGTTTTCTAGGTGGTAGATTGCAACAGGGAGCCTTGGGGACTAACTCCAAGGTACCCCCCAAAAAACTGGGCAGATGCGTAATTCTGCCAACTTGGTGGTCTGGGAGACAACTTGTACATAACTGGGTTATGTAAAGTATGTGATCGGATTGGTACTCGGGGTAGCTTGACCCGCGCAGAGGCTTAAGTTGACGTTGTGGTCTGAGCAACGGGTTAGGCGGAACCGTATCCCCTCGATATGGTTCGGTTAGAGAGACCTGAGGTACGTGGTACTCGCTGTTGGCTTAGATGGTGGGTCTTAGGCAGTGGCCTGAAAGATCAAATGCTCACGAGATATTGCCGCCTAGGGGGTGGTGGTGAGACCGCGCACTTTGACCAGGTTCACCGAGAATGTGCCCTGAGATCACGGGGTGTGTGGCCGTGTGAGCCTACGCCTAGGATGATGCGTAATTTCTCTATATTATGGAAATGTTAATAAAGTGCAGGGAAGGAGCATCGCCCGCCCCGATTTTGGGGGCGGGGTCGTTATAATTTGGTCAGCATAGCCGACCGTTGCTTTTGTTTGCCACCATCGCGGTGGATTGTGCTTGCAGGTGCTGCGGAGCCAAGTGGTAAATAGCGGGCAAAAACCTTTGTTGCTGAGCTGGCCCTCGAAGGCCTAATTTGAGTGTTTACTTGTAATATTCATGTGGTATCGGCCTGTGTGCCGAGGTTTGGAAAACACTGTAATATGAGTAAACTATTGTAAGGCCATAAGGTCATGTACTTGTGTACTGTACGTCATTCCTGTTGGATTTTGTAGTGGACATTCATGCTATTTTGCTGGGTTCTATTTATTGCAACTTTTAAATTGTTTCCGGTAGAATGCACTCTATGTAGGACGTTGATTCTTAGTTGGATGGTTTCCATTGAGTAACCTTCTGGTCTTTCTATGGTATATGGCGTTGGGCCCCGGCCAGACCTACTACTATATGCTATGCCACGGATAGGGGGTGTTACATATTGATTCCTCCCAAGAAGGACACGGGTAGTGACACGGGCATAACCCTACCAGTGTGGTGCTCTTATAGATTTTGCGCCATTTTGTGATCTTTTCAGAGAAGGATATGGTTAGTGACATGGGAGTGTCCCTACCCATGTGTGCCCAATCCAAGACTACCCATGACATGGGAAGTGAACAGCTCATCGTGCTCAGCTCGACAAAAACGAGCAGAACTCGACTAACTCCATAATGCCTTGGCGAATTCTCGGCCCATTTTCCCTGATTTTTGGGAATTGCGCCAAATGACTTAATGGCTTGTGTCTTTTAAAAATGACTCATTTAAAGCAATGTTTAGTGGTCCAATGTCTGGCTGACAGGTGGCTTAACAGTTACTGTAATTTCTCACTATAAAAAGGGGAGAAAACCCTAGCCTTCTTTCATTTATCTCATTTGCCAAGCCGTCGGAGAGGAAGAGATTGTTGTAGCCGATCTTCATTCCCGTGTAGAAAGAGCACCAACCAAGGAGAAGAAGAAGATGCCTCCAAGAAGGGTGACAAGATCCATGGCTATTAATGGTGGAAACGGCGAAACTGAGGTGAGCTTCCTTCCCTCTCCCTTGGTTCTAGATCTCTAGTTATTCCTAAGAGTGTTATCGACTCAAAAGATTCTTGATTCGTGAGAGGAAATGTTCCTAGGACAAGGCCATGCTAAGGTTTGTACACTAGAGATATAATGTCTTCGACCACTCTTTTTGTCCATGAGAAGATAGGGACTTGATTGTGTGAAGAAAGTTGGCCTTTGAGGGTGAATAAGGGAGGATAAGTTCTGGATGATGTTTGGAAAGTTTGGTTGGAGGAAGAAGACAAACCGATGACATTCGTTCTGCTTTAAGATGGGCACATAAATCTATTTTCTGCACGCAGCAAAATTTTAGGCCATTTTCAGACATTATATGGATAGATCTGGGCTTTCAACTAACCACAAAAGTCGTAGCACTTGGAAATACCTTTCCAACGAGGGGTTACACTCCTTCACCAGATTCTTGTAGCCTCAGGAATCCCCATTTGAAGTTGATGTGCAGTAATTATTCCTGCACATATAGTTCTCGTGATTGTTTTGTATCGGCTTTGGGTTTGGTAGAGAGATTGTAGTACATTAACGTTAATGTTTTGTTGAAATGTAGTCTATAAGTAATTGTGATAAATTATGTTAATGACATTTGTTGGACAGATCCCTAATGAACAAATGGTGTAGTAAAGTGTACTACATCGATGTGATTTTGTGGAGGTTAGTGAACAAATGGATTGACGAGTTGGGATGGTAGGAATTATTTAAATATGTGAAATAATAAGGATGTACTTGATAATGGTAATGTGTTGAATAAGGATGAGTTTGGCTTGAACATGCGGTATATAATTGGTAATGACTGTTATGAACAAATGGTTGTGGCCTTTAGTTGATGGATATGTGAAGTACCCTTACGTTGATAATGAACCCTTAAGTGCCTTGGGCACGAGGTTGTTAAAGTGTGTAAGTGAGGGTGTTTGACTGCACTAGATTGGTAATGCTGAGAAGAGATATAAGTGGACAGTTGGACTTGGTCCTCGGTGTTCATTCCCGAGGCTCCTTTCGTGCCATGTGGACGGTTGGGCTTGGTCCTCGGTCCTCATTCCCGAGGCTCCTTCCATGCCATGATGATGTGAAATTGCATGCGGTGTGAGTCGACACGCGGTGTCGTAATTCTGGGTTAAGGATAGTGTTGCACGTCTACGGGCTCGCCAGGTTTCACACCGATGGGAGTTAATATATAGACTTCGGGCGGTTGGGCTTGGTCCTCGGTGTTCATTCCTAGCGCTCCTTCCATGCCAAGTGGACGGTTGGGCTTGGTCCTCGTACTATTTTTTGAGGCTCCTTTCGGGTCACAACATAGGCCAGTTCAGAGCTTGGTTCTCGGTGCACATCTACCCGAGACTCCTGCTGAGCCATAGTACGAATGTGAGCCTCGCTGTTATGTTCTTAGCATTGAGGAGTACAAAGGCATAGGCTTGGTAGTGTGGATGACCACCTAGTAGTGGAGAAGATCACTCGACTGTCACTGCCTGGACACGACGGTTGACGCCTTAGAGGTTAGCTACCTGCTCGAAAAGTGGGAAATACAAGTCTGTGTCGACATAGCAGTTACATGTGTGTGATCATGGGTTAGTCATTGCATTGAATTCATGTCATTACATTACATTGCATACACAAGATCCTCATTGTATAAGTTTGTATGGACACTCTTATATGATGAGTTACTTTACTACTGAGCCGATCCTCAACTTATATGTCTGTATGAGCATTCATATTAGTTGAATTACTTCTGTTGTGGCTTTACATTTTCATATACTGTTGTAGATGATAGGACTGCTAGAGTAGATTGTTTACTCATTTATTATACTGCTGATATACTTAAAATTGCTCACTCTTTTCCACCTGTTTGTACTACTGTTCTATTTATACATATTGTACCCTTGTTCCATTCTTCGCCCGCTGTCGAGGAGTTGCTAGGGCAGTGGATGTGAAGCCACATAGTCATTATGACTAACAGTTGCAACATCTTCCTTTTTAGGAGGAAACCCCACAGAGAGAGCAATAGTAGGCTATGCAGCAGGACAGCCAGGCGAGGACGATAGGTCCTGAAGCGACGGTGTCATCGCTACCGTCAATGACAGATGTGAGTTTTGAGAGACTCATGATGTAGCCCTTTGGGCAAGTTTTACTCGCACTCTAATATTATATAAGTTGTTGTATCTTCTTATATTTGATGTACTTTTGGACTTTTTACTTATATGTGGATTTGACTTCTTCTATTTTATATTCTTGCTTGGGTTGCCATTGGTTGATATTGGTTATAGCCGACAGGATAGGTGTCTTGTAGTACATGTTAGCCTGTGTGCTAGCGCTACCGCAAGACAGCTATTCTGGGCATAAGACTCCCCACGTGCCGTGTTTTGTGTTCCGGGGGGGGGGGGGGGGCGGTGTGGGGTCTTACAAATGGAATCAGCTTGCTACGATCCTGAACTAAAGAAGTCATTCAATAATGGTCCCACCCCTGTCGATTAGTCAGTTTAGGGACAAACTGACTTAGCGGAAGCAGTGGTGTGCCCATATGTAATTCACACTAACTATGTACAACGTTGACCTTAGGATTAGCCAACCTGACCTTAGGTTTGTACTTTACGTGTAGATCCCAGTGCACGTTGAGCTAGTGGGGTACACTACCATACCATCTGTACCCATACAGTTTCAGCAATCAGAGCTAGGACAGACGCTCACAGCTATCTTGGATGCATTTAGGTCCCAGCATGCCCCAATTCAATAACAAGCACCAGGATTTAATTGGTTGAGCACCTTCTGAGATCTCTACCCTCCTGGCTACTTTGGGATGGAGTCGGCAGTGCGTACTGAGGAATGGCTCGACACCGTACAATAGCTGATGGCCGGAATTAGATGTCCGAACAATATGGTTGTGATCCTGGTAGTGACACTTCTGGAACAACATGCAAAAAGGTGGTGGAAGTATCTCATGGGCTCCACCTTTCATGGAAGAGTCTATACGGATATTCATTAGAGCGAGTTCTCTGGAGTTTTCTCAGAGCACTTTATCACTTCGAGAACTCGAGATGAACTTGAAGAAAGATTCTTGTAGGTGAAGCAGGGATCCAAGTTAGTGACAGAGTACTAACGAGTGTTTCAGAATTTGGCTAGATTTTTTGACTCCTTTGTGTTGGACGGCAGAGGATATGCTAAAAGGTTCTACAAAGGCTTGTGAGACCCCCTGAGGCAATTCCTTTGGTTTATAGCAGACTCCAGCATGGCAGAAATAATTGATAAGGCGAAGAGGCTAGAGGTAGACCACTTGGGAAGTGGTAAGAGACCTGCTGAGGGTGTGATGGAAGCTGGTCCTAGTAACAGAAGGAGGCATGACAACATAGGACGAAGCAGACATCAGAGAGGTGGAGGGCGTTTCCATCAGAATTTTAGAATGGAGGACCAGATTTCATAGCCGTCAGCATTGCCTCCACCTCCACAGCTTCAACAGTTCCTGTTAAATTTTCTCAACGTGGTCAGCAAGATAGCCCAAACGCCAAATTAATATCTTCGGAACTAGCCAGTTCTCACATTGAACCAGCGGAAAAACCAAGGAACAAAGGTTAAACCCAACAAACAATGGAAGCACAGGCATGTCTTTTATCATTCACTTCTTTACAACACGAGGCATACATAGCGAGACATGATTTCGCTAGTATAACAGCTGAAAACAGAAAGCACCAAAGAATCCAAGTCGGTCGGACAGCACCGGAGTCCGCCGAGACCGCCGAGGTCGCCGAGGTCACCGAGTCCACTGAGATCGCCCGAACTTAGCTGCAATCTGCCGAATAGCCACGAAGTCCGCCGAAGCCACGAGGCCGCGCGGACACACCTTTATTCGTCTCCTGCTGAACCTGAACTGAGGAACACCCCTACCCGCCTGAAGCCGATGGACAGGTTATTGAAGCTGGCAAAGATGAAACAGAACTGACAAGTCGCAGAGTGACCTCCTGCTGAGTCCGCAGAGACTACACACTTACAAGTACTTGACCGAAGTCACAGCCAAACTCCTGGCTCCTTGAAGCTACCCGCGCGACCTGCACACAACAAACGTCAGCACTGAAACAATCCGCGCGGACTGACAAACTGAGACCGCAGCACTTTGCCCAACCCAACTTACTGTTCACTCAAGTTACCCAGGTTACTGTACACCTGCCAAGAGATAGCGACACCGCCCCAGCCCGCGCGATAGCAAAACACCGTCCGCCGAGTCCGCATGGACTTAGCCGGATACCAAGGAAAACTGCCAGGAGCAAGGCAACAGCCCGCAATGCTCCAACCACTGCAGGACAGCAATCCCCCTTCAATGGTTGTCCGCACCAACCCGAGGTAGTTCGCAAGACTCACACCTCAATCCGCCACAAGTCCACGACCAAAGGCAGATATCAACAGTCCGCCCGGTCATAGTGGACTTGGCGGATACGGCGGACACCATGGTCTTGGCACAGAGTATGACCAAGTCCAAAAGCCATCAAAGGCCAATGCAAGCATGGCAGACGCAAATCCCCGTCCGCCAAACACCGAAGCACAAAACGCCAGCAGTCCGCAGGCTCCTCGCATTCCTGCCCCATCGCAGCAGCCAACTCCCAGACTCCATAAGCCAGTCTGCCAATTGACCTTCACAGCAAGGCACCTGCTGTAACACCAGAGCTCGACAAGGCCTCAGCCAAGCTCTAAGGCCAGTCCGCAATAGCCCACAACGCGGACACGCCAGTCCGCAAGCTTCCCGCGAACATGAACCAACCCGCCTATCATCACAAGCTTGCACTCGCAGCCACTGAGCAAGCACCAGTCCACAAGCCTCTATCCGCTCAGGCCGCTCCTTGGCAAAGCCAATCAGCAAACGCCCTATTCGTAGAAACCAGGCCGTATAGTCCGCGAACTTCACTTGTGCAAACAGCTCAGAACAACCGGCTTCCACCAGACTTTCCACCAGGCCGCACAACACAGTCCGCCCAGTCCGCCTAGTCCGCCAAAGCTGTCCGCCCAGGCCGCCCGGCCTGTCCCGTCAACCACTTCCACTTCACAAAATTCAACACTCCCCCTTGAAGTGGGAAGTGGTGACCAAGCCCAGCAAGCTGAGCAAGCATTCAAAGTGCCCCTTCGACAGTGGCTTTATGAAGATGTCAGCAAGATTATCTTCACTCCGAACATGCCCGACCAACAGAGACCCCTCCAACACCTTCTCCCTAATGAAGTGGTGATCAATCTCTATATGCTTGGTCCTGGCGTGACACACTGGATTGTTAACCAGTTTGAGAGCACTCTCATTGTCACCCCGGAGTGAAGTAGGCCCTTGCACTTCTTCATGAACATCCTCTATAAGCCTCCTCAACCAAACGGCTTCCCGAGCAGCCAAGGCTGAAGCCTTATACTCCGCCTCCGTGGTTGAAACCGACACTGAATCCTGCTTCTTGCTACACCACGAGATGCTTGCTGAACCGCAAGTGAACACATAACCTGAAGTAGACCTCCGATCATCCGAATCACCGCCATAGTCAGCATCCGTGTACCCGAGCAACGCAAACTCCGAGTCCCTTCTATAGAGGAGTCCCATGTCAGAAGAAGCCTTGACATACTTCAGAATACCCTTCGCCGCCACTAGATGAGATTGCCTTGGTTCAGCCATATACCGACTTACTCGGCCAACAGCATAAGCGATATCCGGCCTTGTAATCGCCAGGTAGATCAAGCTACCAACAAGAGCCCTGAACACCAAGGGATCATGAAGAACCCTTCCCTCATCCCGTCGAAGTTTCAGCCCAGATTCCAGTGGAGTAGACCACTTCTTCCCTTCGCCCATGCCGAACCGCTTCACAATACGATCAACATACCCTTTCTGGCAAATGAGAATCCCGCACTCCTTCCTCTCCACTTCCAGACCGAGAAAGTGATGCAACTCTCCCAAGTCTTTCATCTCGAAGCGTATAGCAAGCTCTGCCCTGAGCCTTGCTACTTCCCCCTCCGAATTCCCTGTGATGATCATGTCATCCACATACAGTAGGACCAGGACTCGTAGCTCTCCCTTCTTCTTGACGAACAAGCTTGAATCCGAGTTAGAAGCAAGGTATCCACAGAATTGCAAGTACTCTACAATCTTCCCATACCAAGCTCTAGGAGCTTGCTTCAACCCATAGAGAGCCTTCCTGAGTTTGCATACATAGTCCGGATGCTTTTTAGAGACAAAACCAAGCGGCTGATCCATGAAGATGTCCTTGTCAATCTCTCCGTAAAGAAAGGCATTCTTTACATCGAGTTGCCACAACCTCCATCCCTTGCTAGCAGCCAAGGCGATCACCACTCTTACTGAAGTCATCTTTGCAACTAGACTGAATGTCTCCTCATAGTCTTCTCCATACTGCTGTGAGAATCCTCTAGCGACCAGGCGAGCTTTGAAACGATCAATGCTCCCATCAGCTTTCTTCTTCAACTTATACACCCACTTGCAAGTAACCGGAGTAATGCCATCAACCTTGGGCACAAGGTCCCAGGTTTCATTCTTCTTCAGAGCATCAATCTCTTCCTTTATGGCACATTCCCACTCCTTCACTCCAGTGGCCTCATTGAAGGTTGCAGGCTCTAGCTCATCCAGAGGACCTGCAAAGAAGCAGGATACAAAGCTCACTGCATTCCCATCACAGTACCGAGTCGGCGGCTTAACCACCCTCTTCAATCTCCGAAGAATCGGCTCCTTGCTCACGGCTTCCGTTGCTTCTTCGGGCTCTACTCCTACCTGGGGCAAGCATTGAGCAGTGCTCCCCCTGCTTCCTGAGCCAGAAGGCTCAGCCTCGGAGTTCGAAGCAACAGGAGCTGCTGGTGAAACAGCAAGCTCCTCTTCCAAGCCTTCAGCAGCCACCACTGGTGCTTCATCAACCTTGCTACTTCCGGTTAGCTCCACCCAGCCACCTCCATATGACGTCAGCTCGTCAAAAACAACGTCTCTTGACACCACGAACTTCTTCGTCACAGGGTCCATGCATTTCCATCCCTTCTTCCGCTCATCATAGCCAACAAAGACAAGTTTCCTTGCCTTCACATCCAGCTTTGTCCGTGAAGCATCCAGGACATGCACGTAGCAAGTTGAACCGAACACCCTAAGGTGTCCACACTCGGCTTCTCCTTCAGCAACAGCTCAACTGGAGTCTTCATGTTGATAGGGCTGAGTGGCATCCGGTTGATAACATAAGCAGCACAAGACATTCCCTCCGCCCAAAAGGACCTTGGGATATCTTTTGCATGAAGCCAGCATTTGCAGGTCTCCGTCATATGACGGATCTTCCGCTCCGCTACCCCATTTTGTTGTGGAGTGTGAGCACAAGTAAGCTCCCGTTGGATCTCGTGCTTCCTGCAGAAGTTAGAAAACTCGGAGGAAACAAATTCACCCCTGTTATCAGTTTTAAGCTTCTTAATCCGCAAGCCAAGCCGGCCTTCTACCAACTCCTTAAACTCCACAAACAAACGGAAGGCTTCCGACTTCTCCTTTAAGAAGTACACCCAAGTATACCTTGAGTAGTCATCAACCAAGACAAGCATGTATCTGCTTCCACCAAGGCTGGCAGTAACCGTCGGTCCCATCAAGTCGCCATGAATGCACTCCAATAGTTTCTTGCTCCTTGTTTGTGATTTATCAAACGGAAGGCGATGTGCCATACCGTATTGACAGCCAGCACAAACATGCCCATCACCAAAAGAGGATAACTTCGGCAACCCCTTCACCAGACTTCTACTCGCCATCGCCTTCAGCTTGTCCATGCCAACATGCCCCAGCCTCTCATGCCAAATAGCAGCGCTATCATTGGCCCTCATCCTATCAACATAAGAATTGGTGGCAAGAACAAACAAGTTCTTCACCCTCCTCCCAACATGAGCAACATCAGCCTTCACCGCTGATACATTGCGAAGGAACCTCACGTCTGTTGGCCCAAACAGAACGTGGTAACCAGCGTCCACCGCATTGGTCACCGAGAAGAGGTTTTTCTTCATGCCTTGCATGTGATACACACTCCTTAACGTGAGTGGCCCCTGATCACTACCCAAAGACACGACCCCCTCTTTCTCTACTACATAAACAGTATTATCAGCAGTGATAATAGCTTCATTACCTGAGTAAGACTGCATGGAGGTGAACTTTGATTTGTCTCCGGTGAGGTGATGACCACACCCGGAGTCCACAATCCACTCGCTGTTGAAGTCCTCAGTAGAAAAGGCCCGGACACAAGTGCCCGTCATGAAAGCTCCGCCCCATTCTGCTTCTTCACTTCTTGAGCAAGCTTCCTCCTTTCCCGCAGCAAGCCCAGGCTGCAGTTTGACCTTGCAGTCCCGCTTGAAGTGCCCTCGCTGATGACACCGGTAGCACTTCAGATTCTTCTTCCAGTCCTTAGGAGCATTGCTACTCTCCGGCGGATGTGAAGTTGAAGTATCCTTCTCACCAGCGGCCTGCACCTTCTTCTTTTTCTTCCCTTCCCATCCTTTCTTCTTTCCTGAGAAGAGAGCTTCGCTGCCTTCCTGATTCAGGTTCACTCCAGCCATCTTCCTTGCTAAGCTCTCCTGCGAAGCAACCAGATTCTCCAGCTCCAGCAAAGACGGCTGAGTAGCCCACCCTTGAACAGATGTGACAAAGGCCACATACTCCTTCCGCAAGCCACGAAAAATGTGCCTTTTCATCTTAGCCTCAGAGATAGGCTCATCAGGATCCAGTGCCGACAGCTCAGCACGCAAGCTCTTCATCTTTAAGAAGTACTTGGAGATGGAAAGGTCTCCCTGAGTTGCCCTGGCCAACTCATTTTCCAGGAACTGAAGCCGCGCCACATTCTTCCTATTGAACAACTCATCAATGGTTGTCCAAATATCAGCAGCCGACTCACACCCAACGATGTGATCAAACAGTTCCGGAGACACGGCTCTCTTCAGAATGAACTCCACCTTAGCATTTGTTCTTCTCCAGAGCCTAACCTGCTCAGCAGTACCGAAAGCAGCAGTGACTTCCGGCCTGTCGTCACCACCGACGACTTCCCATAGCTCCTCGCCAAGAAGATAACTCTTCATGCACGACTTCCACTTCTTGAAGTTAGTCGGCGTTAAGAGTTCAATGCAAAGACCTCTTGCAAAGCTCCCTTCCATTGCAACACCTGTTGGCAACCTTTCAGCAGCTCCGAGCAACAACACAGGTTGATCACCACTCAATCACTAAGTAATAACACTGGCTGACCTCCGCTCAAGCAAATGAACCTCGCTCTGATACCATGTTAAATTTTCTCAACGTGGTCAGCAAGATAGCCCAAACGCAAAATTAATATCTTCGGAACTACCCAGTTCTCACGTTGAACCAGCGGAAAAACCAAGGAACAAAGGTTAAACCCAACAAACAATGGAAGCACAAGCAGGTCTTTTATCATTCACTTCTTTACAACACGAGGCATACATAGCGAGACATGATTTCGCTAGTATAACAGCTGAAAACAGAATGAACCAAAAAATCCAAGTCGGGCGGACAGCACCGGAGTCCGCCGAGACCGCCGAGGTTGCCGAGGTCACCGAGTCCACTGAGATCGCCCGAACTTAGCTGCAATCTGCCGAATAGCCACGAAGTCCGCCGAAGCCGCGAGGCCGCGTGGACACACCGTTATTCGTCTCCTGCTGAACCTGAACTGAGGAACACCCCTTCCCGCCTGAAGCCAGCGGACAGGTTATTGAAGCTGGCAAAGATGAAACAGAACTGACAAGCCGCAGAGCGACCTCCTGCTGAGTCCGCAGAGACCGCACACTTCCAAGTACTTGACCGAAGTCACAGCTAAACTCCTGGCTCCTTGAAGCTACCAGCGCGACCTGCACACAACAAACGTCAGCACTGAAACAATCCGCGCGGACTGACAAACTGAGACCGCAGCACTTCGCCCAACCCAACTTACCGTTCACTCAAGTTACCCATGTTACTGTAGACCTGCCAGGGGGGTCCTATTTATAGGCAAGGTGAGGAGTGTGGTCACCGCCCAAGAGATAGCGACACCACCCCATCCCGCGCGATAGCAAAACACCGTCCGCCGAGTCCGCATGGACTTAGCCGGATACCAAGGAAAACCGCCAGGAGCAAGGCAACAGCCCGAAACGCTCCAACCACTGCAGGACAGCAATCCCATTCAATGGCTGTCCGCACCAACCCGACGCAGTTCGCAAGACTCACACCTCAATCCGCCACAAGTCCACGACCAAAGGTAGATAGCAACAGTCCGCCCGGTCATAGCGAACTTGGCGGATACGGCGGACACCATGGTCTTGGCACAGAGTGTGACCAAGTCCAAAAGCCATCAAAGGCCAATGCAAGCATGGCAGACGCAAATCCCCGTCCGCCAAACACCGAAGGACAAACTGCCAGCAGTTCGCAGGCTCCTCGCACTCCTGCCCCATCGCAGCAGCCAACTCCCGGACTCCATAAGCTAGTCCACCAATCGACCTTCACAGCAAGGCACCTGCTGTAACACCAGAGCTCGACAAGGCCTTAGCCAAGCTCTAAGCCCAGTCCGCAATAGCCCACACCACGGACACGCCCGTCCACAAGCTTGCACCAGTCCGCAAGCCTCTATCCGCTCAGGCCGCACCTTGGCAAAGCAAATCAGCAGACGCCCTATCCGCAGAAACCAGGCCGCATAGTCCGCGGACTTCACTCGTGCAAACCGCTCAGAACAACCGGCTTCCACCAGACTTTCCACCAGGCCGCACAACACAGTCCTCCCAGTCCGCCTAGTCCGCCAAAGCTGTCCGCCCAGGCCGCCCGGCCTGTCCTATCAAGCACTTCCACTTCACAAAATTCAACAGTTCCAACAACCCGAAGGGCGGTATGAGCGAGTGTGCTTCCAATGCAACCAACCGAGTCACATCCGACGTTACTGCACACAGCTATTTGGGAATGCTCCCGCTGCTCTCTCCCCGGCAGCTCCACGAGGATGTGGACATATGCATGGTCGAGGACAAGGACCACGAGGAGGAAACTCTGGCCCTGCTCGAAATCAGGTGTTCGCACTGGACATGGCGCGGGAGCAGAACCCTCAGGAGGTGATTGCAGGTATACTATAGTTAATTAACACATTTTCAGTAATCATCTTAAGTTGCTAGAGGTCTAGATTTAGGTATTTGCTATTAGTACTTAGGCACCGTAATGGTTGGTGGGAAACCAGCCTATACATTATTTGATAACCGTGCCTCGCACTCGTTTGTGTCGGCAGACTTTGTAAAAGACTTAGAAGGAGTGAAATACTTCTCTGGTATTGCTCGGAGAGTACGCCTTCCAGATGGCTCAAAGATGACCACAACCGCTAAGTGCGACTTGGAGATACTCCTTGGAGGAAAGAACATTGATACCCCTGCCACAGTTTTGAGGATGCCGAAATTCGACCTCATTCTGGGGATGGCATGGTTGAATAGACATTATGCAAGAATTGACTGCGCGGAGAAGCAGATTTACTTGAGGCATGGAGACAAAGAGGTCACTTTCCAAGGTATAAGACTAGCACCACGCTTATTATTATCTTCAATTCAGGACATGAAAGTCCGCATGAGAGTGGATGAAGTTTACATGATATGGTTCAGATTGATAGAGAAGACAATAGATATGAAGGATATTCGAGTGGTTCGAGATTTTCTTGAGGTATTTCCTGAGAAACTGCCAGGACTACCCCCACATAAAGAGGTGGATTTTCAGATTAAGCTAGTACCGGGTGTCAAGTCCGCTCCAGGACCCCTTATCAAATGGCCCCGAAGGAACTCATAGAGTTTAGAGTTCAGTTGCAAGAGCTGGTGGAATCAGGATTTGTTCGCCCCAGCTCATCCCCTTGGGGAACCCCTGTTTTGTTTGTCAAGAAGAAGGATGTAACCTTACGATTATGCATGGACTATCGAAAGCTCAACCGATTGACGGTGCGGAACACCTATCCTCTACCCTGGATCGACGAGTTGTTCGATCAATTGGTAGGACCGCATTGGTTTTCCAAGTTAGATTTATGCTCGGGGTATTATCAGTTGAGGATAAAAGAGGATATTCAGAAAACAGCTTTTAGGTCAAGATACGGCTTGTACGAGTTCACCGTGATGCCGTTTGTGATCATAAATGCTCTTTCAGCTTTCATGAGCCCGATGAACAAAGTGTTTGGGCCTTATCTAAACATCTTTGTCATCGTCTACATCGATGACATTTTGGTCTACTCGAATACAGAGGAGGAGCATGACGAACATCTGACCTTGGTGCTGAAGAAGCTAAAAGAGTATGCCTTGTTTGCCAATTTCAGCAAGTGCGAATTCTGGCTCCAAGAAGTTGCCTTCTTGGGCCATGTAATCAGTTGGGCTAGACTAGCTGTGGATCCAGCCAAAGTGTGTGTCGTGAATGAATGGTTTCCCTTGAAGTCAATGGCTGATGTACCGAGTTTCCTTGGACTTGTTGGGTATTATCGCAAGTTTGTAAAAGGATCATCAAAGATTGCACTTCCTCTTGCTACCCTGATGAAGAAATTTGTGTCATACGAGTGGATACCCTAGCGTGAAGCTGCGTTCCCAGAACTGAAGGATAGACTTACGACCGCACCCATCCTAGCCCTTCCATCTGAGAAGGAATGATTTCAAGTCAACACTGTCGCGTCACACCAAGGGATGGGAGCAGTACTGATGCAGTGTGGTCATGTGATTGCTTATGCTTCGAGACAGCTGAAGAAGCATGACGTCAACTACCCAGTACATGATCTGGAATTGGGAGAAGTGGTATTCGCCTTGAAGTTTTTGAGACACTCTAAATATCGTGTCCACTTCAAAATCTTTTCGAACTATAAGAACCTAAAGTTTGTTCACACTCAGAAGGAATTGAATTTGATACATCGGCGGTGGTTAGAATTTTTATGCGACTATGAATTTACTTTGAACTATCATCCCGAAAAGCAAATTCTGTAGCTGATGCTTTGAGAATAAAGGTACCAAAAATAGGCCCCGAGTCTCGATTGATGAGTATGAAATTAGCTCGGATGCTCGAAGAGATGGAGATTACCCGGGTATATAAAGACTATTCTGAAGTGTATATGGAGTTCTTGACCGCGATGAGCATAGTCTATGATATCCGGGACCGAATCCGTGCAGAGCAAGGAAAGGATGCTGCTCTGGCCCCGGTGCTTAAGTCATTTGAAGATGGGATTACTAACGAGTATTCCCTAAAGGACGGCCTCGTTAATCTCCATTGTCGGCTTTACATTCCCAAAGGCGGTAAAATTCTGGAAGATATCTTGAGAGAGGCACATTGCTCTCAGTATTCGGTGCATCCTGGGATTTCCAAGATGTACGTCGACCTGCAGAAGACCATGTGTTGGTCGGGAATGAAGAGAGACGTCAGATATTTTGTTATGTATTGTGAGGCCTGTCAAAGGGTGAAGGCGAAATGCAAGAGCCCTGGTGGATTATTACAGTCATTTCCCATCCTCGAGTGGAAGTTCGAGGATATCTCCATGAATTCGTCCACGGGTTGCCTCACTCGCACTCGAGGAATGATTCGGTTTGGGTAATCGTTGACCACCTGACAAAGGTAGCCAGGTTTATTCCTATGAAGAAAGAAGCCCATGTGGATATCTTGGTACGCATCTTTATGAAGCAGTCTGTATGGTACCATGGCGTGCCAAAGAAATTTGTTTCTGACCGTGATGGTCTCTTTACCTCTAAAGAATGGAAGGTTGTACATGTGTATTTGGGTTCATGACTTACCTTCAGCACAACCTTTAATCCTCAGACGGATGGGCATTCTGAGAGGACCATCAGAACTTTGAAAGATCTACTGAGGTTGTGTGTGGTGCTTAGTGGAGAGCTGTGGGAAAGGCTCTTACCCCTGGTAGAATTCTCATACAACAACAGTCACCAGGCCAGTATCTAGATGACACCCTATGAAGCCCTTTACGGAAGGTGTAGAATCCCCTTCTCTTGGGTGCAAGATGAAGACCTAGATGTTTTAGGAATTGAGTACGTCGATGATACTGATGCAGTTGTTAGATTAATACGGGACCGCATGCTTGAGGCTCAAAGTCGGCAGGCGAAATATTATGATGCAAAACACTGGATGGTGGAATTTCAATTGGGTGACAAAGTGTTCTTAAAGATCAGGCCGATCCATGGAGTGTCGCGGGTACGTGATGTGAAGAAGCTTAGCCCAATGTACGTTGGGCATTACACTATATTGGAAATGATTGGCCCTTTGGCCTATCGGTTGGAGTTACCGCCAGAGCTGGAGAATCTTCATGACGTATTCCATGTGTCGTCACTTCGGAAGTCGCTGTTGCGGCCCCATCAATATATCCAACCATTGATGGAGTAGTAGCGACCGATAGATCTGTGCGACTAGAACCAGTGTGGATAGTGGACACCGAGACAAGGAGTTTGTGTCGCAAGAGTATTCCTTTGGTAAATGTGCGGTGGTCAAATTATGGGAAAGAAGATTTTACTTGGGAGCCGGTGGACTTGATGCGAAAGCACTAACCGGAGTTGTTTCCTCAAGGTAAATTTTAAAAGCATATTTTATTTCATTAAATGCTTTTCCTCCCCCACAACATTAGCCTGATTTCGGGGACGAAATCTTTTATTTTATTTATAGGATTTGTAGCATCCCATTTCGTGCCAGACTCCTTGCACGTGTTCTGAGTCAAGAAGGTTGACTCAGGTTTGGGGGTGTCGAGTGCATTGATTGGACTCAACGTAGTCGATGCCATTTTACTTAGAAAGGTTCTGGTAGGCTAAGGCGTAGAGAGCGTTGAGTGGACTCAATGCTCTCAACGCAAATTTACTTATAGAATTTTTGGTGGGATAGGCGTCGAGAGAGTTGAGTTGACTCAGTGCACTTGATGTCATTTGACTTTTAAATCTTGGCGGGTTAGGCGTCGAGAGGGTCAAGTGGGCTCAACACACTCGACACCATTTTAACTTAGCTTATTTTAGCGGTTAAGGCGTTGAGAGCATTGAGTGGACTCAATGCTCTCGACTCCATATGAATTGGATTCTGTATGATAAGGCATTGAGAGCATTGAGTGGACTCAACACTCTCGATTCCATATATCAGCCTCTGGTGGAATTGGCATTAAGAGAATTGAGTCGACTCAATGCCCTCGACGCCAAATGACTTAGAGTTTTTTTGGCTGGGTTGAGGCATTAAGAGTGTTGAGTGGACTCAACGCTCTCGATGTTGAGTGGACTCAACGCTCTCGACGCCATTTAACTTAGACTTTTTCCAGCCAATAACTGAGGTGTTGATTCCTCCCGAGAAGGACACGGGTAGTGACACGGGCAATGACAAGGGCATGTCCTTACCCGTGTGGTACTCTTATAGATTTTGCGCCATCTTTGTAATATTTAGATAAGGACATGGGTAGTGACATGGGCGTGTCCCCACCCGTGTGTACTCATTCCAAGACTACCCGTAACATGGGCAGTGACCAGAGCTCGACAAAAATCGTCGAGCAGAGCTCGACGAAAATCGTCGAGCAGAGCTCGACGAAAATCGCCGAGCTCAGCTCGATGAAAATCGAGCTGAGATAGACTAAAGCCATAATACCTTGGAGAATTCTCGACCCTTTTTCCCGGATTTTCGAGAATTGTGCCAAATTGACTTAATGGGCCGCGTCTTTTCAAAATGACTCATTTAAAGCAATGTTTGGCGGTCAATTGTCTGGCTGACACGTGTGTAGGCAGTTACCCTAATTTCTCACTATAAAAAGGGGAGAAAACCATATCATTCTTTCCTTTATCTCATTTGCCAAGCTGTCAGAGAGGAAGAGATTGCTGGAGCTGATCTTTATTCTCGTGAATAAAGAGCATCAACCAAGGAGAAGAAGAAGATGCCGCCAAGAAGGGTGACAAGATCCATGCCTGGAAACGTGGAAATGCCAGAAATGAGGTGAGCTTCCTACCCTCTCCTTTGGTGCTAGATCTCTAGTTATTCCTAGGAGAGATATCGACTCAAAAGAGTCTTGATTCATGAGAGGAAGTGTTCCTAGGAGAAGGTCATGCTAGGGTTTGAACCCTTGAGATAAGAAGTCTTCGACAACTCTTTTCTTCCATGAGAAGATAGGGACTTGGTTGCATGAAGAAAGTTGGCCTTTGAGGGTGAATAAGGGAGGAGAAGTTCTCGATGTTATTTGGAAAGTTTGGTTGGAGTAAGAAGACGAACTAATGACGTTCATTCTGCTTTAAGATGCGCGCAGAAATCTATATTCTGCGCGCAACACCCTTCAAGGTCGTTTTCAAACATGATACGTCCAGATCTGGGCTTTTGACTAAACACGAAAGTCGTAGCCCTTGGAAATACCTTTCCAAGGAGGGTTACACGTGACGCTAAAGATCACGGCATTGAACCGGTCGCACAAGTGATATAAAATGGGCGAGTTTTCCCAAGTATAAATCTCTCAAGGAACATAGTAAGGTGTAGTTAATTTCGACGAGGACTTGAGATTGAAGTCCTTAGGTCGGAGTTAACTAAGGGGGGGTTGATATTTGCGGAAAAAGAAAATAAAAGGATAACAACTACTCCTATGCAACTCCGCTATGCGTTGCTTTGCCAGGCGGGATAGAAGACTAGTCGGGCCGCAATGCACCGAATCACTGTGTGGATGGACAAGTAGGCTTGCGGATGAGGTGGTTAGAACGGAGGAATGAGGGTCGAAAGCACCTCTTCGCTACGCACGCCACTAGCAATTGTTAGTGTGGTAAGGGTGGATGGTGGTGGATGGAATATGGCGTACCTCAAGCAAATATAACAAAAATACAAATCACAAAGACATGATTTAATATAAGTGTTTTACAACTAAGAGCACATCATC